>CM076684.1:115725821-116048321 GCA_038501925.1 Xenopus petersii | reverse complement strand
TGATAGGCAGCCATCTTATGTCATTTTGCCTGGTCATGTGCTTTCAGAAAGAGCCAGCACTTTAGGATGGAATTGCTTTCTGGCAGGCTGTTGTTTCTCCTACTAAATGTAACTGAATGTGTCGCCGTGGGACCTGGATTTTTACTATTGAGTGCTGTTCTTAGATCTACCAGGGAGCTGATATCTGGTTACCTTCTGTTGTTAGGCTGCTGGGGAAAGGGAGGGCAATAATATCACTCCAACTTGCAGTACAGCTGTAAAGAGTGACTGAAGTTTATCAGAGCACATTGACATGACTGGGGGCAGCTGGGTAGCCCTATGTCGGATATCAAAATTAAATAGAAAAAATCCCTTTGCTGTTTAGAAAAATGGATTTCAGTGCAAAAGTCTGCTGGATCAACACTATTAACTGACCCATTTTGAAAAAAATGTTAATCTACATTTTGCAAGACCTGAAACATGTATTCTTATTAATAATATTAACAGTAACTTACTCATTCCCTTTAGGGTTTATACCTACGTGTGTTTGGTGCTGCAGCTGCTGTACAGTTCATTCCAGCATACGCCACCATTTGTTGGGGGGGAGGATTGGGGCAGATTGCATATGGCTCCTGTGCCCTAACAAACCAAACCCAGCTCTGAGCTTAGGCTACAGGGGTTGAACTACCATTGAGACAGCTCCAGACAAATCCAGGGCCCAGCTTGGTTGTAAATATCCGAGGGTGTGATTTCCCTAAAGGTTTCTATAGAACAGGACCCAAAGAAAGTTCATAAACTGGGGTTCTCCTTTGCTTTGCTGTGTCACCATTTTCTATGCTGGCACAGCATAGAAACTCCTCTTTCTATTAAGGTCCTCTCTTATTCATATTTCAGTTTCTTATTCAGATCAATGCATGGTTGCTAGGGTCATTTGGTCCAAAGCAACCAGATGGCTAAAATTGCAAACTGGAGAGCTGCTGAATAGAAATAACTCAAAAGCACAAATAATAAAACAAATGTAAACCAATTGTCTCACAATAGCACTCTCTACATCATATTAAAAGTTAATTTAAAGGTCTACAACCCATTTAATGAATCTGATGTATAATCAAAATAATACTGCTTCCTCTTTTTAAAGGGTGTCTAGACTCCAGAAACTTATTTCAAATCATTTTAGAGAACTCATGACATTTACATAGATTTTTATATAATCTTGTTAATTTTCATCATCTTTACGGCATTACACTGATTTTATCATGATTTTCAACAGCAGCTCTGTCATTGCTTCCCACCCATCTGCCCAAGAATGTCTGATGCAGGAGAGGGTTCATCTGGATCCCATCCTCTGCCCACAACCCTAACAAACACACACAACCCTGTATTCATTGGGCACGCACTGAAAATAGAGTGCAGAGACAGGCAGCAATCAGAAAAGTGCAGGCTGGGTATACGTGTGCAAAAAACACTCTGAGCTGCACCTTTTTTACACTTAGACTATGCCCCACTTTATTTAAAGATCTTTCTGAAGTTCTGTGAACTGTATTAATGCATGAAACGCCAAAGGGACTTCTGATGTGCTTACATTTTTAGGAGCCACATAATTGCCTGTTTCCTATGTATTTGTACTAACAGAAGAGCCCCTACAGATGTTCCTTGCTAGTAGTAAAATGGGTTGTCTATAGCCCAGGTTCTGCTTAGAAGAACTAGGAAATGTGAGACACAAGGTGCTGCCTATACAATAGAGTAAAGGTTAAAATACTTTTCATGCATATCAAAGTTGTATACACTGTACATTATATGATGGCATAACAATACATTCAGGTATGGGACCTGTTATCCAGAATGCTTGGAAGCAGGGGTTTTCCGGATAACAGATCTTTCTGTAATTTGGATCTTCGTACCTTCGTCACCTACACATAAAAAGCTGCATAATGAAAGAAGTCCTTTGCAAATTAAATATGGAACACAAATAATTTTTTCATTAAAACATCCATACCTGCTATTAAGTTGTTTAAATATCTGAACTGTCAAACAAATATTACCTGCCCCGCCTCTATGCCGGAGGCATAGAGGAGGGGCAGTCAGTTACTTTCACTTTCCATTCTGCACTTTCTAGATGTCACTCTTCTCCTCAAATTCCCCCTTCCCTCCCCAGGCTCTATAATTGTGTAGGGCAATGCACATGGACATTAGGCCCCCCATTCTTGTGCATACACAAGATTTTGGGGTGATACACAATTTCCCTTAATAACTATGTCCACAAAATGGCAGCTGCCTGCGTGCTGTGATTGTATAATTCCAAGACAGAAGGAAACTAAAACTAAATTTAAATAATAAACACAGTGTAAGTAAAGTTTATTTTGCTTAACTAACATGATAGAAAATAATTTGTAATTATTTCTTAGGGTGACAGGTCCCCTTTAAGTCTACTAGAAAATCATTTAAATATTAAATAAACCCAATAGGCTGGTTTTGCTTCCAATAATGATTAATTATATCTTAGTTTGGATCAAGTACAATGTACTGATTTATTATTACAGAGAAAAAGGATTTTTTTTTTTTAAAGTTGGATTATTAGGATAAAATGGAGTCTATGGGAGACGGCTTTTCCGTTATTCAGAGCTTTCTGGATGATGGGTTTCTGGATAATGGATCTCAAACCTGTATAATTATAAATCTACATTTTACTGACCCACCTTTGCAATAGCAATTAGCTGCACTCACAACAACTGAAACTGTAGCGCAGCTTTGAGCAGTCAGCTACGTCTCACTCATAGGGACAGTAAGGCAAAAGAGAGACAGAATATTGTAAATACACAGTAGGATATTTTAGGATGAGAACTGCAGAACCCATAGTCTCAACAGTTCTGTGTAATTGCAGGCTTATTATGCACAACTAACTGTAGACACAACACCCAGTGGTCAATAAAGAATCCAGCTTGGTGCGTCCTAAACATCAGCTGATCAGAGCTGCTTGGAATAGGATATAAACATACAGTGCTCCTCTTCCGGGAAACAACAGCTGAGCCCAAATCCAGGGCTTGTTATGCTTCCCAATAAGCAATGATAATGATACAGAGAAGCAGCTTCCCAGAGGAGTCACTACATTGATGTATTAAAGGGAACACTGCACATACAGTCTCTCTGGCCACTAGCTTGGGAAGGGCACAGTCATTAAAGGTATATAGTCATCAATCTCCCATTTTTGTTATATCTGGTCGTGTGTACTGTGTTATTTACTGCTATATTAGAACTTCAGAGTAAAGGGGATTTAAACGCTGTTGCTCAACCATACTTTACTCAAATGTTGCTGGACCACATATTCCAGCATACTTCAATATATTATCATGGGGTAAATCATGCAGGCAGCTGTAGTCCAGAAACGTATGGGTTGTATGTAGTGATGTGCAGGCTGGCCCAATACCCGCGGGTTTTCCTCACCCCCCCCTTTCCGGGTCGCGGGTTGAGCTCTTCTGACTGCTCTCTCCGCCCCAACTTCAGGGTTGAACTTTTATAGATGCGCACCTGCTCGCCCCACCAATTTTATGACATCATTGGTGGGTCGGGGCAGCCAGGGTCTATAAAAGGAACCCGGAAATTGGGCTCGGGTGGGTGCGGGTCGGGAAAAACCCAATCTGCACATCACTAATAGTATGTTTAAAGCAATATTACACAATAAATATTTCCCCGCCTCTCCAGAGCCATCAGCTGCATTAAAATGCGAGAGAATCCTCCAATGATAATCTCAGCCGATCTGTCTAATTTTACCTCCTGCATTTGCCATTAGAAGCAATAAGTAGCTTTCATAGCACTGAACAATTCTGTCCTTCCTCCCTATGTTTGATCACAGTGTAATATGATAAATACAAGGGATGCACCGAATCCACTATTTTGGATTCGGCCGAACCCCGGAATCCTTCGCAAAAGATTCGGCTGAATACCGAACCAAATCTGAACCCTAATTTGCATATGCAAATTGGGGGTGGGAAGGGGAAAACATTTATTACTTCGTTGTTTTGTTACAAAAGTCATGCAATTTCCCTCCCTGCCCCTAATTTGCATATGCAAATTAGGATTTGGTTCGGCCGGGCAAAAGGATTCGGCTGAATCCCGAACCAATCGTGGATTCGGTGCATCCCTAATGAATACAATGACACATCTCCGTATGTAAGCGAACAGCAAGATGCCCGGCATAGAGCTGGCAGTCGGCATTTTCATTGGTGAATTCTCTTGCATATGTGATGAAGTTTTGGTCAACTGAAAGCAATGGTGGGGAAGTATCAGGTCCTTTGTTCAAAGTGCCCAAAAGAACCCTGTGTGCTGGTAAATAGAAATGAGCTTTTCAGATAATTATCATATGAAACTATATTTCAGAGTATCAGAAGGGGGATCAGAGACAGACATGTAAATGCCATAAATACACTCCCATGCCCCTGATCCAGCCCAGTCACTCCCCAATAATGCCAAAACTCCTCCTAATGCCTTGCCTACTCCCTATAATCCCGCCCTTTCATGACCTGCAAATCACACTTTTCCATTTAAGAGGCCCCCACTACCCCCTGCAGCCAGTGCTATACATATGTCCTTTGTTTTTCCCTCGTAAAAGACAATAAAATTACCATTTTACCAATTCCAAGGGTGGAACAATCAACAATAGAGCCAGTGCACTTTAGCCCAAAGCTATATGAGACCTGTGGCTTTTAGAGTGGGATCAATATTGTGAAGGTTTATAGGGCTGATTATTAAATTCTGATGCTAGTTGCAATGGTTTCTTCTCTGTCATATAATAATTATCTGTATTAATTACTAATCTGCCTTAATTGTGATATTTGTATTCTATATGTACTGTATATTGTGAGTGGGTCCCTAAGCTCAGTAAGTGACAGCAGCACAGAGTATGTGCAGTGAATCAGCAGAAAAGAAGATGGGGAGCTACTGGGGCATCTTTAGGGGCACAGATCTTTACTGCTAAAGGGCTGTGGTCCCTTTGGGCTTGTACAGAAGCCCAAAACATAATGTACAGCCAGAAACGGAACTAGAGGGGGGCGGGCCCTGGCGCAGGACGCGCAGCCGGGCCCCCCAAAGTCAGATAAAATTCCCAGGAACTATAGGGGGCTGATAACTACAATATATAATTACGGAAAATGTTTTGTTCTCAAAGCTTAGGGGCCCAATGATCTTGCTGTACGGCCCAATAACTAGTCAGTAGAGGAATGAAGTTTCAAACCCTACTCACCTACTTACTATTAGATTCTTTCCAAGTTAACATAGGTTTCTTTAGGCAAGTCACTGACGTTTTTGCTACATTTACATACAGTAAATTGCATAAGTTTTAAAATAAGTCTATACATAAATGGCTGAATTCATGACTTCTGATTATTCCATCAAATACATTTCTTTTTAGAAAAAAGGTGCTCACAATATTCTCTAAAATCAAATACAAGTACCCTTTGAAGCAATATATTAACTGGCTAAAGTAATAAAAGGCACAGTGTGCCCGGGTCTAATCACCCATAGCAACCGATCAGATGTTTGCTTTTATACCCATTTCTGGTTGCTATGGGTGATTATACCAGAAGGAAACTGCACTTTTTATTTCATGACTCACGCCCCTATCATCTTCTGTCTATTGCTTCATGAAAGTATTAGATGTGAGAAATATATATTATTTTGTGCCCTGTCCTTTGCAATGAGATGGTACTTCTAGTGCATTTCAATGAGACTGTTAGTGGTGAAATGGCAAATTTATGGGCTGTATAACAGAGGAGCTTAATGTTCTGATTTACAGGGCTCTATAAGGAAGCTTTCCTTACGGGGCCGCTATTAGGTGTAAATACTTCTCCCAATAAAGTTGTTATTTCAAATTAAATGAGCCAAGGGGCAAAATTATACCAAATTAAGCCGTCGAAAGTGTTAAACGGATTTCAATTGAGAGAGGGAAATCAAGGTCTCCATCCCGGATTTCACTTTTCGATAATTGCTGACCTGCGGTTTTACTAGCGTACATGTATTTGACGAGGGGATGAATGCCAAGATTCGTCAGCCACCATAAAGATATATATATACTGATATATATACTGTAACCGCCATGCACACAACTGAAGGCCCTGTGTTTCAGCAGCAGCCCATAAAAGCCAGACGTTATTAAATAATATCCAAATTATAATTTTACATAATAATGGGGTGCCTCTGGACTATGTATAGTAACCTGGGATACTTGTGAGTGCCTCAGTTTGGAAAATATAATATTTCTGTGTAGCGCATGGTTGATCAGGATCTTCTGGTTCCTGTGAATGGCGACTTTCAAACTGACAAATGGCTGCGAATCATAGGCCCAATAAGATAGCTGCCCGTGGAACAGCATGCTTGTTTGTCTCTTTATTCTATCATGCCGTGCACAGGAGAATACTGCAGTTCAGCTTGGAGACTGACCTGTTGTAGCTTGTAGTTCACAACACGCTCTCTTTTTATACATTAGGGGTAGTTCACCTTTACATAAGCATTCAGTTGGTCTTTACTATTGTTATTATTTTGGAATTATTAGGCTTCCTATTTTTACTATTCGCATCTTGTAGATACTGTAGGGACACACCGCCTGAGACCTGGGGTGCATGATAAAGATCATGGAAATGTTATTTACATTTTTTTAAAAAAGCATTGGGGGCAGGGGCCTATAGAGTGTTAAAATAATACATTGGTGGTCAGGGGATAAAAAAAATTAAAAAAACACAGATTGGTGTTGAGTAGTATTGAACTTGAGGCTTTAGGACTTCAACCCCGCCTTCTGTCATGACTTTGGATCTTTTCGCCACTTCAGTTTCAGCTGTTTTCATGACTTCGGGGTCTTTTCGCCGCTTCGGGACTTCAGCTGTTCGGCCCTTCCGCACTTCGGCTGTTTGGGACTTCGGAAGGGCGGCGTGGCTTTGGCGCTATCAAGGGGGCCCCTTCAGGTCCGGGCCCGGTTCACTTGTACCCCCTAATGGCGGCCCTGGTGGTGGTAGCAGAAGTAAGTAAAACCAAAGGACGGTACCTTTCCCAGAAATCATACTCCATGTAGGGTTTTAGTAGTTAACTAAATAAACTAATAAAAAGCAAAGCAAGTCTGGGATTCCAAATAGACCCTGGCATTGCAAGTACAACGAGGCCCTAACAGCCCCCTCCCCAGCTCTAATAAGTAGGGACTGTGTATGGTGTCTTACAGCAGCCCCAGAATCTACAGGCCAGTCCAGGCCTGAGCAGAACCCACAATTGCACCCCCTTAGCAGCACTCTCCTCCTGCCTGCACCCCCCTGGGCCCTTGCCCAGCCATGAGGTCCACCCGGCACCACAAACCCCCCTCTCGCAACCCCTTCCCTTCTGTGGGTACCTAGTCATGCTCTTTTTGGAGCCAGGGGGAAATTGGGGACAGCACCCAAGATTTTAGTGGGAACAGGTCTGGGTCAGTGGGGCCCATGGGAGCCAAGACCAACTGTTTTTTTTCCAGTGTCCCGCAGGCCCAGTGTGACTCTGGCTGAAATCCATAAAGCTCCAAATTACAGGTTCTTCCCATTTTAGGCAAAAAACTATTACATTTTTTTCTCTGTAACAATTAAAGAAAACCTTGTACTTGATGGTTATGAAGATGTGTTAATCCATATTGGTGGCAAAACAATCCTATCATGTTTAAATCTGTTTCCTGAACTGTTTACTGATCTGCATTATGAAATAAAACTGTATCCAGAAAACTGTAGGTGCCCGTGGTGTTTCTGGTTATTGGTGATGTTACCCCAACAGTTGGTTTAAATCATCCCAATAGTGTGTAACATCTGGCCAGGAAAATAATCAGGGATTCAGCCCCTTAGATGTGGGACCGCAGCTATTTCCATTCTTTCTTGTGGTTTAATATTCGCTACTGATTTGTAAATGAGTTATATGTTCTCAGCCATCAACTTCAGAATCTTTTATTTATGGATGTTAAAGTCAGTTATTGTCCTGAATGTGACCTCATAGTCCCAAATGTATATAGGTTTTCAGATGCCAGTTGGGCTTGATTCCAAAGACCCAGTGTTTCCCAGTGTTGCTATTCATAGAGACTATTTCATGAGTCTGGTTTTGGTACGTTTTATAGAGATGCCTTGCAGTTTTAAGAAAAATTGGAACTTGCTATCAGAATGATGAAAACTATCATCCACCAATACAAACATTAGGGCCTCTTGGGGCCCTCAATACCTAACTACTAAAAATAATTTAAGCATGAAATCAACCCAATAGGCTGGTTTTGCTTCCAATAAGGATTAATTATATCTTAGTTTGGATCAAGTACAAGCTACTGTTTTATTATTACAGAGAGAAAAAAAGGAATATTAATGCAAAATATTTCATCAGAGGCGGGCCAGGCAAGCCGAACGCCCAAGGCAGCACAGCTGCCAGCTCGCTCCCTCCCTTCCCCCGTCACACACGCATGCGCAGTAACGACGCTGGTGCACATGCACAGTAATGACGCTCGCACATGCGCAGTAACGCTGCGCATGCGCAATATCGTTTGCCCAGCAGCCCCTAATCGTTGCACCCTAGGCAACTGCCTCTTCTGCCTGCCCCTTGTTCTGGCCCTGTATTTCATTATAATGAAGTGTATAGGAAATAGCCTTTCCGTAATTCCTAGCTTCCTGGATAACGGGTTTCTGAATAACGGATCCTATACACCTGTACTACTGAGTCTGCTATATAATGGGGATACACTATATAATCTGCATTTCCTCTTCTATCTTAACTGAGCCCCACAATTCAGACAGATCTGGTAATTTGCTAGTTCAGCCAGACCTTGCTGGACTCTCCCTACCACATAAAAGTCAGACGCTGTTCCAGAATTTTTTAAGAGACATTTTTGTGGGAGGATTAAGATTTAAGAAGTAGTTAAACAAGCGGAATATTTACATTCGCCAAGGCCCTGCTGTATACAGTTTTCTGATGTAATGTAAGGTTCCTCACAAGTCGGATTTGGAAATATGAGGAGCTCAGCTATTTTGTTTTAGCTCTTTAGGAGCTGACATTTCCAAATTAGGTCACAATAACACCAAATCTCTGATATAACGGTGTAAGGGGTTTATAGATGATATATCAGCAAGAAAGGAATTCGGATTAGATTTTGCAGCTCCAATAACTGAAGGCATGATCTGCTGCTGGGGAGGGACATGTTGTACAAATAGTGCTCTTATTGCACAGTGCTGAAAAGTTCTCTATAAATGTGTAATGAGGCTCTGAGGTATGTGCAATACACAAGAGACTGCGTATAAAGACCAGAGAAAAATCCGCACAGGATAAGAAGAGTGAAATGTTTGGAGTCACTGCCTTGAAATTCTTTGGAAACATTATTCATAGTTTGAAGGGATTAAAGAGGTTTTTCACCTTTAAATTAACTTTTAGTATGATGTAGAGAGAGATATTCTGAGACAATTTTCATTTGGGATGCATAATTTATTATTTGTGGTTTTTGAGTTATTTAGCTTTTTATTTAGCAGCTCTCCAGTTTGCAATTTCAGCAATCTAGTAGCTAAGGTCCAAATTCCCCTAGCAACCATGTACTGATTTGAATAAGAGACAGGAATATGAATAGGAGAGGCCTGAATAGAAAGATGAGTAATAAAATGTAGCAATAACAATACATTTGTAGCCTTAGAGAGCTTTTGTTTTTTAGATGGGGTCAGTGACCCCCATTTGAAAGCTGGAAATAGTCAGAAATAGAAGGCAAATAATGCAAAAAATAGAAAAAATGCTTAGAATTAGCCAATCTATAACATACTAAAAGTTAGAGTTAGGGCAGAGACAGATGAGAAGATTCGGGGAGGTTAAGTCGCCCAATGACAAATCGCCTCTTCCTTGGGCAACTAATCTCCCCAAACTGCCTCCCTGCTGCCTAAAGCGGGATGGCACTCGGAGCACTTCGTTTACCGAAGTCGCCCGAAGTTGCCTCACGGGGAAATTTTGGCCGACTTCGGAAAACCAAGCGCTCCGAGGCTCCTGGCGGCAATTTCGATTCTAGCCAGCGAGAGGCAGTTAAGGAGAATTGATGCCCCGAAGAAGAGGAAATTTGTCCCCGGGACGACTAATCTCCTCGATTAGTCAGTGAACCCAATTTGAAAGCTGTAAAGTGTCAGAAGAAAAAGGCAAATAATTAAAAAACTATATAAAAAAAAAAATAATGAAGACCAATTGAAAAGTTGCTTAAAATTGGCAATACTATAACATAGTAAAACATAGTAAGTTGAAAAAAAGACACACGTCCATCAAGTACAACCTTTTAAGTCTATATATAATCTGTCTACCTGCTAGTTTATCCAGAGGAAGGCAAAAAAACTTCACATTGAAGTCTCTCCAATTTTGCCTCAGAGGGGGGTGAATTCATTTTTAACCCCAAGATGTCAATCAGACCTGTCCCTGGATCAAAAAGACAAAAGTTAACTTAAAGGTGAACCACCCCTTTAAGTAACTACTGACTTGCCTTCCATGACAAGGATTTCTTTTCTCTTTTTTGCCTTTTTGTTCTTTCATTTTGGTTCAATTTACAAACATCCCCTTTCTGTATCATTCTTACCACTTCTCTTCTGTTCTCTCTTTCTTCTTTTCTTCTCGGCCCATTTCCCTTCTTCTTTGCCACTCCCTGTCCACTTCCCTTAAAGTCATTTGGTCTCTTCTTCTTCCATTCTGATCTACCCACAATCTATCATTCCCCGATGCAATTGTATTCCTCCATTATCTCCTTTCTCCTTCCTTTTTTCCTAGCCTCTGTTTCTCTCCAACGTTTCCAATACCTCTTCAAATGTATGCTCTCTTTTTGCTTCTTTCCTCTTTTCTACTCATCTGGTGACTTCTTCTCTGACCTCTTCTTTTATCTGCCATTTACCCTCTGCTCAACCCTTCCCTTCTGATCCTCCTTAACCTGGTAAGTACTGTAGCAGGGCTCCTTTACTTAAAGCAACAGTAACACCAAAAAGTGAGTTTTAAAGTAATGAAATATCATTTACTGTTGCCCCACACTGGGAAAACGGATGTGTTTGCTTCAGAAACACTACTATAGTTCATATAAACAAGCTGCTGTGTAGCAATGACTGAATTTGAAAAAAGGCTAAATGGCACAGGTTAAATAGTGGATAACAGATAACACCATTATGTTCTACAGAGCTTATCTGCTGTGTAACCTGAGCCTCTTTTCCTTTGAATGGCCGCCCCCATTGCTGCACAACAGCTTATTCATATAAATAATAGTAATGTTTCTAAAGCAAACAGTAGTTTTACCAGTGCAGGGCAACACTGCCTTATATTTTTATTACTTTAAAACACTTTCATTTTTGTTTGTGTTAATGTTCCTTTAAACGTATAGTGCAGGAAGTTGTTAGGCATAGACTTACGGTTCTGTACAGGGTATGAGTGAAGCAAGAAACCTGCATGAAGAGTGTTCTTGATCTATTTGACTGGCCAAAGTGGTCTGGTGGCAATCCTAGGTGACATGGAATAGCGGGCTGCAGTTTGCTTCTTAACTGATGGCTAGTCATGGGCTGCGGAAGACTGAGGCAAAATGGCAATATCTTAGTATTTTTCATGCACTGACTGCTACATTTCTGAGCAACAATCACCTGCCATGGCAGTGAACTGGTAGGGTCCAAGTGATTAACTATTCAGGTTAATGAAGAGGCAACTCCCATTCTCCAAATCTCCAACCAGTGGCTCATGAGCAACATTTTGCTCACCAACCCCCTGGATGTTGCACCCAGTGGCCCCAAATAGGTGCTTATTTTTTAATTCCAGGCTTGAAGATCGGTTTTGGTTGCATAAACACCAGATTTTCTACCAAACAGAGCCACCTGTAGGCTGCAAGCCCACATAAGGGCTACCAAATAGCCAATCATAGGCCTAATTTGGCATTCCCTGGAACTATTTATATGCTTGTGTTGCTCCCCAATTCTCTTTACATTTTGTGGCTTAAGGGGAACAAAGGTTGAGGACCCCAAATCTATGTCTAACATTGAGCAATAACTCTTGGGTAGAACATTCCACCAAGTAAGTATCTCAAGCAGGCTCAATGAAGAAAAAGTGGACCAATGTACACGGGTTCCTTAAAAGGATACTGCAGGGATTTGTTCAGCAGTATGCCTGAGCAGCAGTGTTTAGATTCCCTTTAGGGAATATGTAAAACGAAATGTGGTTTCTTCAATCTAAGAGCAAAGTGCAGCTCGGCGTGGGCAGTGTATGTTTCACTAATTTCCTCCCAAGCATCTTTCATAAGAGAGAAGCCACCAGAAGTGCCTAAGGTCACATGGGCTGCTCTGTCAGCAGCAGGGACATAATTCACAGGTCACAGGAAATGAAAAAGTTATTTTTAGTCTGTACTTTTTTTTTTTTTTTTTGCCCAAAGCAATTAAATATAGTTGATGGATGAAATTCTGGTTTTTTTTTTTTTTTTTTTCTTTTTAAGTATCATGCATTTGGAGGGAGTCCAGACTGTGAGCTAAACTCGACTCAATTGCAGCAACTGGAGACGCGCCGGCAGTTTAAAATTTTTCTCTACTAAGTGAGTGTTAGTAAATTGTAACTCTATATAAGAGATGCACAGCATAGTCTATACAGTGACTGTGGATAATATTACAGGGCAAGAGAGACTCAAATAAACCTGTTTGTAGCACAGAGAAATATATAAGCTTGGTTCTGGACTCAAAATGCTTTGAGTGCATCCAACTGGGAAAGTGTTTAATTCATGTTAAAGAACACTGTAACAACAACATCTGGCTTTCTGTATGTATCCTTGGATGTACCACTGCACAAGTGTTAATTTATTTCATTTTGCCATATTGGTCTACAAGGGGACTGGACACTGATGCTCAATGTGGTATAATTTGGTCTATGGTGTCTTTTCCCACGGGTACAGGAATCAATAGGACAAAAATCCAGAGTCAGACTGGGGCCTACCAGGTTGCTGTGTCAGGGCCCCCTCCCAAGTGTTACCCCTCGCCCCAGACACAATCCCCCTGCAAAGGCCTCCTGCTCTGCACGTACCGTTTTTCTCACGTGGTGAACGTCGATGGGGGAGGTCAGAGAGCAGCACGGTGAGTTGGTTTGGGCTGGCGGTGCCCACCGGGATTTTTCCCAGTGTCCTGCTGGCCCAGTCCAACCCTATGTTAAGAAGTCACAACACAGCTAGATATCAACCAGACAGGACCTACCAAGGGCTCCAAACACGGAATTGCTTAAGAGAATTTTTTTTTCTCAAAACGCATCAGTTAATAGTGCTGCTCCAGCAGAATTCTGCTACTGAAACCCGTTTTTCAAAAGAGCAAGCAGATGTTTGCTTATATTCAATTTTGAAATCTGACATGGGGCTAGACATTGTCAGTGTCCCAGGTGCCCTCAGTCATGTGACTTTGTCTCTGAAAAACTTCAGTCATTCTTTACTGCTGCACTGCAAGTTGGGGTGATATTACCCCCCCCTCAGTCCATCAGCAGAACAATGAGAAGGTAACCAAATAGCTCCCTGGATATAAAAATAGCACTTGACAGTACAAATCCAAGTCCCACTGCGACTTCTTCAGTTAAGGACACCATAAGCTGTCGACAGATAAATGTATCGCCCAGTGTATGGGGCCCTCTGACAGGCTTCCCAGATCAATATCTGGCCGAAAGTCGGCCAGATGTCAATCGTTTGGGCTAAAAAATCCTTCCCAAATGAGGACCACATTGGTTTGTTGATGAGGTCCTCGATCTGATTGCCCGTTTTCTCATAGTTATGATCAGGGTCGGACTGGGGGGCCAGGGGCCCACTGGGGCTTCTGCCTCAGGGCCCCCCATCTGGACCCTGGGGGCTGCTGCCTCAGGGCCTTCCGTACGACAACACCCCCCCAGCCACGCATGTGCATTAGCATGCGCACTCGCATCAGCGCATGTACTGCTTTTTGCCGTGACTAGGGAAGGAGGAAAACCTGGGTGCGGATTTGGGCCGGCGGGGCTCACTAGAGCCCGGGGGCCCATACGTTTTTTTCCTGGTCCTGCCATGGTTATGATCCAATCGTTGGGCCCTAGGGCCTACAATAATATCAGACCGATATAGCCCACCTCTAGGTTGGCATATCGGAGCGAGATCTGCTCATTTGGCAAACTGGCCAAACAAGCGGATCTCCATATGTATTGCTAGCTTTACACTGAGCGAGAGAAACAATAACTTACCTGAAAGCAGTTCTATAGTGCAGCACAGGATCAGGCAAAATTTCCTGAGATGGCTGTCTACGCACCAATATTACTACTAAAAACATTGTTGGTTTAGGAACAAAATGTTATATGGCAGAGTGAATTATTTGCAGTGTAAACATTCATTTAGAAATAAAAACTACAATGTAAAAAGCATGACAGAATCCCTTTAGGTATCCCCCACTGTCATGATAAAACCATAATTATATGTATGTGTATATATTATATTTATATATATTATATTTTAAATAGGGGCACAGTTGGGAAGCTCATTTGTGTGCATTGACACCTCTGCAGCCCAAACTGATATATTCTTATTTATATTCCCCTTTCTGATACTTGGATGGGCACATTTTAGCCCAACTCAGCACAATGCAATTTTGCTAATCTTAACCTTTGCTCCTCACAGTGATGAAGCGTGGCACAGGTTCAGGGCATCAGAAGGAGCTTTCCCACTGTTGTGATTTCCATCCTAGTAAAGCTCAAGGGTGACCAGGGGATCCAGACAGAACTTGCCCTCTATTATTTTCTCAAGCCAAACGAGCAGCACATGCGGTGACTTTGCCTGCACTTTGCGTATTCTTTTGTCATTAATTCCTATCTTACACTGCATAAAATATAACATTCACTGTGCTCTCACCTAGTCAGGAGGGAAAAAATAAAAATAAAGTTAATACAGATCTATAAAAATGTAGGCTCAGCTCCCCAGTGCCTCTTCTGCAGTCCTATTAAAAAGCAGATTATGCCATCCAATGGAAAATATGTTATCCCTATGTGACTTGTCTTTCAGTCTCTGCCAGTCATTATTTCCCTACTTTTTGTTTTAATTTTTGATGACAAATGACAAAATGTCAGTGCAAAAGTTCATTAAAGCCACGGTGCCGTCTGTTGTTCCCTTAAAGCGCGGCTGTAATTTGTCATCAAGAACAAAATATAACTTGAAGACTGTGTATGAACGCTTCACATATTTTTCTGTTTTCATAAAAAAAATTATATTAGAGTAAAATGCAAATTCTCTATTTAGCTGTTTTAAATAAATATTAAGGGGGAACTATCAGGAAAATGGAATATAAGCTTAGTCATACTGAAATAAGAAATGTTCCATATACAATCAATGAAATATTGAACTATCACGAAAATGAAAATGCAATATAAGCTTCATCATACTGAAATAAGAAGTTTTCTAAATATAATCAATTAAAAATTCTGTAGTGTTTCTAAAATAATCAAGTTTATCTTCACTATTCCTCTCTCGGCATCTGTTTCTCTTCATTCTGTCTTCATGCAGCAGTTGGGTGTCAGATGAATGATCCAATATATCTTATAGGGGGGCTTCCTTTCCTAGCAGATGTATTAGAGATCACTCACATAACTGATTCCAGTACAAAATCTAACAAAATAACTGCCTTTTGCACAAATTCTGCGTGTAGAGAGACGTGGGGGCCGATTCACGAAGGGTCGAATATCGAGGGTTAATTAACCCTCGATATTCGACTGGGAACTAAAATCGTTCGACTTCGAATATCGAAGTCGAAAGATTTTGCGCAAATCCTGCGATCGATCGATCGAAGGATTTTTCGTTCGATCGAACGATTAAATCCTTCGAATCGAACGATTCGAAGGATTTTAATCCAACGATCGAACGAAAATCCTTTGATCAAAAAATCACAGGCAAGCCTATGGGGACCTTCCCCATAGGCTAACATTGACTTCGGTAGCTTTTAGCTGCCGAAGTAGGGGGTCGAAGTTTTTCTTAAAGGGACAGTACTTCGACTATCGAATGGTCGAATAGTCGAACGATTTTTACTTCTAATCGTTCGAATTCGATCTAATTCGATCGAATTTAAACAATTCGATGGTCGAAGTACCGAAAAAATACTTCGAAATTCGAATTTTTTTTTATTCTAACCCTTCACCCGAATTTCGTGAATCGGCCCTGTGATGTCTGGTGATTTTAATAGAGTGAGCTCTAATACATCTTCTAGGCAAAAGGAGCCCCCCTATAAGATATATTGGATCTAACTGTCAATGATTATCTGACATCCAACTGCTGCATGAAGACAAAATGAAGAGAAACAGATGCTGAGAGCAGGATAGTGAAGATAAACTTGATTATTTCAGAAACAGTACAGAATTGATTATATTTAGAAAACTTCTTATTTCAGTATGATGAAGCTTATATTACATTTTCATAATAGTTCCCCTTTAAAGAGAGAACAAAGCCTTACATTGTGCTGAAGAAATAATGTTCTATACTTTGCTCCCATGGACTCAGGTTTAGTTAGTCTGTTTCATGAGCTAAGATTTGATAAGAATAAAGTTGGATGTAGATGATAAGGTCCAGTCAGTTGGCATCAGGTAAATCCTCAGCTCCACCTTCAAAAAGCTTTAATTTGCAGTGGAGCTGATCATACACCGAGGCCAAGGACTGTCAGGAGAAATAAATGTCATCTGGGTTGTTGTTCTCTAAGAGCAATTGTCAGCACCAGCAACTCAGGAATTGCTCTTCTCTGTTGTCACTGTCAAGATGTTTAGATGTACATTATATTACTGTAGGCTGTAGAGGTGGTGGCACTAACATGTATGGTGGACAATATAGGGGCACCGTTTACAATTCGGAACAGAAGTCCTTGTTGGTGACAGTGTGCAGTTTTCTCCTACAATGGCTTAGCCTTATTGGGATAGATATGTAAGTCCTCTTCAGCTGATCAATTCCAGCATTAGGAAATGGTTTATTCTTATGAGAAAGTTATTCTCACCACTAAGTGATTTCAGACCATTAGGCATAAGGCACACGAGAAGGTTTGTTGCCCAGGGTTAAATCTTCACTACCACAGATGATAAATCTCCCAAAAAAGTATTTTCATAGTATAACATTGAGATCACAGCAAGTAGAACCTATTACTCATGCCAATCTGGCTTTACCGTGAGCAAATGTGAAGGGGTAAATGTGAAGGGGTATTTTCCCGCAGTTGTAGTAGTGCAGATTTCACCATGGGCAACAAATCTCGTTATTTGCCATCACCTTTAGGCTGGGGTGCGTCAGGCCCATCTCACAATCACTCAATATAGGGGCTGCATGTCACCCAGTAGCCACATCTCCACTGGTGACTGGGCAGGAGATATTGAAAGCCATTTTAAAGGGGTGGTTAAATCAAAGGCACACAACCACTTTAATCTCCCACCCTCCTAGTCCCCAGTGGAGGCAATCCCATTAGAAAGAGTAGCCACAGCAGTGGGGGGAGAAGTGAGCAGGGGATGTCTGGGAATGGGAATTAAACAGGGGATGTCTGGGATGGGGAAGTAAATAGGGGAAGTCTGGAATGGGGAGTAAGCAGGGGATGTCTGGGACGGGGAAGTAAGCAGGGGAAGTCTGGGATGGGGAAGTAAGCAGGGGAAGTCTGGGATGGGGAAGTAAGCAGGGGAAGTCTGGGATGGGGAAGTAAGCAGGGGATGTCTGGGAATGGGAATTAAACAGGGATGTCTGGGATGGGGAAGTAAATAGGGGAAGTCGAGAATGGGGAGTAAGTAGGGGATGTCTGGGACGGTGAAGTAAGCAGGGGATGTCTAGGATGGGGAAGTAAACATGGGAAGTTTGGAATGAGGAGTAAGTAGGGGAAGTCTGGGATGGAGAAGTAAGCAGGGGATGTCTGGGATGGGGAAGTAAACATGGAAAGTTTGGAATGAGGAGTAAGTATGGGAAGTCTGGGATGGGGAAGTGAGCAGGGGAAGTCTGGGGCAGGGGGTGATTAGGCAATACAGCCTAAGGGCTCAAATCTTTAAATCTGGCACTGGGTGCAATGAGGGTGTCACCACAAAATGCATACAGACAAACACAAGTAATGCTCTGCATGGACATTTCGACATTCTCCACATATGCAATTAAAAGCACAAATTTTTCCCAACTGCAATAACCCATAGCAACCAGTGACATGTTTGCGTTAATTGGTTGCTCCTAGTGGGAGCTCTTCTTAAGCGTCAAATTGCATAGGTGCAATTTACCACTTATATTTATAAATCAGATTTACAAAAACATAACTCAAGCTTTTTGAAAAGTAAACATAATTTCAAGCAATTCAATTTGCAATTAAAAATATGCAGACTTTTCATGATTTTTAATGGTTTCTGACAGCTGCCTAAGCCTAGCTTCCTGCTGATCTGTCTGACTACTTTGCTGAGCTGTCTGACTACTGTTACTTTGTATCAACAGCCAGCTGTCCTCAGCCTGCATCCTCCAAACCCCACAATTCCCTGCACACGTGATTTCAATAAGGAATCACACTGCAATGCATTGTGGGTTATGTAGTTCCTGTATGCTGTCTGTAAGCTGTGGAGAAGCTGTGGATCAGTGTTTAGTCCCTCCTTCCCTGCCATGATTTCAAATGATGCAGAAAGAGAAGAACTGTTAAACATCTGGATTTCAGCATAGAAAATGGCAACTATTAATACTTTTTGAAGAAACGGGTAACTGTGATGGGTATATTAGGGGTTTCTGTGCTATGTGGGTCTCTTTATCAAATTTTGGTTTGGAAGCCGGAGTTCCCTTTTAAAATGTGTTAGAAAATACCTTTTCACATATGGACCTCGTTTTTCTATGTTATAACTTTATTGTGTTCCTCCTTTCTGTCATTTCTTTGTCAACTGAAGGACAGGCCACACACACATATATATATACAGTATATAAATATATATGTGTATATATATATATATATATATATATTCATATATCAGGGTTTTTTAGCCAAGTGCCAAACCCAGCACAAATGATAAGATGTTTGCATTATGCAAAAGTATGCAAATCACCCCATAAATCAGTCTGACAATGATTTATTGGAGGAGCAAAAAAAGTTGCTAGCAAATTCTATCATGTCTTTTGCAAAAGGAGATTGAATGGGAACTCAATGTGTTCATCATAAGGAGAGCCAGGGTTACAGACACAGCCGTATTTATTCTCAGTCTTGCCCCCTGTGTTTCCATTCCTGCACTTAGTGAAAGAGTAACAATAGGCAGCATTCACATCCCTCCACCATCATACCCTTCCCGGGGCTTTATTTCGCCATAGCTGCTGGTGCACAATATGTGAAGGAACAAAGACATTTTCGCAAAGGTCAAACTGGTGCTCACTGATAGGGGAAAGTGTTGGGAAATGCATTTGTGTGTTTTTCCCTTGACAACCACAAGCACAATGACAATGTGTCTATATTCCTTCTGTTCTCTTCGATAAGCAGAAGTTGGGGAGTTATACGTATCATCAGAATCACCGTCTCCTTCGCTGAACAATTGCTCTGCATTGTGTGGAACTTTTCTGAATTCCAAAATGCTCAGGTCTGCACCTCAGTTAGCAATTAGATATATACTGTATTTCTTAATAATGTTATATACATACATATACATATAAATAGACTTTGGTTGCCATAGATGTTGTTCTCTGAGAAAAAAGGGCAAGTAAAACCCCCAGCCAACGTATTCTATTTCTATGACTTTGTATGGCATATTGCTGCTCACATACTGCTGCTGTGCCCTTTCCCATGGAGTCATAGGTTGTATCTACTCCAAGGCCTGTACTTCTTCTACGTCTGGCACTAAGCGGATTCTAAGTTTGCCATCCCTTATATATAGTAGGCATCAGTACCTTGCATGTTGTGAGTAGCCCACTGTACAGGTGCTAGTATACATTTAGAAATGGCACATTTGAGACATAGTAGACATCATGTTTGGAAATTGTGCGATGGTTGTGATGTTGATGGGGTATTATTCAAGGAGGTAAACTACATACAGGTATGGGAGCTGCTGTCCAGAGTGTTAAGGACCTGGGGTTTTCCAGGTTAATGGATCATTCCGTAATTCTGATTTTTATACCTTAAGTCTACTAAAAAATCATTTAAACATTAAGATTAATTATATCTCAGTTTGGCTCACATACAAGGTAGTGTTTTATTATTACAGAGAAAAAGAATTTTGTATTATTTGGATAAAATGGAGTCTATGGGAGACGGCCTTTCCATAATACGGAGCTATTAGGATAAAGGGTTTCTGGATATCAGATCCCATACCGGTACTTCTACTGCGTTTCCTTTTCAGAGGCTCTGGTACTTGGGAGTATCGTCGGCCTTTGCCATCATATGCATATAAGGTGGACATCCATACTACAATGGTATCCCTAGATATAAGGAGGAACCTACCTACAGAAAGGGTGTTTTCCAGAGGCAGAAGTAGTGGGAGTATGTAGGGTAGTACCACCAGTCAGGTTTGTCCTGTCTAGGAATATCTAATGCAGGGATCCCCAATCTTTTAAACTGTGACCCCCATTCAGATGTAAAAAGAGTTGGGGAGCAACACAAACGTGAAGCCCCTATATGGATTGACAGACTACAGGAGGTTCTGTTTGGCAGTACCTCTGGTTTTTATACAATTAAAACTTGCCTCCAAGCCTGGAATTAAAAAAATAAAAAAATTGGTGCGATTCGTTTTCCGAAGTTGCCTCATAAGGAAACTTTGGGTAACTTCGGAAAACAAATCACTCCAAGTGCCATCCTGCTGGCGATTTACATTTTAGCTGGCGGGAGGCAGCTTTCGCCCTGAAAAAGAGGAGATTTAATCTCCCCGAATCTGCCCGTGTGCCCTGACCCTTAGGGCTAGCGGTGAAAACAGAATCAACATAACAAGACCTAAGGCAGCATATTTATTAACACTGGAGGCAAACATCACATAGCAACAAATCAGATCTTTGCTCTTGTTTTATAACTTGTAGGTTACTGTTCAAACCTAATTGCTGATTGGTTGCTATTGGCAACATCACCAGTGATATTTATTTCCAATATTAACAAATAGGCTCCTAAGTGTGTAGGATGAGGGGCTTGTAAGGGGCTGCCCCAGACAGTAATGAACTTATTCTACCCACTGAGTACTCATATTACTATTCTGCACAGTTATGTATATTTTGTTTAAAAGATTACTAAGAACCACTGATGCCCAATGTACTTGTGTACTACTACTTCCAGGTGCAAACCATAATTATACCTGTATGTTTTGTTCTGATTGCAAATATAATTAGTTAGGATAGCACTGTGCTATTCTGGGCCTTTCTAAATAAAATACAGCTTCTTCTAATATGCTCTGATTCCCATTATGCAGGGAACAGTATGGTGAATGACAGGTAAGTGATATCAAGTGTCATGCAATGATTATTTATAGGTTTTGGGAAAAAAAATATCACCATGGCAATGAAGTGAAATATTTATATTGACGTGAAGGCCTGTAATCCTTCTGCAAAGCAGACATGTGAATCTAATTGTATTAAATACTAAATGGCAGTTTGTAATCATATGTATAGAAAGCCAGGTTTTAGCTTTAGTAATATATATGGCTGCACAATACACACTCTATGCTCTGGACATTCACAATAACCGGTGTGGGCTGAATAGAAAAGAAAACATTTGTTGGTTAAACAGTAATTATATATTCATGCAATTGGCACTACAATTTGAACTCATTGATTTTATAGCACCTTTGTGATTCCAACCCTTTTATATTTCCTGGGGTGGTTCACCTTTAGGGCAGAGACAAACACTCAGATTCGAGGAGATTAGTTGCCCAGCAACAAATCTCCTCTTCTTCGGGGCGTCTAATCTCCCCGAACTGCCTCCCGCAGGCAAGAATCGTTTGCCTAAGTCGCCCGAAGTTGCCTCGTGAGGCAACTTCGGGCGACTTCGGTAAATAAAGTGCTCCGATTGGCATCCCGCCGGCAATTTAGATTCTAGTTGGCGGGAGGCAGTTCGGGGAGATTAGACGCCCGAGGAAGAGGCGATTTGTCGCCAGGCGACTAAATCTCCCCGAATCTTCTCGTCTGTCTTTGCCCTGACTGTAACTTTTAGTATGTTATAGATTGGCTAATTCTAAGCAATGTTCAATTGACGCTCATTTTTTCTTTTTATTATCTTTTATAGTTTTTGCATTATTTGCCTTCTATTTCTGACTCTTTCCAGCTTTCAAATGGGGGGGACTGACCCCAGCTAAAAAAAACAAATGCTCTGTAAGGCTACACATTTATTGTTGTTGCTACTTTTTGTTACTCATCTTTCTATTCAGGTCTCTCCTATTCATATTCCAGTCTCTTATTCATATCAGTGGCATGGTTGCTAGGGTAATTTGGACGCTAGCAACTAGATTGCTGAAATTGCAAACTGGAGAGCTGCTGAATAAAAAACAAAAGAACTCAAAAACACAAATAATAAAAAATGAAAACCAATTGCAAATTGTCTCAGAATATCACTCTTTACATCATACTAGAAGTTAATGAAAAGGTGAACAACAACGTATGTTGCTCACCTGTTATCTTCATAATCTCTCACCCTTTACTACCCAGATGGGTATGAGGTTAGCGAAGGGCTTACTTTAGTTGTAATGGGACCTGGTGGAAATACTTCAGGCACCACTTGAAAGACTCTGTGGGCAGAATAAAGTTTCAATCATTTAAATTATTTATGTTTTTTCAGTAATTTATCTTTTTATTCTGTAGCTTTCCAATTTGCTAATTTAGCAATCTGGGTTTCTAGGGTCCAAATGACTATAGCAACCATGCATTGATTTGAATAAGAGACTGGAATATGAATAGGAGAGGATCCCCAAATAGAAAGATGAATAATACGTTGAAATAAAAATAAATGTGTAGCATTACAGAGCATTTGTTTTTCAGATGGGGTCAGTGAACCCCATTTTAAAGCTGTAAAAAGTCACAAGAAGAAGGCAAATAATTAAAAATAACAACTAATAAAGAAGCCCAATTGAAAAGTGCAATTCTATAACATATTAAATGTACAACGCCACTGTGAGTACAATGTGCCAACATTTTTGTCGACATGCAGTTGTGGTGGGAAAAATAACACTAGTGAATTGACACCATAAAGCTTTTATGTTCATAATGAGATTCAAAAGTTGCTTCTCATTCTTTATAATGTTAATTTACCGGCCTGGTCCTGGTAAAATGATTCTTGATGAAAATATTCATTGGTGACTTCGTTAAATCGGTGAATTTTAGAAAATTTGCCATGTTGAAAAGATGTGAATGATCACTGATGTGAAGTTAATTCAACAAAACTTGTATGGTTACCAAAGTCATTTAACTTGGGTCCTTTAGTATACTGTAGCTGTCCCTAGGTCTCCATCTTGTCTGACAATACTTGCTATACTATGTGGGGTGCCCAGAGCAGTCAAGCATTTTTGCAGTTCCTCTAGCTTAGAGACAGGATAGAGCTTTACTTTAGAACAGGGGTCCCCAACCTTTTTCACCTGCGAGCAACATTCAGAGTTGGGGAGCAACACAAGCGTGAAAAATATTCCTGGGTGGTGCCAAATAAGGGTTGTGATTGGCTATTAGTAGCTATTAGTAGCCCCTATGCTAACTGGCAGCTTACAGGTGGGTCTGTTTGGCAGTGCACATGGTTTTTATACAACCAAAACTTGCCTCAATCACCTGCATTGAAGCCACTGGGAGCAACATCCAAGGGGTTGGGGAGCAACATGTTGCTCACGAGCTACTGGTTGGGGATCACTGCTTTAGAACCATATAGAAGTGCAAGAGCACTATAAGGCATCTACAACTTCATATCCATGCTGAGATCCACTGTCTGGTCCTACCTTGTTTATTATCTTAGGAGGTCCAATGTCCCCAGATGATGTTGGTAAGGTTGACCTTCCTGAAAGGTGGACTGATTCAATACCAGCAGCGGAACAATGTTCTTTGCCTTGCAATGTTTAGCCTTGATGACAATGCACCTTCACCCCTTTAAAACCAGACAAAATCCACGTACTGAAAGGATGATTAACAATTCATTTAAATGCATTATGCGTGGCTGTGCAGAAACCACTCCGGTTGGGTGCATGCATCTAATTTAATTGCTTCTTAGCAATGCAGGGACTGGATAGTATAATTGTCCAGTGGTGTAGGTGGCAACCTAGTCTTGATCCATCAGCATCAGAGTAATGAAGAAGAACACTATTTTGTTGACTGGACCTTAGAAAGAATGCTTAATGGATACAGGGCACTTAATGAATGCGGGAACTATATAATAATGATTGGAATTCAGCAGAACCTTGCTCGAGGCAATGTTTACTTCCTTTTGTGGTTCTCAGGCCAGTCAGTCTAATTATAAATACATCACCCACCCATGCATGGAGACTCCGGTTTAGTGAACATATTAACCATGGATACATAGTGTATAGTATATGATTAAGCTCCATGGAGATGAGCTAGCTGCCATCCTTAACTTCTTACCTCTATGGGCCACCACTTAGATTTTTGACATCTTTAACCACATAGGGCACAACATGCAGAGGTACCCTCCCTTACTTACTATATACTTAGTATAAAAAAAACCTTTACCGTAAACTGGAATTTATTTTAACTTTAAGTTTTTTCATATATAAGGTGTAGCTTCTCCTTTTAGATTGTAAACTGATTTGGACAGGGCCCTCTTGACCTCTGTATGTTTAATTTATGCACCCATTTTTTGGAAAATGTTGGGGAATATGTTGGTGCTTTATAAATACATGTTATTAATAATAATAATAATAATAATATTGTACTATAAATCGCCTATGCTGGTGTTCAGTTTTCTCATAGGTAACTAATGTTTTGTGTGGGACTTGGCTTAGGGGGACAAGTAGTAAAACTGGAGAAAGTAGGTGAACAAACAGGACATCTCGGGGGTGAGACATTTGGAAAATGATTATTTTCTGCCTGTGATATGTTTCATTGTGTCTGATACAGCAGTATTTCCCTATAACTGTAACCTTGTTAGGGGTGCTGATAAAATGCAATGCTAATCACTGTACCACTGTGCTAGCAGTAGTAACATAGTAAAGCTCCCCATAGACACAACGATTCTTTTTGCTGAACGACTGATTTTAGGGAAGTCCGACCAATCCTTCGAAATTAATGTGCGGTTAGTTGGATTTGAACGATCGTACATCTTACGATTTTTCGGCCAGGAAATTGATCGCCAGGTCAAAAAATCTTCGTTGGTCCCAGTGCAATCTATCTATGTTTGCAGGGCCAAGCAGGCAGCTCCCCTTTGTTTTCCTGGCAAGTTGGTCTTTTTAGTTGATGGTAAATTCATACAAGAAGATCGTTAAGGATCTGATCTTTTAAAAATCTCAACATCTATGGCCAGCTTAAGTTAGGTTGAAAAAAGACACACGTCCATTAAGTTCAACCTTTTAAGTCTATATGAATATAAGAGAAGGACACGCACTTCAGGAGCCAGTCGGTGCTGATAAAAGAAACTTTATTCCAAAAGAGCTAAAACACCGGTCCTAAAGCGTTTCGTATCCAAAGATACTTAATCATATGATAAAGTATTTTCAGATATGAAACGCGCTAGTACCGGTGTTTTAGCTTTTTTGGAATAAAGTTTATTTTATTGGCACCAACTGGCTCCTGGAGTGCGTGTCCTTCTCTGCTATTTGTCAATATTACTCCCCAAGCTACTGGTTCGGGGGGCGCTGCACCCGAGCTACCAGATGCCATCAGTGAGTGTGGTACATTTACTGCGATAATTTTTACTTCATGTTTCTGATGTGTTAAGGCTTCACCTATATGCGATAGACCTGGGGTTTATACACCCAAGTCCAACTTTGCGCTGGGTGAGCAGCATTTGAAAATGTAATTAACTAATCTTCCATTAGTTAAAATGTAATTAACTAATCTTCCATTTGTGGGATTGAGCAGCAAAATTCCCTCCTTGTGTGCATTATATAAATATAAGCTGCCTAACTGCCAGTTGCTCAAGAGGAAGGTAAACAACCAGGTCCAGACTGAGAATTAAAATAAGCCCTGGCATTTCAGGTACACAGAGGCCCAATCAGCCCACATAGAGGCCCAATCAGCCCCCACCAGCCCACTAAATACTGACTTTCTATGGCACCTTATAGCAGCGCCTCTGGCATTTGCCTGAACCCACCGATTGCCAGTCCAGGCCTGCAAACAACCCCATTTGAAGCCTGTCCAATCTGCATCAGAGGGGGAAAAAATCTTTCCTGGATCCCTGAATCAACTTGTACTATGAGCTATCTTCCATAACCCTGTATTCCCTCACTTGCTAAAAAGCCATCCAACCCCTTCTTAAAGCTATCTAATGTATCAGCCTGTACCACTGATTCAGGGAGAGAATTCCACATCTTCACATCTTCGAATATTTAGATTGACTAATTACATATTTATAAATATGTCGTTTTAATATGCATTTTACAGAAATTCGAGGGGCCCACACAAAGCACTGGCCCTAACAGTATACATTACATCATAGATTATAAAATGCGTGCTTTTCTTCTTCAAATATATTATAGTTTGGTAAGGCAGACTGAATGAAGGAGCTCAAACAATTACTCATTCCATTTTGGATCTGCTCAGTTTACAGCTCCAGTCCCGCTGTCGGCCTGCCAGCATTCAGAGCAGCACATGCATAATGAAGGCTCAGGACCGTCTGTCAGGCTGCAATGCCAATAAAAACAAGAGGTGGTCACTGAACCCCCAACCTTGAAAGTAGAACAGAGCTTAATTTTCCTGCATCTCCAGATGTCTGCATCTCACTACAGATGTTCTTCATCAGTCCTTCCTGATCAGTGTCACCAGGTCCCAGAATCCACCCATAAGCTCCCGTGTCCTTCAGCAGACACCAATTTCCTTTTGCCAGCTCCTCATTTTTCTTTTCTTCTCTGACACCATTTCACCAAACTCCTAATATGTCTCCACAAGCCACAGTTATAGATGCACTATTCCTCCTCACCCTCGGTAGCCCATCAATTTCATAATTAGTTTAGTATGTCACATTTCTCAAAGCATTCCGGGAAATCATTAGTAATCGCCGTAGCAAAAGAGACCTCCTTTGCAGCCAAGGCAGCATTTTTTAAAATTAAAACAGCAATAAAAAAATCTGACTATTAATGCCTCTGGGATTAAAGAAACAAAATCATTCAGTGTCTATAATAAAAATGTAATTTGAGGGGGAAAAGATTAGACATGTTTTTGTGCTGAGTGATAATCCCCTGGAAAAGAAAGGCTCATGTATGGAATGAAAATGGATCCTCGGTAGCTTTAGAAAGTGCAAATAATCAATAACTTCCAGCTGTACAATAACCATGGCTATGGCTTTGTGCAAGAAGAAGCAGCAGTTATATCATTGTGTCTGCCGTTGAGTTCTCTAGGGTTATAGAGAGCAATAAAAAAAAAAGGAAACGTGAAACATTATTGGAGGGGAGGTATATTATTCTCCACTGATGTTGGCAGCAAGTAGGGGCTAATTCATAATTCAGGTTGTGGGCAGGGCAGAAAGGAAAAGCCCTTTGATATACTTGTGTGCCCAGACAAGCTCTTTCACTGTATGATTCGCAATAACAATACTGGGAAGCCATTGTTAACAATTGCATGTGCCAAGACTGCAGAGGCTTAGGGTATGTCTGGGAAGCTGGTGGGGGAAATGGGGAAGATGATCTCAGAATATAACTCTCTACAAAATATTAAAAGTTAACACAAATGTGAACAATCCCTTTAAGTAGACATGCAAACAACAGAGAATTATTTAGAATATAAGGACAATAGCATTCCTTTAAGCTGATGTTGACCACCACCACTGGTAAAATGTTGGATCAGAAAGTGTATAATTCTATACAGTGAGTGAGGAATTGTAGCTTAACAAACTGTTATTTCCCAAACAAATAATACAAGGTTAGTACAACTGGGAATAGTTGCAGGAAGTTTAGCTCATGAACCCTAATTTATTTTGGCAGAGCTTTCTATGTGATGAGGTCTCAATAAAGAATACTGAAAGCTAAAACACAGCTTCCTTTTGTTTGAACCTTAATGTAACCTTTGTGATGTAAATCTATCAATACATTTGTTTATCTATCATCTATCTATCATCTATCTATCTAATTATCTATCTATCTATCCATCATCTATCTATCCATCCATCCATCCACTCTATCTATCTATCTATCTATCTATCTATCTATCTATCTATCTATCTATCTATCTATCTATCTATCTATCTATCTATCTATCTATCTATCTATCTATCTATCTATCCATCCATCCATCCATCCATCTGTCTATCTATCCATATATCCTTCTATATAACAGTCTATCAATCCGTCTATCCATCCGTCTATCTATCTATCTATCTATCTATCTATCTATCTATCTATCTATCTATCTATCTATCTATCTATCTATCATCTATCATCTTTTCAAGATATATGAAGTGGCCAGTGCTGGGAGCTTGGGCACTAAGAAGCAAAAATAAAGTATAAAATATTTTCAGAGAGGTTTTGTGGCCGTTTTCCATAGAAAATATTTTTTTTCCAAGTACAGCTAGTCTGACAGTTTTCTGAGGGTGAGACATTATAAATGCTGATTATTTAATCTAGAAACAAAACATTTTTGTTGGTAAAATTGTGTTTGAGACGCTACAATTTCACTCTAAGGAATTTAATTATTCCTTGATATAGAGGTGAGGAATGATGGCATGGCCTTGTAACTGCAGGTCCGGATTTGTGGAGAGGCCACCAAGGCCTGGCCCTAGGGTGGCAGGATTTTAAGGGGCAGCATGTTGCCCAACCACACCCGCAATGGTTCAGAAACACTGGGGAGGCGCAGAAGATACAATAGTTTTTAAAATTTCCTGTACGCAAATGCACATTGCTCAAGTCCTGATGTTGAAAATGTGATTGGATAAAAGGGAGGGGACAGGGCGACGAACAACAGTGGGCCTATGGGTGCCTGCTATGTAAATTTGGTCCTGTGTAACTGTAAAAGAATGCCACAAAAGTGTTCCATATGCCAGGATAAGAAATGTAGCTGCTTTGTTTGGAGAATCTCAGTGGCCATATTAAAGGTGTTGTTCACCTTTAAAATAACTTTTAGTTTGAGATATTCTGAGATAATTATAAATTGATTTTCATTTTTTATTATTTGTGTTTTTTTAGGTATTTAGCTTTTTATTCAACAGCTCTTCAGTTTGCAATTTTAGCAATCTAGTTGCTAGGATCCAAATTACCCTAATAACCCTGCACTGTTCTGAATAAGAGACAGGAATATGAACAGAAGAGGGATTGAATACAAAGATGAGTAATAAAAAAGTCATAACAATAAATCTGTAGCCTTACATTTATTCTTTAGATGGGGTCAATGACTCCCATTTGAAAGCTGGAAAGAGTCAGAGGAGGAAGGCAAATAATTAAAAAACAAAAAATTAAGGCCAATTGAAAAGTTGCTTTGGATTGCCCTTTTCATAGCATACTAAAAGTTTACTTAAAGGCGTACAACCCCTTTAAATCTTCATCCCATCGATAGGGTTACCAATATATAACTTCAGGCAAGGATGCCTATGAAAATACCTATTTTTATGATACATCAATTTCAGATCTCTCTGTACATTTCATTATATTTGGTGGCCCTTATTATGGGTGGGTACTGTGAGTTGTCATCTCTATAGAGACCTTGTAGAAAGAAGACTTCTTATGTAGTAGAACAGTGATCCCCAACCAGTGGCTCAGCTGCAACATGTTGCTCACCAACCCCTTGGATGTTGCTCCCAGTGGCCTCAAAGCAGGTGCTTATTTTTGAATTTCTGGCTTGAAGGCACGTTTTAGTTGCATAAAAAAACAGGTGTACTGCCAAACAGAGCCTCCTATATGCTGCCAGTCTACATAGAGGCTGCCCAATAGCCCTTATTTGGCACCTACAGGAACTTTTTCATGCTTGTGTTGCTCCACAACTCTTTTTACATTTGAGTGTGGCTCATGGGTAAAATAGGCTGGGGACCCCTGCAATAGAATATCAATTATAAGGTCCAGCACATCCATAAAAGTTAGCTTAACAGGTTGTACAATTCTCTGGAAGGTGCTGGATATGATATTGTATAAACCTAACTGTTACGGGAAGGGATGTTATCTGTGTTGTCCTGCCCAGTTGTGCAGTGGGAAGATATACTGTATCTATTTGATTAGAGGAACGGTCCCAAACTGCTTAGATTAGGCCTTTCCCTTATGATCTAATTTTGGTCAGTTTCCTTCCTCCCCTATCAGTACTTTGATATCAACTTCCCGATCATCCCCCATACCAGATTTACAAAGGAAATCCTACAGAAAGCCTTTGCCTGTTTTTCTAGTGCCACAGTATATGGACTGCAAAGCACTGTTGTAAACAAAAGACTCCAGTTTTGGTCTTAAAACCATTCATATAAAGAATTTCTCTTTAAGAAGTAAACATCACTTCATTACATCTTATTTCTACTGAAATAGAAAGCCTTCATAGAGATCTCAGGTATTACAAGCAATAACAAGTACAAGAGTTTAATACTAGCCCCACACCCAAGGATTTTCTGATGTAATCAACCATAAAATAACATGACAAATAGCATCTATTAGAGGAGAAATGTCATACCAGCCTTGACAGAGAGTGTTAATCATTCATTGGAAAGCAGCTGGGACAATCCCAGACGTTGAATGACAAAGCCCAGTTTAAAGAGGTGAGGGGGCTGACAGACAATGGACAGCAGCAAGCAGGCCTGGACTGGCAATCTGTGGGTTCTGGCAAATGCCAGAGGGGCTGCTATAAGGTGCCATAGAAAGTCAATATTTACTGGGCTGGTGGGGGCTGTTTGGGCCTCTATGTGGGCTGATTGGGCCTCTGTGTACCTGAAATGCCAGGGCCTATTTTAATTCTCAATCCAGATCTGGCAGCAAGGCCATCGGATGACATATGAGTAAAGCTGGCCATAGAAGCAGAGATCCCATCGTTTGAATCCTTGAACGATCGGACTCCCCTATCTCCCGACCTGCCACTAACCTTCAGTTTAAATAAAGTAGTAAAAGAACAGATCAGCCGATGTTGTGCCCCTGACAGCAATCGTACGAAAGTTTATGTCCAACAAAAGCTGGTGACAGTCTCACATTGACAATCATCAGATCGGCAATACATGCAGAGATATTATCGGCAGCCGACAGAAATCTTTTAACCTGGCCGATCATCCAAACGACCAATCTCCATAGGACAAAAAATGACGGGACTCTCCACACATGGTCCGAAAATTGTACGAATCCATCTTTGCGTCTATGGCCAACTTTGGGGAAAAATATATCCTCCCATCATTACTGTGCTCATTATTAGGGCACCATTTGCTGTATATTTATACAATGTAAGGTTCTAACAGATAAGATAATTTCCTGGTGAGGGATAGAGGTCACCCACAAAGATACCCAAAAAAGTAATTTAGATAATCTTATCTCTCCCGTCTGCTCCATTAATTAAATGACCCCCAGTGGTGTTTTCTTTGCTAACAGTTAAATATATCATTTCATTTTTTTTTGTCGGTCATTACTAAAAGAAAGTATTCCTTCACTAAATATATACTTATTCTGTTGGTTTTTTATTTTCATCTCATAGATATATATTTTACATTCTGAGAAAGAAATGTCAAATGAGAATCCATTGTTCCTGGTGCCCTTTTATAGTGTCAGAATAAAGATGAGATAAGCTGCTAATGGTGGGGATTTGTTAAAGAGCAGAAATACCTGCAGAACATAAATACGAGGCCGGTAGGGAATGAAGAAATCTTTAGCTGAAAGCTGCCTCCCGCGGAGATTTGGGAGCTTTTTTGTAATGAATGAATACAAAGAATGTAATTTTATCAGTAGTTTGAGTGACCAGATGGCTGGAAAAGATAAGGGGCAGGATTAATCAGCAGTTCCCATCCCTGTGTAGCTAGCCACTGCCAGGACATTCTTCTTGTGACAAAATGAATGGAGATGACATAATATGTAGGGGCATCAGAACAAGGACATTGAAGGAGAAAAGGGACACACATCAAACCCTGCCTTGTTCCTAGTTACACACTGACTGAGCCTGAAAAACTCACATGATGGAACCTCATGGAACTGCTTGACCTGGAAGAAGGTAGCATTTCTTAAATACTGTGCATACATTAAAAATCATTTGTAATGTAAAGGGTGGTATTTTTTATGTGTGTCGGGAGGACAGTAGGCAGTAGCAAAGTGATATCTGGTGCTTTTGCAGCAATGCCATATTCTGAAGCATTCGACATGGAGATTTCTCTTTTGTGGGCTTTTCCCTGCAATCTCTACCTAGGATTAAACAACAAATATATATATATAGGGCCTGTTCCTTAGGGGCGGCAGCTTTAAAGGGTCGGCCTGTGGGTGCCTATACAACATTTTTTTAAAGAAAAAATAAACTGTCCCCTCAACCACTGCCATACTTGTTGAATGATGTCACACACACACACGTGGTGTCACATGTCACAGATGTCACAGTTACAGGGGCTGGGATGGCATCCCTATTCACCAAACCAAAATATAGCCCTGAATCTATCCCTGATAGACCTTAAAGGGGAAGGAAATGTTAAAATTAAGTAAGCCTTATCAGCCCACCTAAATATACCAGTAAACCCTCAAAGTAATGCTGTTCTGAGTCCCCTGTCAAAAGAAACACTGCATTTCTTTCATTCTATTGCGTACACATGGGCTTCTGTATCAGACTTACTGTTTTCAGCTTTAACCTCCTTGCCCTGGGCGTGAGCATGCTCAGTTTGCTCCTCTTCCCCCCCCTCCCTTTTCTGCTGTAATCTGAGCCCAGAGCTATAAGTGACCAGGGAGAGACTCAGGCAGGAAGTGATGTCACACCAAGCTAATACTACATCACAAATTCGAATAAGAGTTCTCCAAACTCAAATTTTAAAGATTTATAAGAGCAAAAAATCTATATAAAAAAAACCCTCTAATATAAAAAAAATCAGCATCTGAAAGCTGCCGAGTTACTGTTAGAAGTCAGTGGGGGTTGTCCTAGGCAATATTTAATGGGGCAATTAACACCTAAAAATACATTTTCTAAAAATGAAGACAATAAATAGGACTTGTGTTGATATTACATTCTGTTTATTGACTATGAAGATTTTCATTCATCCAGGTCATGGTATATCTAATATAAGTGATTACTCAGCAAGTTGTTTTAGAATTACTTATATTAGATATTCTATTGGTTTACATTTTTTTTTAAAAAAATCCATATTTTCCTTTATTTTTGCCATTCAAAAGCACGAATTTGAAAGTTGGAATTTGATGAACTCATAATTGGGGCTTCTCACTTCATATTAATGTTTAATGCCAGAAACTACAGAAACCATAGATTTTTTAGGAAGAATATTCTTCAGAAAAGAACATAATACGATTTTTCTGTATTTATATCCTAAAGTAATTACATGTGTGTATGTAAGGGTGCACGTGTGAACAGAGCATTTTAGTCCATGATATGGACACTGGTATTATTTGACACCTTTTGACAATATGATTTTGCTGGGCATATGGAGCAATATCATGGCAGATTGCAGAAAAGGGGTGTGGAAACTTCACCAATGCAGAGGTCTAGGCCGGTAAAAGACAAATAGGTCTGAGTTTTCTTTTGTTTTAATAGTCTATCTGCAATTAGATGCTCATATTTCTGGATTTCTTTTCATGGAGACAATAAGGACTATCAGAAATACCAAAATAGTTGCAGAGGCAGAACTCTGCTATTCCCACTACATTTAAGAAGCTTATTGAGTAGTGGTGATATGTAAGATCATTTCTGGCCACAAAGAGCAGAGGAGAGGATGGAACAAATGCTCAGGCTCAATGGCAAGAAACCCGTTCAAATAAAACTTCAAAAACCAACTTTCCAGACAGTACTATTGGCCTGGAGGCTGGGAAGAAATAGAAGAATGTGGTTATTGCTAACATTAAACCCAGGCTGGTCCCAACTTATACAGGCAGTAGAAATGACACAGTATTATTTGTTACTCTACTCTCCCTGAAAGCCTAAGTCAATGTGCATCTTTGGAGATAGATGAAGGAGTTGTTAATGTTTGTTTATATGATCATGGATATATGTATGATGAAAGACAGGAGAATAAGGACAGGAATGAGCTATGAAAAGAGACAACTAACTAGGTGGAAGGAAATGGGACCTAGAAGATGTATTGTACAGGACACAGAATTCTGCATTAAAGTGTGATTTCCTTCTAAAGCATTTAGAATTTTGCTTCAGCTTTTTGAAGGTAGCAAGTTGTAGGTAACGGGTAGTAACAAGGGCAATTTGGTAAAGACCAGGCATGATAGTGTTTTGTGTGATTTAGGCATGTATAGAGTCCAAAATAAATAAGTTCTATATATTTTCTGTGCACATGGGAGACTTCCAGTTTACTGATTACTGCAGAATTTCACCTTTGCCATGTGACAAGGCCATGCCGATACATATTCAATGTCCAGAGTTCACGAAAGGTTTGTACGTGGGGAACGGGCGCTAGTATTAATACATTAACATATTAACAGGCGCTAGTATTAATACATTAACATATTAACAGGCGCTAGTATTAATATCACTCATTTTCACAGTGATCCTCAAAGTGATTGGAATACTTGTCACTCGAGAATATAGGGTCCTGTAACAATGCCTGCACTGTGCAAAGTGCAAATGTCAGTTTGAATCAAGTGTAGCCTGTGTTTGGCCAATAGATTCAAAAGTGGTGGACAGGCGGTAAGGGCAGGGACCTGATGTGGTCTTGGCCTCCTGCCACTCAATACCCTTCATGTCTGAATGATAAGAAAGTTACAGGTTGGGTATTGGGCAGAAGGGTAGGTGCCTACGTGCCTCCCCCCAGTTATTCAGAATGCTCTGGACCTGGGGTTTTTCGGTGAACGGGTCCTTCTGCAGGGTAGGACCATGGGACCAGAGGACCTCAGGGCCCCCTTGCTGCATGTGTGTGCAAAAGCGCACACACGCGCACTGTTTGCCGTTATTGGAAAAGAGAGGAAGAGGCGAGTGCGCATGCGACCGTTTTTGCTGCAACCGGCAACGGGAGGAAGATTCAGGGAAGAGAGGAAGAGGCGCAGGTTGCTGATCTGGGCCGGCAGAGCCCACAAGAACCGCAGGCCCACCAGGTTTTTTCCAGGTGCCCAGTCCGACCCTGACCCTGTCCTTCTGTAATTTGGATCTTCATACCTTAAGTCTACTAGAAAATCATGTAAACATTAAATAAACCCAATAGGCTGGCATTGCCTCCAATAAGGATTAATTATATCTTAGTTCCTAGTTCCTGTCTTATTATTTCAGAGAAAAAAGGAAATAGTTTAAAAAAAATCTGGATTGTTTGCATAAAATGGATTCTATGGGAGATGGCCTTCCTGTAATTCTGAACTTTCTGGATATTGGGTTTCTGGCTAACGGATTCCATACCTGTACCATTTATTAAATACATGTTAGTTTTCAAAAAGTCTTTACTATGAAAAAAAGAAAAGCAGGAGACACTGGGTGGAACTGCAGCAATGATGGGAATTCAAAAGTTTATGTCAGAAAGCAAATCATATAATTGATAAATAAAACAAATAATTGGGCACATCTGGAAGCATTCACGCTGCAGTGGGACTCATTGATAAGTCATTCACGGCTCCTTTATGTGTGAGTAATTCATGTCTGATGTATGAATGTGTGAGGGAACGGGCGGGGGCGTCATGCAATCCATTGCTAGGAAATAGAAAATAGGGTGTTTTTTTTCCCTCTTTTCTTCCCCAAGTGCAGGTGAAACCCAACAAGGCTGAATATTCCTAAAGGTCCCAGATTTGGAGTATCACTTCAACATCCCAGGTTGGCAGCTGCAGAATAGTGAGGGCTGATGTGAGTGGTGGGCGCAGAATGGCGCATGCTTGGAGGTGTTGTATGGTCAGGTTGGAGATGAATGCCTCCATGGGTGCAGCTGCTCATCAGCTGTTAAAGGGGCACATAATATTGGCTGATACTCACAATGCCGAGGTAACTGAATAACTCTGGAATCGGAGCATGAAAGGAGCAAAAGGATTAACAAGAGCTTCAATTGCTTGATTGATGCATTGCAAATACCCTGCTGAAAAAGAGAGAAGATTTCTCAGAACGAGTGTCTGTATCTGACTTCTTATTGCGATTAGGCCCTTCATATGTTTTCACACTCATATCCAAGCCATAGATCTGCTGACTGAAAGCGACACCCACACGGCAATGCTGTCTGGGGAATACTGGGATATGGAGCTCAACATAAGGTGGAAGGGTTTAATGACTGAAGGTAGAACTTGTGTTGGGGGAGACCCGTGGTTTATATGAAGGATGGCTGTGAAAACCTGCTGTTCTCCATCTGTTGTTGGGCTAAAAACTTCTTTCTCTAAAAGCTTTTAACGGAAGAAGGAAAAGGCTGCTGGTTGGAAATCCTTGATGTAAAATCCAGAATGCTTTCCAGGTAACGGATGTTTCCATATTTTGGATCTTCATACCTTAAAGGAACAGGAACATCAAAAAATCTAAGTGTTTTAAAGTAATAACAATATAATAATGTCCTGCACTGGTAAAACTGCCGTGTTTGCTTCAGAAACACTACTATTGTTTATATCAGGGATCCCAACCTTTTGAACCCGTGAGCAACATTCAGAACTAAAAGGAGTTGGGGAGCAACACAAGCATTAAAAATATTCTTCGGTTGCCAAAATAAGTGCTGTGATTGGCCATTTGGTAGCCCCTATGTGGATTGCCAATCTACACCGAGGCTCTGTTTGGCAGTGCACCAGGTTTTTATACAACCAAAACTTGCCTCCAAGCCTGGAATTACAAAATAAGCCCCTGCTTTGAGGCCACTGGGAGCAACATCCAATGGGTTGGAGAGCAACATGTTGCTCACGAGCTACTGGTTGGGGATCACTGGTTTATATAAATAAACTGCTGTGTTGCAATGGGGCAGCCATTCAAAGGAGAAAAGGCTCAGGTTGCACACCCTTTGCCAGCAGTATAGATACAGAACCACCACTATTCATGGAATACAGTGACAGAGCCCCCAATATTCTACCAGCTCAGATATAGAGCCCTGACTGTACTAACAGTTCAAAAGCACAGAGTCCCAGCATAGTAAAGGCAGAGTAATTAGTGTCATAGCAGAACATATATAGTAGTACAGGTACAGCCAGTATAGGACTGGAATCCCAGGGGCCCTCCAGAAAACCTTACCATAGGCTTACTTTTACATTTTATTTTCTCCTGTCCTTGTTCTGCTTCATTATTCTACCAGCCTCTTCTCTTAACATACTATCTAGGGTTGTCATCAGAAGGACTGTTTGGGTACTGTGGTGATTATACAAAGGGCCTGTAGGTTATATTGGGAACATACGTAGTACTTTCTAGACTGTTTTAAAGTATTAGAGTTGAAGTGTAATGGCTGCATGAACCTGCTAATAAAGCACTGTTATACTCTAGTCATCCTCGGCTACCAAAACATAACAGGTACAAACTGCCTGCTCAAATCAAGAAAACTGGACAGGACTCTCCTAGATTGACGCAGTAATCGTTGATTGGCCGCTTGGTCAAAGTAATGTCACAGCCCTGCACCCAACATCACTGTCCCGCCCCATGACATCACAGCCCAATATCAGACTGGGGGGGGGTCTGGGCCCGCCAGTGCTGCCGCTAGGGTTGCCATCTGGCTGGTATTTAACCTGCCTCGCCGGTAAAAATGATGGTTGATCCTAATGTTATTAATAGGCAAAAAAGATAAATATAAAGGAAGGCCGGTATTTTTTTCCAGCTAAGATGGCAACCCTAGCTGCCGCATCAGGGGTCCACACACATACCCCCCCGACCCCCCTCAACCAACTCCACAGCCCCCCATCTGCAAGCCCCCCTCCGTCCACCTCCCCTTTCCCCACGTCAGCATATACCTGCTTTTCTCCTATTGATCAGGGTGGGGGAGCTTAGGGAGTGCACAGCAGTTTCAGGTAGACAGGGGAGCAGGTCTGTGGTCCATGAGGGCTGGGACCCACCAGGTTTTTTCCCGTGTCCTGCTGGCCCAGTCCAACCCTGTCACATCCTACCCCTGGCCCAGTTGGTAAAACCAAAAGGAGGCAACCCTGATGCTAACCTCTTGCCTTCTATCCATTTCTCCTGTTGCTTCTCATACAGAAATGAGGAATGACCAAGATATTGCTATACAGGACCCAATGGATGGTTGAGCAGGAGGACCTACTGACACTTGGGCCAACCAGAACTTTTCCTGTTATCCTGGAGGGCCAATCCCACACTGGGTATAGAGCTCAATGTATCTTATCTGCAGAATAAGAAATGAATATAAAATAAAATGATAGTGCTGCGCTGATTATATACCGGTATAAGTAGCAAAATAAATATCAATATATAGATTGTGTATTATAATACACACACATATATATATATATATATATATATATATATATGAGATCCACTTAAAATTGAACAGGGGCTACTAAAGATATTATTATAAACCATAAAAAGAACATATAAGGAACAGTGGTGAATATGAATATGAACAGTATTACAGAAAATGAAGTTAAATTGATGGATGACAAATACAATTATGAACATGTCACAGCGATGATGATGATCCACACATGCAGCAACAACATGACAGATGTTCCAAACATGGTATGGATGATGGAGCTATATATATATAAAGATAATTTGATCCCCAATAGGCAGCTCCTCTCAACACACTGAACAATATATGTCAAGCCAAATCACTGTATATAGCACGGCAGAGAGGACACACTCTCATAATTAGCAAATGTTGATAGTTTGAATAATGAAATAAAAGTGCTCTTACTGTTTGTGGAACAAATGTTTAGTGAGCAGTTGCGGGTCCCCTTGTCTTCTTTGGTCAGCTTCAGAAGGATTCTACCAGCTGTCTCCATTTGGATAAAAGCTGAATGCCAAGGATCCAAGACCAGTTGAGCAACACCCTTACATTCCCTTGAAGAGAGTTCAGCATTGTAAACTTGACTTAATCCATTTGAACCATTAGATTAACAGCACAGGCCCTAGATAACATACAGTACACCAAATATAGACATGTTTTACATTGCTCCCCATTCATGTTCTCATTTTATTATTATGCTATTGCCTTATTCTCGCCTTTCATTCACATTTGAATTGGCCTACTCTACTTTTCTGCCCACTTCCTTTTTGCTCACTCTTGCCTTTTTTTGCTGTCTCTTCTCACTTTTGTTGTGTCATATTCTCCCCACGTCCCTCCTGCTCTCCTCTCTACTTTTCAGTCCATGTCCACTATGGACTTTATTACTAACCATGTCCATCCACTTTCCTTTATAATATTTTATGGAAAAATGGAGGATAATAATATGAAGTTGACCATCTATTTGCTGCTAAAACAGTCTGTATTCTTTTTGGAAGTCTTCCCACTTTATGCTGGGACATTGTTGGGATTTGTTTCCAAACAGTCATATGCCACAGGTGTTCAGTTGGGTTGAGGCCAGTCATGTTGTTCCTCCCTTCACACCAAACCCATTCTGTACAGACCTCTCCTTGTCAGGCCTGGATTTGTGGGCAAGTCACAAAGGCCCAGGCCTAGGGTGGCAGAAATCTGGAGGTGGCATGATGCCGCCCACTAGCCACAGCTCATCTGAGGAGTAGGTGGAGGATTTTGACAAGCGTTTGAATCTCCCGCATGCTCAGTTCCCATTGAAGGCAATCGTGGGTGACAGTGGCAGAGCGTGTGTACCTTTAAACATAGACTAAATTTTCCGAATATAAATAGTCTGAGTAACTTCACAGTTGTTCTTTCTATAAATATTTATTTTTGGGGGTTGACTAATATATATAGATGTATATTATATTTGAATAATTTTCCCTTAATTATACAGTGAATTAGACCCTAGCTTATTGTGCATCGTACACTCAGGATCTACCTATATGCAATATAAAGTAAATTTACCCATAGACTTCATGCAATAAAACATGAGATAACTTTTTCTCAATTGAATTGCATCTTCAATTGAATCTCGTCCATCCGAGCCAATTTATCATAGTAACATAGAAGGCGAGGTTAAAAAGACACGTGTATCAAGTTCTACCATGTAGGGTAAGTAATACCTTCCTAACTGCTGGTTGATGCACAGTTAGATGACAATTAGACCAGTACCAGGAGCAACTTGGTACTAAAAGCTATTTTCAATAATTCTGTATTCTCCTATTTGTTCAAAAGCCATTCAGCCCTTTTTTGAAGCTGATTTAGACTGAACCTTCTTTCTTTTAATTAGTGTAGATACCCTTGTGCCTGCTGCAAGGACCTACTAGTAAATAAAGCATTAGGGAGCTTACCGTATCATACAACCCCCTTATATATTTATACAGGACATATTTTTCCTGTCCCACCTAAGCTCCACTTTTCCAATATAAGCTCTTATGGGCAGGACCCTCTCCTTTGCCTCTTGTATTGGTTATTGGTTGCTTTGCATGTTAACCTGTATAATAATCTGTATAATTTCATAAAGGGGTGGTTCACCTTTAAGTTAAAGAGGTTGTTCCCCTTCAAACAACTAGATGTTTTCAGATAGATCACCAGAAATTACGACTTTTTCCAATGATTCTATTTGTGACCATTTTTCTAATATTTTTCTATTATTGAAGTGTAAAGTGTCATTTTTCACCTTCTGAAGCAACTCTGGTAGGGGGGGTCACCGACCCTGTAAACTGTTCTAAATGGATACATTTAGTTGATACATTTCTTATGTTTGTCCCTGCTGAGCAGAATCTCTGGGTTTCATTACAGGCAGCTGTTAGAATTTATACAATAGTTGCTAATATTCTAGAGATGCTGCTGAGAAATGTTACAAAATTGGGGCAGTTCAGAGTCTGCACCTGAATTACTGAGCTGCCAGACCCCAACACCAGAGACAGGAACATTCACTTTTAAACTTAGATTTTGGAAAAACAGTAAAAAATAAATAATGGAAAGTAAATGAAAAAAAGTCTTTATTTAAGGGGAACAATCTAAAAACAACTGAATTGAAAAAAGTGTTTGGAACAGGAACAAACCCTTTAACTTTTCGTATCTTATATAATGGCCAATTCTAAGCAACTTTTAAATTGGTCTCCATTGTTTATTTTTTTTTATAGTTTTTTTTAATTATTTGCCTTCTGACTCTTTTCAGCTTTCAAATGGGGGTCACTGACCCCATCTAAAAAAATGCTCTGTACAGCTACACATGTATTGTTATTGCTACTTTTTAATACTCATCTTTCTGTTCAGGTCCTCTTTAATTCATATTCCAGTCTCGTGTTCAAATCATTGTATGGTTTCAACCAGATTACTGAAATTGCAAACCAGAGAGCTGCTGAATAAAAAGCAAATTAACTCAAAAACCACAAAAATTTAAAAAGGCAAACCAATCGCAAACTGTCTCAGAATATAACTCTCTACATCATACTAAAAGTTAACTCAAAAGTGAACAACCCCTTTAAGAAACCCCAACTTGGCCAGTTTTTTTTTCTCAACTGAGACTTTCTGGTTACAAATTTTGCCCCTGGGTCTGCCACTACCTAAAGATCTGCCCTCGTAAACATTTCCCCTGTACTACAACAATCTCTAATTGGTCAACCACTTCCATGGTGTCAGTGTATAGAACAAGCTCTTGGCCCCTTTTAGGATAACATTTGGGTACAGTAAAGTGCAGAGTATAGCATTCTGCCAATACAAGAATGACCCAGCAGCAAGGAAATGCCACATTGACACAGAAGCTTATAGGCATGGAACCTGTTATCCATAATTCTCAGGACCTGGGGTAATTTGGATCTTCATACTTTAAATCTACTGGAAAATCATATATGCATTAAATAAACCCAATAGGCTGGGTTTGCTTCCAATAAGGATTAATTATATCTTAGTTGGGATCAAGTACAACGGACTGTTTTATTACTACAGAGAAAAAGGAAATAATAAAAAAATGTGGATTATTTGGATAAAATGGAGTCTATGAGAAACAGACTTTCCGTAATTCTGAGCTTTCCAGATAACAGGTTTTATATCACAGGGAGACATATTGTCTTTAGGACCAGACTTAAAGGGATACTCTCATGGGAAAAAAACATTTTTCAACATGAATCAGTTAATAGTGCTGCTCCAGCAGAATTCTGCACTGAAATCCATTTCTCAAAAGAGCAAACAGATTTTTTTATATTCAATTTTGAAATCTGACATGGGGCTAGACATATTGTCAATTTCCCAGCTGCCCCAGTCATGTGACTTGTGCTCTGATAAACTTCAATCACTCTTTACTGCTGTACTGCAAGTTAGAGTGGTATCACCCCCTCCCTTTTCCCCCCAGCAGCCAAACAAAAGAACAATGGGAAGGTAACCAGATAGCAGCTCCCTAACAGAAGATTACAGCTGCCTGGTAGATCTAAGAACAACACTCAATAGTAAAAACCCATGTCTCACTCTGAGACACATTCAGTTACATTGAGAAGGAAAAACAGCAGCCTGCCAGAAAGCATTTCTCTCCTAAAATGTAGGCACAAGTCACATGACTTGGGGCAGCTGGGAAATTGACAAAATGTCTAGCCCCATGTCAGATTTCAAAAATGAATATAAAAAAATGAAATTTCAGTGCAGAAGTCTGCTGGAGCAGCACTATTAACTGATGTGTTTTGAAAAAAACATGTTTTCTGATGACAGGATACCTTTAATGTAAGAACACAATTAAATAGCAGGCCTTACATACAAGTTAACTTTGCTGCAGAGTTGAAATGCCCTTTAAGGTATATAACTCCCATCTCTTCATTAGCTGATATTGCATGACCTACAGAATACTTTCTCATATGTTATTTAATGCACAAATGTTCAGATTTGCCATAAAATGATGATGGTTATGCAGTTATTCTCAAAAATTGCTTGCAACGGAGAAATCTGGCTGGTTTTATGATCTTCTATGAATATTGTGTCTACTTCTCTCCTAGGACTCACCTCCGCTGTTCAAGCCTGTGCTAAGCACAAATGTGAGAATAAAGTTTCTTTACTGAGGACAATGTAATCCTGCCGCGCTGACCTTTTCCCGGCAAGAAGTGAAGTAAAAGCCAGTCGCTGAATTTCACAAAGTTATATAAAGGGCTTTACACAGCTATATTTAAAGGCACATAAACCATTAGTAAATGAAGCTGAAAATGACATAATATATATATTTCCAGGTTAAGGTTTCTGGCAGATACTTTTTGGCAAGGTGTGTTAGGCGTCCCTAGTCTTTAAAAAGAGAAGTCCGAATGTGTTTGGGCTCTTCGGACCCCACTTGCTGGGTGGGAGACAGTGGCGCTGGAGAGCCTGAGGTCAGGAATCAATGCAGTCAGGAAACATTCTGCTATAATTTACTCTAGTGTAAAGGTCCAAAGTTGATTAGATACACCAAAGCATCCCCCCTAGGCCGCTGAGTCCTGCCGCCCGTCACCCTTGCAAACACAACTGGGGATTTCACCTACAGGAATAAGCTTCCCCAGTGCTCTTTAGTTTGCGGATGGGCGTCACACTGCCCTAAAAGTTTGCTGCTCTAGGCCCGGAACTTTGTGGCCTCGCCACATATCCAGGCCTGGGTCCTGCTTGGGGATGCCACCTGTTCAGTTTTGACGCAAACAGTTTGGTTTTTCTTAGGGAGGTTCAGGGTCACGACTGTAATGTTTAGGTTTCAGCCTTGTGAAACCTGGACAAAAATCTGCCCAGTAACCATGGCCCAAAGCACAACTTTGACCCCACCCCAATATGTCACTGCTCTGTCATCATTCCGCCCTCTTGTTTGTTTTTTTGCTGAGGTCAAAGGTGCCAAACCTAGCCCTGCTGTACTGTGCACATGCCAATCAAATGGGATCCAGGTATCCATCGGTATTCAGCAAAAGCTGAGGAGATTTTAATTTTTATCACAACCATATGGGCCTTGCAAATGCTGTTTCCCCAAGACATGGGCCCTCTGCTTTCTATATGTTAAATACAGCTGTGAACCCCTCTTCTACATTTCCATACCTTCATGTATACCTTAGTTATACCTTAGTTATGGAGAAAATATGACTGGGAGTAGCTTATAACTTCACCATATTGTTTTTAATTGCAGGGATATCAATCACTACATGTTCAATCCAACCAATACCAACCTTCCTCAGGTGAATAAGCCTCACTTTTACTCCTACACTGAAGCTCCTCTGCTCCTGTCTTTTCATATCCCACCTCTTGGTGACAACTTGGCGTGTCCTGATGCCTTAATTTTACAGGAGAACTAAAGCTTAACTAAAGAAGTAGTAGAAATGTTGCACATTATGTTTTGGGCTTCTGTACCAGCCCACGGCAACCACAACCGTTTAACAGTAAAGATCTGTGTCTCCAAAGATGCCCCAGTAGCTCCTCATCTTCTTTTCTGCTGATTCACTGCACATGCTCTGTGCTGCTGTCACTTACTGAGCTCTAGAGGCAATGTAAAATAAACTAAATAGATAAAATATTAATGTCACAATATACAACACGTTATAATTCAGATTTTTAGTACATGCCAGATCAGAAACCATTAATAATCAGCCCTGTAGTATCACCTTATATTACAGGAAAACCTTATTTGATGATTTGCAACAACCCCTAAGCTTAGCTTCTCAACAGCTGCTCAAAGCCCACTGAGCATGTGAGTGTCACTGACATAATCCAAGATGAGAAACTCCTGTGACAACTTTGAAGGCCTAAATCATTACTACTATAGAAATGCTGAAGCTTTAAGCCGGTTCTGTAAGTTCAGTATATAAAATATAGCATTTCTAGCAATATTATTTTTTAGGTTTTGTTCTCCTTTAAGGGGATTACAGCAAAAGTATGTTCCTGGTATCGGACCGACCCAGATCCGCGATTTCCCTGCTACTTTCTTTCCTGATGTGCCGCCTGTAAAGTGAAGTGCGTGCCACACGCGATCGGCGAATCAGAGGGGTCCGGAGTGGGGCCCTGAGCAGCAGCCCCGGTGGGCCCCGGGCCCCTCAGTCTGACCCTCTATGTTCCTTAATAAAAAAAAAAAACTGTAGATTTAGTAAAAGGAAAGTACATAAAACTTTTTTTTATAAACCTGTGGAAAATGGGATCTTTTCAAACAAATAGAAAACACATTCCTTTACTAGAACATTACACAACAATCGACGTGATGTTGCCTACTTCCATGGGACTCCAGTTCATTAATCTGCCTTGATTATTTTACTTTAGAAGGCATCTCGTGGAGAGCAGACCTGGGACACTTGCTGCTTTACTGCTCTTCTGATTTCTGAAGGTCGGAGATAAAGAAAAGCAGCCTGGGAAGTCAAGGACACTCTGGGGTGCACTTGTGATAGATTGGGAAATAAGAGCATTGCCAGAAAACTGATAAGAGCCAAGGTTTGAGCAAAACAAAACTTCTATAAATCAACACTTATGGCAGCATTTTTTTTTGCCTTGGCAAACTGCAGGGCTGTATTTACCGACGCCTCTGACTTGATGGTTACCAACAAATTGGAATTTCAACTATTTCAGGAATATGCTACTGTGAAAATGACTTCTGAATGAGTGATGTATTGTCAGCCTGCTCATTTGCTATTATATCTCTGTGGACTTCAGCGAAGATCAGTTCTCACCCCTCCATTTGCAGCTGGCAGAATAAAGCTAGAAATGAGCTCTCGAAAAAGAGACGCATTCAGTGACTCTGTGCTGCTCTTTATCCGAGGAAGAAAAGCCTGTCATTAGACATGACACCGTGCAATTTACTGAAACCGTGGTAAACACTGGCGATAGTCATGTCAGAGCTGCTTCTCTCATGAGTCGTTCCTGCGACTTTTATGTAGTTTCCATCTTTTATTGTAAATTAGATTGGAACTGTGTCAATGGCTGGCTTTGTTTGCTTCAAGTGCAGCAGGTAATCCTTCAATATTTCTACAGATCCTCTCAGTCTGGTTTGGGCACAATAATAATTCATAAAGGCTTGAGTTTATGTATCAACAGCCACAGACTGAGGGCTCACCTGCTTGCCTACATTGCCTATCATCTATCTATCAAGCTATCTATCTATCTATCTATCTGTTTATCTATCTATCCATCTTTTATCTATTTATGTATATAGTCATCTATCTATCTATCATCTATCTATCAATCTATCTATTATCTATTTATGTATCTAGTCATCTTTTATCTATCTATCTATCTATCTATCTATCTATCATCTATCTATCTATCTCTCTATCTATCTATCTATCTATCTATCTATCTATCTATCTATCTATCTATCTATCTGTCTATCTATCTTTTATCTATTTATGTATATAGTCATCTTTTATCTGTCTATTTATCTATCTTTTATCTATTTATGTATCTAGTCATTTTTTATCTATCTATCCATCTTTTATCTCTTTATATATCTATCCATCTAGCCATTTATCTCTCTCTCTCTCTCTCTCTCTCTCTCTCTCTCTCTCTCTCTTTCTACATTAAAGACTCGTCAGCAGCACCTAAGCTATAAAAAGGGATTCAATAATGTTATGTACTGTAAAATAAATTTTACAATATGATTGTCTTAAACAGGAGGCTATGTACTATTATTTTTTATTTATATAACAGTAACATATTCTACGTCACTTTACGAAGATTATCAATCACTGCCCCAGTGGAGCTTATCAATCAATTCCGGTGAATTGTGTATTGCAGGTGAATTGACTCTTTCACTTTTTAAAGATTTTAGATGCCTAAAAACTTTTTTTTTTATATTAAGGCAACAGCCTTCATTATATGGAAATATTTGACAGCGTGCCCTTGAGATTTGAACAATATTAGTCAATACCCCTATGAACATGTATTTTGATGAAGTGATTTTATCTCCAGCATGTCTGTTTGCTGAGATATCTCTGAGGACTTCAACAAGGATCAGTTCTCACGTCTCCATTTGCAAGTGGCAGAATTCTCCTGCCTCCAAGTGAAATATGCAGCCACTGTGTGCCATGAAACAACTCACTGCACCATATACAGAGGTTAAAACAAATGACCTGCCCTATCAGAGTTTAATTAATTCGCTTTTTCCTGAAATAAATGTGCAGTTCTATTGCTGGACACATAGGTATATGTAAATTATAGGGAAACACTGACTTGCTAATGATGGCATCCATACATACAGCAATGTGGGCTTGTGATTGGACCTTTATGGGGCTGAATGTTAGAATATGATCTTGCAATCCCATTGAAACGGTCCATATGTTTTGCATTAAAATCTGGTCTGTCAATTCCTGCAGTTGGCGCATATAAGTCCTTGGCAGAGACAGAAATGTACTCATACCCCACCCTCCACTTCTGTCCAAATCCATGCACATATCAATAATATTGTACAAACCGAAGTGTTATGGAAATCAATGAGTTCGGGAATTGGGCAAGTAGCACCATGATTAATTGAAAACATTGGCAACACTAGCCATACCATGTGAGGCCCCTCATATGCTCTCCGTCAGTGCACGGCACCCTTTAGTTTGTAATAAGCTCTAACAGACATAGGAAATCCTGTGTTTCAGAAAATTAAAAACAAATCGCTCTTTCCATACACTTTTTGCTTTGTGGATTTTCTTTGTTTTTTCCTCCGTTCCTCCGTTTTCAGGTGTCTGCACAAAGATCCCATGAGCCTAAAGTATACTCAACCTTCATATTCCCTGCCATCACAGCAGCCCCCGGTACAAGGACGTTTAACAAACTAAGGCACTTGGTGCTCAACATTAGCATAAGAGCAACATATTGCAGCATAACCAATGACAGTGGAATGTTCCAAATGTTTGGTGGCATTTTCTTGGCAAGTTGTGTATGGACTTCATCTCATGAAGAGTTATGGGCATCTGGCTACAGGTGTCAGTAGCCACACTGGTGCCCTGTTCAACAAAAAAGGCAGTATGAACACATTGACAACCATGTAACATAGTAAGTTAAGTTGAAAAAAGACACATCTGTCAAGTTCAACCTTTTAAGTCTATATATAACCTGTCTAACTGCTAGTTGATACAGACCAAGGCAAAACCCCAATTTGAAGCCTCTCCAATGGATCAACGTGTACTATGCGCTATCTTCCATAACCCTGTATTCCCTCACTTGCTAAAAAGCCACCAAATCCCTTCTTAAAGCTATCTAATGTATCAGCCAGCACGGCTGATTCACGGAGTGAAGCAGAGGAGCAAACGAACAGCCTAATTGGCTGCTTGCTTATGTAATTTCTCAGGTTCCTAAATGGAACCCTTAATGTCATATGACTTTAAAGCACTTTATAGCTGAAAGCAGTTGCGTAACCTTGGATCTCAGGGTATTGTAGTCTGCAAATTAGGGTTCAGATTCAGTTTAATATCCTACCTAAGCTTTTGTGAGAATGCAGCATACAACTAAGATCAAAGAAAACAAAACTTTAGAGCGCCCCTACGTTTTTACCCATTTTTTTAGATTTCGATTATTATTCCTCTCTTTAAAGGAGAAGGAAAGGTAAAAACTAAATAAGCCTTATCAGAAAGGTCCATCTAAATATACCAGTAAACCCCCAAAGTAATGCTGCTCTGAGTCCCCTGTCAAAAGAAACACTGCATTTATTTCCTTCTATTTTGTAAACATGAGCTTCTGTATCAGACTTCCTGCCTTCAGCTTAACCCTCATTGCCCTGGGCAAGAGCATGCTCAGTTTGTTCATCTCCCCCCCCCTTCTCTACTGTAATCTGAGCCCAGAGCAGGGAGAGACTCCGGCAGGAAGTGATGTCACACCACATTAATACTGCAGCTCCTATCCTAAACAGAGTTTCTAGAGCTTTTTACTCAGGTATGGTAAAACATTCTACAGAATAAATATAGCATTCTAGCTTGCACTATTGAAGCTAATCTATTGGCAATAAAATGCCTCCATAGCTTTTCTTCTCCTTTAACCTACATCTATATCATTCCATACGATGTGCTATTAGTACATGGGGGCTTTTCACAGAAAGCAAAATGGGCAGTATTATTAAAACAAGAAGTTACTTAAAGCTTAACCCAGGACATGACCGTGTCCATTAAATAGCCCCTTGAACTAGGTTAAACTACTGTATCCTACAGAAAAGAACAGACTTTTCCCATCAATATGCATGAGTACCTTTCTAACAATATAGTGCCTGTGCCCTTATTATAACCTCAGCAGTTGGAATAAAATATGATTAAGGTTTAATATTCCATCATGATCCCTAAAGAAGATTGGAAAAGAGGAATATTTTTGCTTTTCATTCTTCAGTTCATCAAAGCTTTGTATTTTTTTTGTTTTTTTAAATTGTATTCATAATTGATTGGATTTCTCCGATTTATGACAGATGACGGGATGAAGGGTTATGGGGCCTCATTTACTACCAGGGAACATAGTTATTTGCAATTAATTGGGGTAATTGACCCTGTGACCATAAATACATTTATTGTCATAGAAATATGGGTAAGAAGTGAAAGTTAATCTTTTGTTAAAGTTGTGACTTTTTATTTACTGTACTGCTTGTAGCAGCTACAGGTATGGAATCCATTATCTGGAAAATTGTTATCCAGGAAGCTCCGAATTACAGAAAGGCTGTCTCTGGTAGACTCCATTTTATCCAAATAATTCACATTTTTAAAAATGATTTCCTTCTCTGTAATAATAAAACAGTAGCTTGTACTTGATCCCAACTAACATATAATTAATCCTTATTGGGGGCAAAAGTAGCCTATTGAGTTTGTTTAATGTTTACACAATTTATAGCAGACTCAAGGTCTGAAGAACCAAATCACAGAAAGATCTGTTATCTGGAAAAGCCCAGGTCCCCAGCATTCTGGATAACAGGTCCCATACCTGTATAGGGCAGTTCTCCTTTTAAAAGGGACCATCCATCAATTTCTCATGCATTTCTTCCTTGACCTCATATGATATCCTGATGTAATCTTCATTCAGTCATAATTAAAGGCAATATTTATTGATATATATTCTAGGTTAGTAAGATCCTTTAAACCACTTAATATGATGTTAACTATCAGTTGGTTAAGTATTCATCGCTCAGTGAAATTGCTCTGCATCCCTTATAACAGCTGATGGGCCTTCAGATAGAATAGAGGAGTGGTAACCACCCCTTTTGGAGAATCTAAGGTTTTACATACAAAATCTACACTATATCACTGTTTCCTTGGTAATTAAATATTCTGTCCCAGACAGATATTTTTAGTGTCATGTATGCTGCTAAAATTAGCCCAAATGTCTAAACTCAAATCCTTTTTCTGAAAACACCTAATTAATGCAAGAAACTTCAAGTTCCTCAGTGGTGTGTCTAGATATCAAAGAAGGACGAAAAAGGTAAAATTGGCCTGGCAGTTCTATGGATTTGCTCTGAATTCCTTTAAAAGACTGCACATTGTCCATAGATATGTTTTACTTTTTTGTCTCTATCAAAGGACAACACCCCTATATAATAAAAGGCATTACAGGCCTTAAAGGGATTCTGTCATGATTTTTATGGTTTAGTTTTTATTTTTAAATTACACTGTTTACACTACCATGTAACATTTCATTTAACCAACAAGTGTATTTTTTTTAGTTGTAATATTGGTGTATAGGCAGCAATCTCAGGTCATGGTGTCTGATCCTAGACCCAGCACAATGGAACTACTTTCAGATAGCCTGTTGTTTCTCCTACTCAATGTAACTGAAGGAGTCACAGTAGGACTTGGATTTTTACTATTGAGTGCTGTTCTTATATCTACCAGGGAGCTGTTATCTGGTTACCTTCCCATTGTTCTGCTAAAGGGCTGCTGGGGTTAAAGGTGTGGACTATATTACTCCAACTTACAGTAAAGCAGTAAAAAGTCACATGACTGGGGGCACCTGGGAAACTGACAGTATGTCTAGCCCCATGTCAGATTTCAAAATTAAATATTAAAAAATCTGTCTGTTCTTTTGAAAAATGGATTTCATAGTAGAAGTGTTCCTTGTCTATGGTTGCTGTGCAGAAATATTGCTGCATCTATTCTGCCTATAGATATATTTGGAAGTGACATTTCATAATGCTTGAGTCAAATTAAGCCTTCGGAATCAACCTGGAAATTCTGATCAATACAGATATTTGTTCTGCAGGTCAAGTTACTGAGAGTCACCACAGCAGTGGTTGTTGGATGTTTTTGGTTCAAGCCCAAATTAGAGGACACATCTTTGTTCAGGGTCTCCCTTAGCTCAACCTGCGATAGTAACCAATCAGTGATAAGGTTTTATCAACCAGCTGCAGGTACAACAATGAAAGCGAACATCTGATTGGCTGCCATGGGTTACTGCCCAGGTGCAAATTTGCCCATTGTTTATAAATTTCCCCCGCTGTGTTGATCCATTTCAAAGGTATATTGGGGATGAGTCTAGATTTATCCATTAGAGATGCTGTTGGCAAATTTTCTAAGATGAACAATTGCATGTATGCTGCTTTTGGGGGTACTGGGTAAAGAAGCTGGGGGATGCTGACTTTAGGGCTTTTAGATTGCCATGACTTCCTAAAAGTGTTTAGTAATAATACTGACACAAAGACACAAATTCTAAGCAACTTTCCAATGTGTTCATTAAAAGAAATAACGTTTTTAAAGCTATTTGTAAATGTAATAAAAATAGTTTATTCCAGTTTTCTGCTTCTGTTTCTTAAAACAAAGTAGCAGAAACCAGTTCTCCTCCGTGTCTGCTGACTTCTGCTATATTGTTTCACCAGTCAGATACAGAAGTGCAGAGAATATAAACACACATGAAACCACTGAAAATGTGAATATCGATGGAAAGTTGCTTAGAATTCTGTTTGGTTTCAGCATGAAAAAAACAGTGGCTGGGGAGAGATCCCCTTTAGAGACAAACCTAATTAACGACCTTGGGGTAAAATTGGGTTGTGTCTGTTATTTTTTCTATAACAGTGTACATAAGGCATCTTTCTGTCTTTCTTTCATGTGAGGAGTCACTTTAGGTTACATTATGGCCATCAAGGACGAGGGACCAAGTGCAAAATGTCCTTACAGCCCCATTATGCCCAAGGCCCCGCTGACATTTTGTGGTACTGCACAATTATTTATAGTAAATATAATCAGCCCTGAGACATATGGTGCGTCTGATAATGTGCTAAACTACACAGGAAAGGGTGGGCAGCTCTGGGCTAAATCGTCCCCCTCTCTGGAGCACAGACGGAGGTCCTGTGCAGCTTCCGGTGCAGTTTTTAGATTATTTATTGGTGGGGGGGGGGAGTAGGATTTCTTTTCTAAAATCAGTATAAACCCAACCAAAAGCTTTCTGCTGAACGTAAACCTAAATGTGCTGCGTTCCCATTCATATTTCAATATGTAAAATATCTATGTTTCTTGGGATATCTAAAATGGTAAATGCTTTAGGGTATGAGCAGGGGGCTCACATTTTCTAACCAGATGGGGAGAAGATTGTTGCTTTTCCCTTTAGCTGCCAGACTTAACTCTGTATCAGGAGACAAGAAAAAGAACATTTTTCTATGGCTACGTGTTATGTTTTTTTATTCTTTTCTCTTTTCAATCAGGCTGTAAAATAATATGGATAAGAAGCTGCTGCTACTACTGGACATAGGTAAATTGTTAATGGCAACTGAAGCTTCCCAACACTGACTATGGCTGCTGTTGCTGCTATATGGATTCCATGCCTTCTGCCTCTACAGCAGAGATTGTTGGACTTTTCTGGTTCAATCCCAACTTTTGAAGAATAAATCCTTGCTCAGCCCCCCCACACTCATAACAATGTTACAGATATAGAAAAAAATTGAATTGGTGAATTCTACATTGAGACATACGAGAATATCTAGCACAGCAAATATGTGTTTTCCCAAAAACCTCATCCTAACTGACCTTCTAGCTGGGTTTTCAGGTGTATCTAAGAGAGAAATGGCACATTATTCCCCAATCTCACTCTTCATGTTATCTTTGGCAGTGTTGGACTGGCCTGGTAGGACACCGGGAAAAAACCTGGTGGGCCCAACCCTCATGGGTTCAAGCCGGGCCAGATCCATTCTCTGGAAGACCCCTCTCTACAAAAAAAACAATTTTTCTGCGCTGCGCAGCGTATGCGCACCGAGCGGCACCGTCAGGTACAGTCCCGATGGGCCCCGGGCCCCCCAATCCGACCCTGATCTTTGGCGAGGGGTCTGTCTGCTGTACGTCAGGGCCACCCTGAAGCCACTTATGGCATTAAATAATAAAATGCACTAAGTTTGCCCAGGTGCAGTAACACATAGTACCAATAAGTCTATACAATATAATATCTAAATCTAGGGATTTATGTTCTCTGAAGGCCATAAGGGACACAATCGGACTCAGTGTGTCAAGGAACACACATTGTCCATTTCTAGTGTTCATCCCTCTAAAAAACCAGAGATAGCACAGAGATGGCCTGGTAAGAACGAATAAATATAATAGGGGATAGAAGCGCACACAAAGACGCAGGTTTTCACATAGGGCACAGGTGCAACAGGTGTGTGGTGGGGCGTTATTCAGGCTTGTTATGATGACATGAAAACAGCCATGAAAATGTAAAGAACGGAATATTGACATAACAAAAAGACATCTATCACTGACAAACTGAAACTGTCACTAAGCAACCGCTACAGGGGAACAAGCTGCCAATGCACAGATAAGAAGAAACCCCTCGATAATCTATTGTAATCTGAGAGATAAAGGCCCAAGGCCTCACAGCCTACATAGTAATGCTATGAACAAAGAGATCATTCACTTCAGCACAGATGAATGAACACGAAGCACGGGAACAGAACATTTTAGTCCACTGCCCCAATCTGCATCAAATCCATACTTTTGGATACCTGCAAATGCCAAATGGAACCTTCCATTGCATATTTAAAATATGATGAAAATTACAGAAACCAATTTGGCATGACATTGAGATGTCCACACACGCTTTTGGATTCCGCTCAGGCCGGCCTTCAAGGATCTGGATCTGGTGCATCCCCACCAAAGATCCTCATCACCTCATTCTTTAAGATTATACTGTATTTGTGATATCCATTAAAAAGATTAGAAAGTGTTTACACGAATGTATAATGATGTGTTAAGAAGTGTCATTTCTGGAAAAATTGTATTTATTATACTTCTAGGGACTTCTTCTTGCATGCTCTCCTAGATTTCATGTCATGGTCTGTGCTTCACTCATGGCAGGGGATCCCCAACCTTGAGCCACATTCAAATGAAGAAAGAGTTGGGGAGCAGCACACGTATGCACCTGGGGGTGTCAAATATGGGCTATTTGGTGGACTGGCAACCTACAGGAGGCTCTGTTTGGTAGTACACCTGATTTTCGTGCAACCAAAACTTGCCTTGCACTTCTGGGTACAGAATTACCCCATTTAGAAGCTTGCTTGAGTCTATTGGGGTTATGTAATGTAAGACACTAAGTTTGCCCAGGAGCAGTAACCCATAGCAACCAAAGGTAGAATTTACTGGTCATCTGTTTAAAAGCAAACCTATTTAAAATAGGTTACTGGGCAAACTATGTGCATTTTATTACATATGGGGGTATCTATTACTCTTTACTAATGTCAAGCACAGATTGTTTCTGTTGTTCCATCTATATAACAATGCAATAAGACATTTTGAGTAGAGAAAAAAACATATAGGCCCAAGGAACTCATGTACTGTCCTTGAAAAGGAGGTAAGTAGGAGCCTCGTCTACTTGTTACATTTAGCAGTTTTTGCTATACCCCAACGATCCATTATATGCCCGAGGCAGTTTTAATTATATGTGTTTTAGGGACACGGCCCCACACTGCTTATTAGAGTAAGAAACAGTGGTTTGTTTGTCAGTAAGTGTTTGCAGCATGGATTTTGAATGACTTTTGACTACTATTATTAAAAGCTAAGTCTTAATTAAGTTAATATTCCGTCAGGGTCTGAACTGGTCAGCTAGGAAACCACTGGTGTTGCAGTATCTGGTTGCAACTAATCTAGTGTATCTGAAGGTGTATTGTTATTAGTTTGATCTATAAATACTAACCTGCGCATCTATAACTCATGTAAAAAATATTTTTGGCTCATAACCTTGGGTTTAAAGTGATACTGACACTAAAACAATATTATTCAAAATATTAATATACATCAAAAGTTACCTATAGGTCATGTTGATCGTTTTTTCGCTGATGGGGCTGCTTTTGTAAGTAATTGTTACTTGAAGTTCCTAAACCTGACTGTTTTGCCAACCTGACTGTCCCTTCTCAACAGTGGGTTCTGGCAAATGCCAGAGAGGCTGCTGTATGGTTCCATGGAAAGATACCATATAGTGGGCTGGTAGTGGGCTGTTTGGGTCTCTGTGTACTTGGAATGACAGGGCCTATTTTGACTCCCAATCCAGACCTGCTTCTAAACATGCCAATGCCGGCAGCTTATTGGCCTGTGTGTGGGGCCATCCAATGGGCTTCCTCGATCGATATCTGGCTAGATCTTGATCTGGCAGGTTAAAAAATCCTGTCCCGTATCGGATCCATTATGATCCGGTCGTTGGGCCCTGGGGCCCACGATTGGATCAGCCCAATATCGGCCACTTTAATGTGGGCATTTCGGGGAGAAATATGCTCATTTGGCAACTTAGCCAAACGAGGGGTTCTCTAGGTCAATGGCCACCTTTAGAGTTTCTAATGCTAACAGACTGCTGAAGCTCAAATATGGCAGCCCCCCTGAAAGAGGAACATGGGGGGATCAGATGGGTAATGTAAAAGCATCTGTAAATACTTTTTATGGCAAAATTATAAATAGCATTCAAAGACAATATTATGATAGATGTAAAAAAAAAAGGTTGAATTTCTGGTGTCAGTGAGAGGTGCCCATTTGTAAATCTTGCTTATGGTTTTATCCATGCAATTGGTATCAATGCTGATGAAGCAAATATGTTCTCATAAATGTCCCCCATTCTCACATTTGGTAGGAAAAAAAAAGAGTGAGTACAGTGAGGTTTCTGGACTTTACGCCAAGTCAATGGCCAGGGTAAAATAACAGGGTTTCCCTGCACTCTTTATTGGTTCTCAATGCTCAAAAGTCATATGGATACCTTGCTGTGTATATAACAGTAGAACAGGATCAGGTTGACGTAAGAAAGCTCAGCAAAAGCCCAGGTAACAAAGCCTGAATTAGTCCAGTCTGGCCCAATCATTTTTGGGGTCAGACGAGTTAATCCTGTGAGTATGGGACAAATATGGTTTATGCTGCGGACTAAATTACGACAAATTGTGACTATTCGTTGTGACACTTAAGTGATGACAAATGTCGGTCAGTGTAGCATAAGAGCAGCTGGAAACTGTAGATAATGCCCTACTCTGGATCCTTATCAGTAGATTAAGGTTGCAGGAAGAAAAGAACCAGAGTTATACATCATATCTGTGCTCTTTTTGTTAGTCACTGAAGGGCTGAGACCTGTCGTGCTATTTCAGGTTGATGATTTATACATTTTGCTCAGTTTTATTTTTTATTTTTGACATCCCATAAAACCTGGCCCAGATGTAGCTAAAATTATAAATACAATGTAATTTATAGCTTGAAATGCAACAAAGTAATAAGAGCTAAAAAGCCATTGCATGCTCCCTATCACACAAGAAATATGTTTTACAGGAAAATTGATAGCAATAAATTAAAAGGCAATGTAGCTGAGACATACACTAACTTTCCTCAGAATTATTGCTTATTTACTCATTACTTCGCTTTGCACAGAATGGACCAGTACTGCACAGCAAGTCTTCTTGATCACAAACATAGGGGCTCATTATTTGCCCCAGCCAGTAACCCCTAGCAACCAATCAAATGCTTGCTTTCATTGTTTAACCAGCAGCTGCCTGAAAAAGGCCAATCACTGATTCGTTGCTATGGGTTACTGCCCATGGGCAAATTTGACCATTACTGATTTTAGCTCAGCAATATGTTGTTTAAAGCAGCACATAGCCATTTGCATGCCAACAGTGAAGAAATAGTTAGACATTGTTTTTGTTAAAGGAGAACTAAAGCCCATTTAGCAAAGATTTCCCACTGCCCCCCCCCCTGTCTTCCCCCGTCTTACCCCTGAATTGTATCCCCTCTAGAAATACTGACCGCACATGCAGAGTCTGTGCTTTGGTATTCTTCAGGTCTTCTTCCTTCCCTTCGGAGATTTCCATTACTTTCTGCGCATGTGCAGTTGTCATGAACCAGAAGACTGCTCCAACTGCGCATGCGCCAATACGGTGCTCACATTATGAGGAATACCGAATCGCCGAAGATGGCGCCTGTGAGCTCCGCTATGCTGACTTTGCAGGTGCGGCCAATATTTCTAGAGGGGCCACAATTTAGGGGTAAGACTCATACATGTCACTGTCTGAATGCATCAATGACTGGGTCAATAAGTTTATGGACTGATGAATGCATCGAAGTGATGTCTATGACTATACAATATTGATGAACATTCCTCAGCCAATAGGCCACCCCTGACCAACTTGGCAGCTTATTGAGGCGCATATGGCACAAAAAATAAGGCCTCTTCAGCTTGTGGTTGAGGCTTTTCTAGAAAATCATGCAAGACTCACATTGGGCTTAGGATTGCCACCTGGCCAGTATTTTACCGGCCTGGCTGGTAAAAATTATGATTGATCCCAATATTATTAATAGGGGAAAAGAAAAATATATAGGTGCTTTTTTTCTCAGAAAAGCTGGCAACTCTAATTGGGCTGTGGATGTGGTCCTCTCCTTGTCTAGATAGACGTCTAGACCCCTAATGTGATCTTAACATGCTCAAGGCGCCAAACAGTTTGAAGTATCACCAAATGAGTGGATGGTTGCAGTTAGGGCCAGCCTTTTACTTAAAGGGCACTTTTTATATTAAAATAACCTACTGGAGGTGCGAGAGACCACAGTCTGGTTGTGGGGCACAATACTATTTCTCTGAGCCAGCACTATACTATATGCACCAAGGAAGAGCACCCAGTGTGGGTGGCCATGTTTGGTCAGACAAATGCTTATAATGAGTAATAGGGCCGCTCTTGCCATGATGTAAGATGAGAACAATAATGTTCTCTGCATTAGCAATGCCACCCCCTTGACCTGCTTGGATGCTAGTGCCAGACAATGCAGAGCTTTTCTCCTCTCCTCCGCTGCTCATCTGCTGCTCCATGTCTCTGCACCCTAATACATTGCCTTGGCTTGGGTGCAGACAGATGCAGCAGATTTCAGATTTAAAAATGAGAGATTTTGCATTTCAAGGCAAATTCTGCTACATCTGCCTGCACCCAAGCCAATGTATTCAGGTGTAAACACATGGAGCAGCAGAGCAGCAGCCAAGCTCTACATCGTCCGGCATTAACATAACAGGAGTCAGTTCTCCAGGTCTGGCACTTGGCTTGCCACATTGTTTCAGCAGCAATTGCATTTACAAACACCATTGGAATGTATACTGGTAAGTATATTTTGTTACACTCCACATTAAACAGTTTTTGGGTGGGGGATCCAAACTTGCACCTTTCTATTGTAGACAAATTAGACGTCATTAGCAAAGACCTTCATAATTATCCTTCTCTGGCTGAGCTAATCAGTGCTAGGGAAACAATAATATTCCTTGCCATTTCCACCAAAGATTCGCAAGGTTCTTTAACTTTTTTTTTTACTTTGTTCAGTTAAAACAACATCTGTCATTCCAAGGAGTTTCAATGACATTTGGCTCCATCGGTCTTTACGGTTTATTTACAGCTTCCATGTTGTCTCTCAGCAAAAGCCCCCCAGGCTCACCCGAGCCATTAGCCTCAGTTTTTATAAGTCACTCATCTGAGAAGTATTGAAAGAATGCAAACATTTGTCAGAATGAAGCTAAAACAAACAGCATGACAAAATCAGACACACCCAAAGAACATAGGGGCATCTGCGCTGTCTTGTTTAAAGATGGCGAAATAAATCAGTTGTAAAGAAAGAAAGAAAACTAGAGAAGGCTGCACTTCCCTTTAGGAAATGTTCTGGGGAAAAAAGCAGGTTAGTGACAGAGAGAATGGGGACTTTTTGAAAAAAAAAATATTTTCAGTCATTTTTCAAAGGCAGTGACGATCCATCATCCTGTACCTAGAACAAAAGAAGCACCAGAAACTGGCATGAAATGCATAAATGAAAGTTTAAAAAGTTTAAAAAAGAATGAGCAAAAAAAAAAAATATATATATATAATACACAAAAGCCATGAATATCCTGTAAATTATATCCTTATAAACGGTGAGTTCTGATGTCATCAGTTATAAACGGAGAGTTCTGATGTCATTTCTGTCACATGACTCACTGAAACGTGTGTATTATAATAAATAAAGTACCCCCAGTTGCAAAATATAAGGATATTAGAAGTTACCTCGGAGTTCCATGACCTGTATAAAAACACTCGGCCTTTGGCCTCGTGTTTTTATATGGTCATAAAACTCCTCGGTTACTTATAATATCCTTATATTTTACAAGAGGGGGTACTTTATTCACTATATATATATATATATATATATATATATATATATATATATATATATATATATACACACACACACAATTAAAAGAGTCCTCAGCACTCAACCCATTATCAATATATTTAAGACAGAGACATTTTGTGCATACTGCTACTGAAAAATGCCTTACCCTTTAAACAAAACAGGGATTGTTTGTCCATATATTGCAATATATTTAAGCTGGCCAACTACGTCAAAGTCATCCCATATCTGGCCAGTCCTACGCTTAATTTTCATCTGATTTATTAAGAATTCTATTGCATCATTATACATTTTACAAAGGGATGACTACGTTTTACCTGCAACAAGGGAAAGTTGTGGTGAGCACAACTTTCCGTTGTTTGTTATAGTTATACAGGAGCAGTGACCAGCTCCATGTTGTAGCTCCCACCCTTCCCAGCTATAGTCAGGTGACCCCACTGGTGTCTAATAAATGGGCAGCCAAGTTTGGGAGTTTAACTTTGAAAGCAGCAAGTAAGTTGCAGGTAAAACTTAGTCCCTTTGTAAAATGTATAATGAAGCAATAGAATTCTTAATGAATCAGATAAAATTGAGCATAGGACTGGCCAGATATGGGATGACTTTGACGTAGTTGGCCAGCTTAAATATATCGCAATATATGGACAAACAATCCCTGTTTTGTTTAAAGGGTAAGGCATTTTTTCAGTAGCAGTATGCACAAATGTCGCTGTCTTAAATATATTGATAATGGGTTGAGTGCAGAGGGCTCTTGTATTTGACTATATGTATTTTGTGGTCACAGCCTCATTGCACCCCCGCTTAATGGTTTTAAAAACTAGTGGTGAGCACAACTTTCCCTTGTTTATATATATATATATATGGAATTTCAAATACGCCCAGCACTCTCAGCAGTGTATCTGGTGTATGTCTCACTGCACGCTCCTATAGGGGACCCCGTCACGTCCCTACTTGATATACAAAAAGAAGAGAATAAAGCAGCACATGATTCTTTGCAGTGTATATTAAATATCAGAACATCAGTACAGCGACGTTTCGGGCAAGCTATATGCCCTTTATCAAGCCATGTAAAAAAATCAGCGTTACACACGTTAGATTTAAAAGCAACATACAGGAAATGACTTCATAATTTGCATAATGATTGATCCTAATCCATCACTACACTGATTTCACCCTATAACGCATTTAATGGATTAAAGAAACAAAAATAAATCATAGTCCTTGTTGAGACCTAAGGGATATAAAGATCCAAGTTTTTTGATCCACCACACCTGTTTTAATTTTAATTCCCTGTCTCCCCCTCTTTTTAGAGGAGGTATCGTTTCTAACACCAAAAATTCCAGTTGATCTGCAGTGTGTCCTTTTTCCAGGAAATGTTTGGATACAGGCAAAGACATATTACCTAGATTGATACTGGAACAGTGTTGAGAAATACGTGATTTTACCATCTATGTGGCCTACATAGATGAGACCACAGGGACATATCAACACATAAATCACAAATTTGGTTGTGCAGTATAGCCGGTGTGGGGATGTATGAACTCCTTACCTTTCAAAACAAAGGGACATTGTGTACATCCTAAACAGGGGAACGTACCCTTGGATCTACAACCCCAAAATGTTTTGTCAGTATTTCTAGTTTTGACTTTCATCTGGGTTGAGGTCACCTGTGCTTCTATGCAGTAGCGTTCGTTGAGGGGGGCGGGCCCTGGTACGTGATGCGCAGCCGGGCCCCGCCCCCCTCCGTACCACTGCATTAGTCTGCATTTCTCAGTGGCGCACGGACTGCCGGGGGGTCCTGAGGGGTGCGGGCCCTGGACCGCTCGCACCCCCTGCTCCCCCGGTAGTTCCGCCACTGCTCCTATGGTTCTTCCCTTCCAGTCGGATATTATTTTAAATTCCTGTATCATAGGATATGCATTTTGTTATAAATACCAGTGTCTTCATAACACTTTACCTACAGCTTCACTATCCGAATGAAATTGGGTGACAAACGGTATCCTTTTGGACTGTTTATTCTTAGTACAGGGGCATTCCAACCTATGTTGGGCCTGTTGTATTATCTTTTCTGGATATCCCCTATCTCTAAATTTTTGGCACATATTTTGTCTCTGAACATTTTTTTCTTCGGTATCACTAACTAGTCTCTGTACTCTGGACAATTGGCTAATGAGAATCGATTTCTTTATGTGTGGTGGATGATGACTTGTATAGTGTAATATCTGATTCCTGGCTTTGTAAAAACTGAGGTATGGATGAAGCTCAAATGTTAGTGAAAAAGAGATAGAGGGATGTACCCCATTTATTCTGTCCTGAAACCGCTGTAGGGAGCCAACGTCACCCCGCCAAACTACGAAGACATCATCTATGTATCTCCACCAGGCCAAACAGTGCCTGGCAAAGTCTACATCGAAATATATATGCAGTTCTTCAAGCCTTGCCATAAAGGCATTGACATTTGCTGGGGCGACGTTGGATCCCATCGCAGTTCCCCGCATTATGCTATCTCCAGCTGCGGGGTCTGGAAAAAAAAAACTTTAAATATGAAAGGCAGAGATTTTGGTAAAAACTTGTTTAGATTTATTTGTGTTCTGTGTGAAGAAATGAAAAGTGTGAAATACAATTTTCATAAAATAGTTAATTTGCATATAATGTTAATGGTTCAAAAAATGTCAGGCTGAATGGTCGGCCCCCACACATTTTCACCTGACCAAATCTGGCCCTCATTGCAAAAAGTTTGGACACCCCTGGGGGACTACCAAATAACTAATCACAGCCCTTATTTGGCATCCCCTGGGAGTTTTTTCATGATTGTGTTGCTCCCCAACTGTTTTTACATGTGAAAGTGGCTCAAAGAAAAGGTTGGGGACCCCTGATGTAGTGATAGCTTTAGGGCAGGAGCTCCTGAATGTGGACTTTACCCAAGAAGAGTATGTAAAGACTTCTCCAACCCCAAAACAGTTCTACAGTTTCCTTTTTTAACACATGTGTAATTCTACTGTTGGAGATGGTTATATATTATTCATGTCTCCTAGAAAATCTAGGTGTGATTGTGAATAACTTGACTACATGGAACATGCAAAGTTCCTTTTTAGAACCAGTACAATATTTTATGGATAAAATATGAGGCCTGATGTTTTTGTAGATATGTTTTCTGGGCTATTCTGTCCATCTGCCCCACTGTTACCAGTCTTGTGAGGGGAGGCAAAGTCTTCCACAAATTTGAATGGCCATTTAATTCTGTAAGTTCTACTCTGGATAGATAAAGAAAACAACTCGCAGATCTCTGTATCTTGTGTTCAGTAATAATGGAAAGGGAGCAAACAGGAGCTCACAGACCATCCTCTTGGATACAAGATAAAAAAATGAAGATAACTGCTGTTGAGAGAGGCGAGAAAAGGAGATCCCTTGTCCTGAGCCCTGGACTTTTGCCCTTTTTCTGCCTTTTACCAATATGTCCGTGCATGTGTAGCCTGGATATCAGAGAGAATTCTCTTCTCCTCGTGTTCCTCTTGGTTCTCCTTGTCTGAGTTTTCACATTAAATATCATGTTTTGTTGCAAAATAATGACATGATTTCCCTAGGTAAACTTTAAGAGGTCAGCATACCAATATTCTGTATAATAAATAATATTCTGTAGAACACGCTGCTTTCTTTCCTCACATGAGAAATTAAGAATTTATACCAGCCTTTGAGTTGAAAAGGTAATTTAGCAATCCCTTTAATTATGGCACTTGCAATATACTTATAATTACCGAGATTCCTTTTTATTACAGATCCTCACTCCCTTCTGCACAGTGAACCATGGCAGATGCTGATAAAAAAAATCCACAAATCACATTCAAGGTTCTAATGCTGCCCTCAAAGTAAAAAAAAACAAACATACAATATACTATATATATATATATATATATATATATTTGGGATCCTATTTGATTCTGTGGGTATTCTAATGGGATTTTTTGTATGTTTATTCACCTACATGGAAATGCAACTGTGCGCTTTAGAAGAGTGAAAAATGATCAGCCTAGAAGTGAAGTTTGGTACCCTTGGGTTTGATAATGTCCCCCTGCAGGAGAAATTCCTGTGGATGGACATACATATTTTATCTTTCCATTAATTCATGCCCTACATTAGGAAGTGTAGAGAAGCTGCAGCTCCTCTTTGCTCCATCATCTGCCAATAAGTGAGACACAAGCCAACATCATGCATGGACAGGGGTTAAATGCATTTATATACAGAATAAAATAATGCTATTGTAAAAAATAAGGATTTTACAATTCACATTGGCATTCCTTGACCACATAAAAGTACAGGTATGGGACCTGATATCCAGAATGCTTGGGAACTGAGGTTTTCCAGATGAGAGGTATTTCTGTCATTTGGATCTTCATACCTTAAAGCAGTGGTCCCCAACCAGTAGCTCGCGAGCAACATGTTGCTCACCAACCCCTTGAATGCTGCTCCCAGTGGCATCAAAGTAAGTGCTTATTTTTGAATTTCTGGCTTGGAGGCAAGTTTTGGTTGCATAAAAACCAGGTGTACTGCCAAACAGAGCTTCCGGTAGACTGCCAGTCCACAAAGGGGCTACCAAATTGCCAATCACTGAACTTATTTGGCATCCCCATGGCCTTTTTCATGTGTTGCTCTCCACCTCTTTTTTACATTTAAACATGGCTCACGAGTAAAAAAGGTTGGGGACCCCTGCCTTAAAGGAACAGTAACACCAAAAAATGAAAGTGTTTTAAATAGGGATGCACCGAATCCAGGATTCGGTTCGGGATTCGGCCTTTTTCAGCATATGCAAATAAGGATTCAGATTTGGTTCCGTATTCGGCCGAATCTTTCATGAAGGATTCGGGGGTTCGGCCAAATCCAAAATAGTGGATTCGATGCATCCCTAGTTTTAAAGGAATTAAAATATCATACGTACTCCATGACGCGTGCACACTTTAAATTTCATTTTTTTATGTTATTGGTCCTTTAAGTCTACAAAAAAATCATATAAACATTACATAAACCCAATATGTTGGTTTTGCTTCCAATAAGGATTAATTATATCTTAGTTGGGATCAAGTACAAAAGACCTACCAAAAAACTTGATATTACAAGCGGTTAGATAAGCAATAGGAAGGAAAATAAGCCCACATTCTTACCAATTATCTTATCTGGAATTGTACGTATAATTCTCACTATTTCTCGCTTGTTTAAATTGGGCTCACAAAGAGTTAACATTATCTGTAAAGGAAAAGTAAATAATTAATTTCTCATCTGACAACGGTTCATCCAAGAAAGCATTTTATACTCCAGCTATTGTTCGAGCCTTTAGGTTTAGGTTGCAATGTGTCCAGTGTTTTAATCCAAAATGCTTCTCTCTGTAAACAATTTTTTTTCATATCACCTCCTTTTGTTAAGGTGGCCATAGACGCAAAGATCCTATTCGTACGATTTTCAGAACGTGTGTGGAGAGTCCCGACATTTTTCGTCCGACAGAGATCGGTCGTTTGGTCGATCGGACAGGTTTGATTTTGTCCCGACCGATCCCGCCAGAGCCCATTGCGCTCGCATTGTAAACTGATCATTCGGCCATAGGGCCGAACGTTCAGATTACCACCGATATAGCCATGCCTGTTAGTGGCACATGTCGCCAAATGAGCAGATCTTTTTGTCTATGGCAACCTGTAGTTGTTGTACTACCTCAAGTACGGCCCTCTTTAATTGAGTAAGGTTATGATTTACTGCATTAAAGTGTCTTGCAACTGATGTGTCAGTTTTTAGGTGTTTTAATGGCTCTTGACGTTTGTCCTACATACCCCATGCCGCAGGGGCATTTCAATAAATAAATGACATTACATTATCACGTGTAATGACATAGTACATAGTTAGCAGGGTCTTCCCCCCTGACTGGGTTATCAGTCCACTGCCCACCTGGGCCCCTTTGGCAGTGGGCCCTTCCAACTACGTAAAACAGAGCCCCAGGGCTCACCAATATAAAATGCTTGACCGCAACACATCCAAGCCATACCCTGTTACAACCAAGCATGCCTGTTCCCTCCACAATCCCCATCCCTTTTTCAGGGGCTCCTAACCTGCCATTTATAAGGGTCAGGCCACACTGGGCGTTTTGGGGAGATTTGGTCTCTCCCCAAACGCCTTCCCTGACTCCCCGCGGGCTAAAATGAAAAGCCGCCAGCGCTAATCACAGGCATCGATTCATTTTCTGAAGTTGCCCAAAGTTTCCTCATGAGGCATCTTTGGGCGACTTCGGAAAACGAATCGCTGCATTTGATTAGCGCCTGCGTTTTTTACATTTAAGCCAGCGCAGAGTCAGGGAAGGCATTTGGGGAGATTGGTCGCCGCAAAGACGAGGCCATTAGTCGGCCTTACCTTAAGGCTATAAAGTCTGATTATATATTTCTAAAATTTAGTTCAATATTTAAAGGTGACTATCCAATGTGTAGGTCTTCAGTGTTTTACATTGTATTCTTCCCTCTTCCTCCTCTGCCTTCCTATAAGTGAAGGTCTTAGAGTGCATCATGGGTTTGTAGTCTCATTGTACTTGTAATAATTAAAGCCTTCCTCACGTGAGTGAAGATGGTTGAGGAATGAATATGTCAACAGTAATTTCTTCTAACTGTGCCTGCTGCTTCAGTACATTATGGCATTTATTGTCTTTTCTGGCATCTTTGCTTTGATTTGTTTACTGCTCATTTAACACCAAACCAGGAATAATCTTTAGATTTGAATTGTGTGTTTGGAAAAGCAATGCCATCATTGTCTTAAACATGAGCCCTCCCGGTAGTTATACAGCAATGTTTCCATTGTGTGCTCGAATATTTCCACAGCTTCATTATTTCCACTGCACTTAAGAAAGCGGCCGTGACAGCTTGTAACCTACTTAATACGTTTCATTTATAGCTCTGAGTCATTTATCGATGCACGACTTGCGCATATACAGGTGCAGAGTATTACCAGGGTTGACCTTGCATAATGTAAGTGAGTGAGATTTCAGAAGTGGGGGACGCACAGCTCCTTGAGAGATGAACTGGAAAGCGGACGTGGCAGTTTCTTTGTTTGTTCCCTGGTGTCGCAGAGATGTCAGGCCTATGGGCAAGGACACCTGGGTGATTGATTACTGCCTCTTCTATTGGTAATCAAAACCCCAGCTTCTCATTGCGTTTGATTCATATTGACATCAAAGAATAAGTGCATAGGTCGCCCCTGAACAATGAGCAACCAGAACCACACACACTAGTAAAATTCTCAGGCAAAATAGCCAATGTGGCAGTGCCCAAATGCCCTCTTGTTGCTGTTGAGCTCCAGTAATTCTTCTAGACAGACAAAGGATAACTGTATTTTCAAGGCTGATGCAAGAAACACACCTTGACACTGACAACACAGTATTTAACAGATTTTAGAATAGGTTTGAAAAAGCATTTGATCTTAGATTTGCTCTCTCTCCTGTTTAAATCCAGACATATATTAATTTGATATGCCAGAAGGTTAAATTAGATAAATGTGCAGCTTGCCTCTCTAGTAATTACAGGTATGGGATCTGTTATCCAGAATGCTTGGGACCTGTGGTTTTCCAGATAAGTGATCTTTCTCGAATTTGGATCTCCATAACTTTGGTCTACTAAGAAATTATTTAAAAATTAAATAAACCCAGTAGGATTTTTTGTTTTGCCTCCAATAAGGATTAAATATATTTTAGCTGGCATAAAGTACCAGGTACTAGTTTATTAATACAAAAACAAAAATACATTTTCAAAAATGTTAATTATTTGATGAAAATGGACACTATGGCAGCCCATAATTCAGAGCTTTCTGAATAACAGGTTTCCAGATAATGGACCCATACCTGTTCTAATTATCCAGGGTTACTGGAATACAAGTTGATTGGTCTGATTTCCCTCTTGGAGTCAAGAAGGATTTTTTCCACCAAATGAGGCCAATGGGAAGAGGCTTTTTTGCCTTCCTCTGGATGAACGAGCAGTTAGGCAGGTTCTCTATTTTCAATGCGAGAAAAGGAATCATTTAGTCTCACTCTGAGAGCACAAGCTGCACAGAGGGCGGTGGTGCAGCTTGGTATTGGTATTATAATAATGGAGATTCTAGAAAGATAATTTCCATAATATCTATCCTCTTAAAGGGGTTGTTCACCTTTAAATTAACTTTTAGTATGCTGTAGAGAGTGATATTCTGAGACAATTTGCAATTGGTTTTAATTTTTTATTATTTGTGGCTTATTTAGCTTTTTATTCAGCAGCTCCCCGTTTTGCTATTCCAGCAGTCTGGTTGCTAGGGTCCAAATTACCCTAGCAGCCATGCACTGATCTGAATAAGAGACTGTAACATGAATAGGAGAGGCCTGAATAGAAAGATGAGGAATAAAAAGTAGCAATAACAATACATGCATAGCCTTACAGAGCTTTTGTTTTTAGATGGGGGTCAGTTATCCCCATTTGATAGCTCAGGAAAGTCAGAAGCAAAAGGCAAATAATTCAAAAACGATAAAAAATAAATAATGAAGACCGATTAAAAAGTTGCTTAGAATTAGCAACTCTTAAACACACTTAGGGCTCTTACTCACTGGCGTTCTGACCTGCGCTCCCCTGCGTTCCGTTTTTTGGCGTTCAGCCGCAGGGGAGCGCAGGAATAGACGCATGTCATTATTTCAAATGGGGCTGTACTCACTCAGGCGCGTGTAGGCGCTGAACGCAGGTTGAGACGCAACATACTGCATTTTTCCTGCGTTCGGCGCCTACACGCGTCTGAGTGAGTACAGCCCAATTTGAAATAATGACATGCGTCTATTCCTGCGCTCCCCTGCGACTGAACGCCAAAAAACGGAACGCAGGGGAGCGCAGGTCAGAACGCCAGTGAGTAAGAGCCTTTAAATTCAACGTGAAGGTGAACCACCCATTTAACCACTTAGAGCGCCATTATGAACAGCATCCTTTAATCTACTTTAAGACGCTCTGCTCAAAGCAGAACGATGGCCCTAGCGTTTGCTTTGCATAATTTTCATATTTAAAAATGTGGGTTACCAGGAATTGCAGCTTGTTGAAATTATATATATTGAGCAAATGCATCCAATTAGGAGGAAAGAAACAAGTTGATAAGTAGGGCCCAGCTGTCCTCTCGTTAGTATTAAGCAAAAAAATGTTGCTGCTGATAGATCACTGTATATCTCCCAAACAATGGCTCCATTGTGCTGCATTGGGAAGTTTGTATCAATCAGGCGGTAATTGCTTCACAAGGGCATTATGTGGGGGCTGTATGGCAAATAGATTTATTTGATGAAGCACAGTTGCTCTTCATTTTTGACTTGTTAATCCCTTGAACTTTCCTCCCCTATATTATAAGGAACTCCTCATTAGTGATGAGAAGTGACCAATCCATTGTATGAGCTCTGATAACAAGATCTATAAGAGCAATACTACTGAAGTCTAGTGTTAACAATCAAGTAGGTGGCAGTTAAATGAAAACCTTCATAAAGTGACCCAGGTGATTAAATGAACACCTTGACATTAACAGTATAATATTAGGTTTTACAACAATTTAGGGCATTTGATTTAGGTTACCCCTAGAATTGCCACATCTCCTGTGTAAATCCAGACATGTTTGTTTCATGTGCTAGAAGGCTGACAAATAAATTAGATGCCGCAGCCTGTGCATCTTGCCTCTGCACTAATTGCTAATTAGTCAGGGTTACTGGAATACAAGTAAATCCAGGGACTGGTCTCATTGTCCTCTTGGAGTCAAGAAGGAGTTTTTTCCTGCCATACCGGGCAAATTAGAGAGGCTTTAGATGGGGTTTTCTTTACCTGCCTCTGGATCAGTTAGCCGTTTCATTTAGACAAAAAGGTTGAACTCGATAGCATTTTCAATTTAAATTAATATGCTAGTACAGGTATGGCTATCCAGAAAGCTCAGAATTACAGAAAGCCTGCCTCCCATAGACTCCATTATAATAAAATAATCCAATTTTTTTAAAAATAATTTCCCTTTTCTCTGTAATAATTAAAGGGGAACTCCGGGTTCCAAACCAAAATTTGATAAAGAGGCCCACATAGCACAGAAACCCCTAATATACCCATCACAGTTACTGGTTTCTTCAAAAAGTATGAATAAATGCCATTTTCTATGCTGAAATCCAGCTGTTTAACAGTTCTTCTCTTTCTGCATCATTTGAAATCCTGGCAGGGAAGGAGGGACTAAACACTGATGTTACAAATTGTAACAACTTCTCCACAGCTTACAGACAACATGCAGGAACGACATAACCCACAATGCATCGCACTGCAATGTTCTGTTCCTTATTGAAATCCAGTGTGCAGGGAATTGTGGGGTTTGGAGGATGCAGGCTGAGGACAGATGGCTGTTGATACAAAGTAACAGTAGTCAGCCAGCTCAGCAAAGTAGTCAGACAGATCAGCAGGAGAGCTGGGGGCTGGGCTCAGGGAATTGTTCCAAACCATTAAAAATCATGAAAAGTCTGCATTTTTTTTATGTATATTGCAAAGTTGCTTGAAATGTACTTTTAAAAAAAGCTTAAGTTATGTTTTTGTGGAGTTCCTCTTTAAATAGTACATTGTACTTGATCGAAACTAAGATATAATTAATCCTTATTGGAAGCAAAACCAGCCTATTGGGTTTATTTAATGTATACATGATTTTCTAGTAGACTTAAGGTGGCCATAGACACACAGATCCGATCGTACGAATCAAGGATTCGTACGATTTTCGGATCGTGTGTGGCGTGTGCCGACATCTTTCGCCCGGCGGAGCTCATGGCACATCGTAATCTGATTGTTCGGCCGATTACCCCCGATATAGCCATGCCTGTTAATGGCATATTGGGGAAAGATCCGCTCGTTTGGCAATATCTCCAAATGAGCGGATCTTTGCATCTATGGCCACCTTTACAGTATGAAGATCCAATTTACGGAAAGATCCGTTATCTGGAAAACCCCAGGTCCCGAGCATTCCGGATAACAGGTCCCATGCCTGTATACAGGAAGTGCATCTAGTTTTGAAGGGATGAGGTGGCACCACCAATACAATTTTTCATATATAATACGTCTTTATCCCTAATATACATGGTGGTGTCTAACCTCTGCCCGCCAGTGGTTGATCTACAACTTTCAGAATCCCATTAGTAGACATAAGTTGGTTAGCCAAAACCACCTTTTAAATAGAACATAAGACATCCCAAAGCTCCAGTCCATATATTCAGGCTTTTTTATTGAAATTCTGAGATCGCTGGGCGACTAATCTCCCCAAATCTGAGCGTGTGTCTCTGCCATTAAACAAATAATTGAAACAATGGTGGGTATTCCATGTAATGCTTGTGCTATCTGTGTATCCAATGGCCTGATTGGCCAGAGATTGCTTGTGTATGGCCAACTTAAAAAAGAAAAACTTACTGTATTGTACCATATATATATATATATATATATATATATATATATATATATATATATATATATAATGTAATATATTGCCAGTAATGCCTCGCTAAGTCAAAGGGAACATATAAAATGCATTTTCCTGCCATGATAAGCTGCAAGCTGTTAGAGGAAATTTACTTCTCAGCTTTTTAACCAGATTGATTACATATTTAGGATGATGGATTTATATTTTTGGGAAGTGAATGAAATGCATTCCAACAAACAGCTAGGTAATCTGTCTAGACATTTCTAATTGCTGGGGCTTTTTCGTTTGTTGTTTTTTGTTGAAACTAATAGTTTGCTTTCTCTCCTTGTGTCACAGTAGTGCAGTGTTTCTTAACCATTTTCTCAGAGGAGCCAAATTAAGGCACTGAATCAGCCTCTTGACCCAAAAATTGGATTAGAACCAGTTACATGCCTTATAACAATTACTTTTTCTTTACTGTAAAAGGAAACTTTGCATGAATAAAAATGATCATTCCCCCTCCCTCTAAACAGCACCTATAGGTAAAGACTCATTGCAATAGGGTATTATTTAACTATTTTGCCAGGTCTATGGGAAATGGTTCATATTTTTGCAAGAGAACATTTTACTAACCAGTTACACCTTTTGTAAGTATTTAGGCTACTGCAACACCAGGCTGATTGTCATCCTGTGGATGAACACAGACCAAGTTGTGTTGGATTGCAAATATTATTTTAATTATTTTGTGACCCATGCAGCTACATCGGACTTGTAGGAACGGGTTCTGTTGATCCGGCACCATTCTACAAAATCTCCCATGTAGTTTAGCTCTACAGGTTCAAGACTTTCCATAGGCAGCTTCTGCAAATGCTAGGAAATAATTAGTAATCCTGCAAGCACATAACAACAGTGGAGCTTATGTAGCTAAACCATGCTCATTGCAAAATTATTGGAATGTGAACATTTCTAGGAGTGCCCAACCTTTCCTGCGAGGAATGCAGTTACACTCACAGGGTGGCATGCATGCATAGAGACAGCAAATTCTCTATTAAATAGTAAGATAGGGGTGTGATGTTTTCCTCTATTGTTCTGTACCCCTTCATGTAACCAACTAGCAAGTAAAAATATAAAAGCTTTGAAATGCCTTCTGCAGGGATAAGTGCTTCATACCAAATCATATACAGCATGACCTGTCTGGCACTAGTAGGATATTGTATCATAGGCCATACAAAATATGACCTCCTTTCTATCGTTCAGTTTTAAACAGCTGGCATTGAGGAGGAGCTGTGGTTTCTCTTTGCTTCTTCGTTCACCATATACTACCCAACATGGCGGCCTGTGAAATTTCAGTCCAAATTACCATTTCAACCATTCATTGATTTGAATGAGAGACTGGAATATAAATTGGAGAGGGCCTGAAAGAGTCATAAAAAGTTGCAATAACAATACATTCAGAGCCTTACAGAACATTTGTTTTTTTAGATATAAATTTATAAATATAAATTTATGGAATTTGGCTTTTAATGTGTTATATACGCCAAGTGCTATAGGAAGGTCCTTTTTAACTTTCCCCTACACTAAAAAAAACAAAACGGAATTTTTGATTAAAGGAATAGAAGGTTCTGCTATAAAAATCGCATGGAGGGTCACACCCAGGGTCGGACTGGACATTGGGGGGCCCCCCGCACACATGCGCCAACTCTGGGCCCCTGTGCGCATGTGTGAACGGCGGCACGTGTGTGCAAATGCCAAAGCGGCGCACATGCACAAAAACCGGCACAGCGTGCAAATGCTGACGCGCAAGGTCCGGCTATCGCCGCCACTGTTTGTTTTTTTGGGGGGCCTAGCAGATCAGGGGTCAGGGCTGGAGCCCACCAGGTTTTTTCTGGGTGTCCCGTTGGCCCAGTCCAACCCTGGTCACACCTGGTCCATGGCTTCTAGCTAGACAGCCCTGATCTAGGTTACTGAACAAAATGAGAACAATTGAACGACCAAACCTGCACAGTCAAAAATATTCTAAAGATACAGGTGGAATATAAATTGCATTTCTTCGGGTTGCACAAGTAAAATGCATCTTCGCACTCAAATAACAAAGATGCTGGTTGCCCCATACAGACCAAAATAGACTCAAACAAAAACATTGTCCCCTTGCAAACATTCATTGATTTGAGACAAAGGAATATCCGCATTGCTGCTGGAACTGCATGCTGATGACTGGGTTGTGACCTACCTGAATATTAAAGGAATAGTTCAGTGTGAAAATAAAAACTGTGTAAATAGATAGGCTGTGCAAAATAAAAAATGTTTCTAATATAGTTAGTTAGCCAAAAATGTGATATAAAAAGGCTGGAGTGAACAGATGTCTACTAAAACAGTCAGAATCCAACTTCCTGCTTTTCAGCTCTATAACTCTGAGTTAGTCAGCGACTTGAAGGGGGGCCACATGGTACATTTCTGTTCAGTGAGTTTGTAATTGATCCTCAACATTCAGCTCAGATTCAAAAGCAACAGATATGACCCATGTGGCCCCCCTCAAGTCTCTGATTGGTTACTGCCTGGTAGCCAGGGTAACCAGTCAGTGTAAACCAAGAGAGCTGAAAAGTAGTGTTCTGACTGACTTGTTATACATCCAGTCACTCCAGCCTTTTTACATTACATTTTTGGCTAACTAACTATATTAGAAACATTTTTTATTTTGCACAGCATGTCTATTTACCCAGTTTTTATTTTTACACTGAACAATTCCTTTAAAAGAATGACTTCCATAGTAATATCCACTGGTATTTCAATTCCGGAGTACCCCCAGAGGGCACAGCAAAGTAGGCTTAGAAAAAAAACTAATAAAAATCAGGGCCCAAATTACCCCAGCAACCATGCAGTGATTTGAATCAGAGACTGGAATATGAATAGGACAGGCCTGAATAGAAAGATGAGAAATAAAAAGTAGCAATAACAATAAATGTTTAGCAGTACAGAGCATTTGCTCTATAACATACTAATTAACTAAAAAGTGAACTACCCCTTTCACCCAGTCCAGATGATTTTAAACAGCGAAACCCCCCAGTCAATGGTCGACCATGGTACTTTCTTATATTCCAGTTCTGGAAGCTATAGAATGCATCTGGGCTGCAAACCTCAGCAGGGGTTTTCTGGATAAATATTTGGATTCTGAAAAAGTGCAGCTACTGCACATAAGGCTGTGCAGCAAATGCTTCATCTGTTCTGCACAGTTTGGCTTCATAGGCTGCAGATTTGATTCAGTTATACATTTTGGAAATAGAAAGAGGGACAAAAAAGATTTGTTGCGCAAATCGCAGCGAAATTGTTTGTTGACCACACCCATGTGTATGGCCACACCCCCTAATTACCATGTTCATTTTACAAAATTTGCCAGGTTACGAAAGTTTGAACATATTTCTGTGGTTTTTATGTTATTACAGTTTTGCTAATAAAGGTGAATTGCCCTTTAAGCTGCAAGTAACAGTTTCCCCAAGAGACCTGCTTATCTTAAATTGTTACAAAAGTATCTAAGTGCACCTGCCATGTATTCGGGGCTCTGCCAAATGCCAATTAAGTTGAAAATGGGGTATCTTACTGGCTGTTCAGTGCAGAAGATCAGAGAAAGTTGACATTTCAGTAACAATCTGGGACTGCAGGTTGAGCTGTCAAAAATTGGGACTGTCCCGTGAAAAACGGGACAGTTGGGCCCTTTGCCGTTATGTAGTCTAGCCAATACCCATTCATACTGGCATCTCAATATCTGGCAAGCAATAAGTGGGCAAGAAGAAAGCTTCCAACAGGGTTTATTGTCAGTGGGGCACACATGGCATTTGCCCCTATACTAGCAACACTAGTGACATATCTTGGATTGGTTTCTATTGCCAGTCTAATCGCTAATAGGCTGCTGACCAACCAGTGTTAGTATATGTAAGTGTTTTAGCTGGAATGCTGGTGAGGTTGCAATATGCAGGGTCTCAGTACTGTATTGCTCATTACTTTCTCATGGGGGGTTAAAAAGAGTTGCCTATGGAGGAGTTTCTTGCCTTCCTCTAGAAAAGCAATAGGAATTTGTGCTGGAGGCTAGAACTTGTGGCTATTAGTTCCAAAAAAAATGGTTTACAATTGTCATTCAATGGCTTGAAAGTATATATATCAGTGATGTGCGGATAATGGACTGAGCTCTTCTGCCTGCTCTCCCCGCCCGCGACCTAACACTGCCGGCTTCCGGGTTTATAGACGCGCGCCTGCTCGTCCCGCCCCTTTTGTGACATAATCAGCAGGGCAGATCGGCACTGGTCTATAAAAGTAAGGGGGAAATTGGGCTTGGATTGAGGGAGGTCAGGTCCAGGTTGTGGAAAGCTTGACCCACACATCACATATATAGTTAATAAAGTACCCCCTCTTGTAAAATATAAGGATATTTTAAGTTACCAAGGAGTTTCATGACCAGATAAAAACACGAGGGCGAAGGCCGAGTGTTTTTATAAAGGTCATGGCACTCCGAGGTTACTTCTAATATATTCATATTTTACAACTGGGGGTTACAACTGGGGGTACTTTATTTATTATAATACACAAGTTTTAGTGAGTCATGTGACAGAAATGACATCAGAACTCATGGTTTATAACTGATGACATCAGAACTCACCGTTTATAAGGATATAATTTACAAGATATTCATGGCTTTTGTGTATTATATATATATATATATTTATTTAATAGATATAAACATATAGTTAAACAAAACTGCACATCTCAGGACTTATAAAAAATTACTGTATCTTTATTTGGCACAAGTATGTGCCGGTATTCTAATCTTGCTGTTTAATAGTTATAAGATATAATTAATCTTTATCAGAGGCAAAACCCAGCCCACTTACATAACTGCCTATACAGAAGGCCTCGCAGCTGCTGGTGGGTACAGATTGTGGGGTTCTACTGCATCATAGTCCCCCAAAATCTTTTACCTGGTGCAGTGCTGGCCTGGGAGGTGTGGTGTGAGCAGGTCGGGGGGGGGGGCAGGGGCAGACTATTTGTGCCAGGTCACCTCTGAAGATTTTTTGGTTACGCCACTGACCCAGCCTACTGAATTTAATTAATTTCTAAATGGTTTTCTAGTAGACTTAAGATATGAAGATGCAAATTATGGAGAGATCAGTTATCCAGAAAACCTCAGGTCCAGAGCTTTCTGGATAATGGGGGGGAGGGGTGTGTGTCAATTGTAAATTATGCAATGGCTTGAAAATTTGAAAACAGAAATACATTTCGAAATCAACCAGTGAACAAGGTTCTATCATAGATACCCTTTAGATTTTCTCTATTAGCCATGCCGCTTGTATTGCTGGATCCATGAGCAGAAGAGATTCACTTACACCTGGGACCGGGTCACCTCAGACGCCACCTAAAGGCTTAGCCTAAACATTGGACCAATAAATCACGTAACCAGGATGAGATCAGGCACCGTTTTCGTTTATAAAAAGAATTTTATTTACTTTTTTTTTTTCTTGTTTGTTTGTTTTGACCGAGTAAAGCGGGACTGCTGTTTTCAGAGGAGCATGATATGAGAGAGAGAGAGTTTACCGCTAGGTCCAACACTATGAGAGAGGCAGGAGACACAGGATGACGTTACTGCATTTGATGCTGCTGCCATGCAGAACTCTCGAATCCCGTTGTCCATTTGTTCGGTTTGTACCTCAGCGCGTGCCGTCCACTGTTAGTTCTTTCCATTATAGTCCCATAGCAACATACAGTACAAAGTCTTATTGCTGTAATATTACAATATGGCATTAACTGGTTTTGTTTATCTTTTTAATAATGCTGCCAAAATAAAAAGGGAAAAAGTGCTTGGACCTTACGCTGTACATACATACATTTGCTTGAAGCTTTTTGTTCCTTTTTTAGTTGTTGTTGTTGTATAATTATTATTATTATTATTATTTATAACTGTTGTGGCACTCCAGAACTGATAACCTTTATTTATTTATTTTTTTCTATTTTTTTTTTTTTAGTGAAGGAAAGTTTGAATTGCACTTTTTTTTTTTTTTTTTTTACATGGAATGTTAAAAATGCACTTTTAAATAAAGTTTAAGAAATGATTGCTCTACTATTTTTTTTAAGCTAAAAGACCATTTACCAATATGGGCCTCATAAATGCCTGCAGGTACAGTACATATCGTTTGTTTTGTTTTTTTGAATGTTACCTGTTTCCATAAATTTGTATATTGAGAAAGATGAACTTTTTTGCTCTGTTTTTTGTTTTTTTTTTAAATCTTTTCCCTTTTGAATTTTTTTTTTTAATAGTTAAACTACCTTTTAAAGAATTACATAAAGAACTGAAGTAAGAAAACATTACCCTGTAATTCATTTCATGTTATATACAATGTTTTTCTTTTTAACACATCTCCGTGTCCCTGCATTGTTTGGTAATTCTCAACATCTGCAAAAATACAGAAATATTTGTGTGATCGGTTTAGACTACTATTCACTTCCCCCCATGCTCGGATGCAGGAGGGAGAACGGATTTATTGGTTGCCACGTATTAATTCATTCTTACTGCAAAGTATCTGTGTTGTAAATTAACACCCGCACCATAAATAGCTCTAAACAAGCAGGAAGTCTGAAATTCTATTGTATACCGAGAACTCGCAGGGACAGATTCTCTCCCTGCAAACAAATTTCCGCTTGTTTAATTCCCTTTTTCTTTCGTTCTATAGTTTGCATTATTCTCTCATCATTGTGTATTTACACATCTCTGAAACCCTGGTATTAAAAAGAAAGTGGCTGCATGATAAGTGGCCTTTTAACTTAAAATGCTTATATCACAAATGACAGTTCAGTTATCCCTAAAAGCAACAAAGTAAAATCAAAACGGAAGATAAGAAAGAAAAAAAACACACCAGGAAACATCAAGGGCTGTTTTGCATCAAATGATAGACATCGGCAGAAAAATTACAAAGCATTAAAAGAAGAAGAAAAAAGTAATAATTGGGTTTCGTTGCTAGATGAGGAAGGGAAGAAGAAGAAAAAAAAATCACCCTCAAAAATGATTGGAATTTAAAAAGAAAAGCGAGAGAAACAGAGCTCCTAAGGTAACCACATTTAGTAGCAGAGTGGCACTCATTAACTAAATATGTTAAGTTTGCTCCATTTCAGTTTTGGGGTGTTTTTATCAATGCATACGTAACAAGCCTAGCTTGCTCTAACTTGTGGTTAACTGGTGACATAGTGCTTGGCGGCAGGCTGCCCATACACCCTATAGAAGTCTTGGCGGCCATGCTGTTGGGAAGCATCAATCCATTCTCTGACAGCAAGTCCTGGAAGCGACTGAGTTACTGAAGGGGTGGGAGGAAGAGGATGAGAGTATTCCTGGGAAGAGACTGTCCAGGGGAAGTGGCCAGACCTAGGGTAGGGCTGATGGCCACTATGGTTGGACACAGAGGAACAATAACAGTTGTCCACAGAGCAGACCAGAATCTTACGCCCTCCATACTGGGAGAGCACAGACTGTTGAGATGATGTGCTGTTGGGGTAATGGGATGGATTGAAGACAGAATTAGAGTGGACTGGCTGGGGGCCACTGGGAAGTCCAACTATGTGCTGGGTGGAGCTGCAAGGCACCATGGGTTGTGCAGACTGGCCCTCACCAGAGGAAGAACCCTGGTTTATGTACTGGCCACTAACAGTTCCCGATGCGGAGTCAAGGAAGTTGCCCTCTGGAAAGGCAGCTGAATGCTTGCGTTTCTCTGCACCCGAGCTGCTCACACTGCACGAGTACATTGGGATGCTCTGTAGAAACGGCACTGGGGTGTTGAAAGGACCTGAGAAACAAAGAAAATAATTATTTTATCACAGATGATAGGGGCTAGAATCATTTTGTGAAATCTTTGTGACAGCACATAGGATAGAGAAAGCATCAGCAGTCTGCAGCTATTCAATCCATAACTTAAAGGAGTTGTTCACCTTCCAACACTTTTTTCAGTACAGTTGGTTTCATATAATTCACCAGAAATAAAGACTTTTTCCAATTACTTTCTATTTTCTGTGACAGTTTTTCTAATACTGAAGTGTAAGTCTAAATTTTCACCTTTCTAAAGCAGCTCTGGGAGGGGGGGTCGGCGACACTCTAAACTGTTCTAAATGGATACATTTAGTTGATACATTTCTTTGTCCCTGCTGAACAGAATCCCTGAGTTTCATTAAAGGCAGCTGTTAGAATTGATACAATAGTTGCTAATATTGCACAGATGCTGCTGAGAGATGTATCAACTAATGTAGTAAAGTCAGTTCAGAATCTGCACCTGAATTACTGAGCTTCCAGACTGAAACACCAGAGACAGGAACCTTAAACTTTCAACTTAGATTTTAGAAAACCTGTAAAACAATAAAAAAAATGGAAAGCAATTGAAAAAAGTCTTTATTTCTGGAGATCAATCAGAAAATAACTCAACTGAAAAAGTGCTTGGAAGGTGAACAACCACAAAAATACAGATTGGTTGAAACCAATGCTCTAAAATTAGGCCAAAGTAAATATGAAAAAAGTAAGAGGCACAAAGAGAGAACTACTCTGTTACTTGCTATCTTACGGTTCGGGTTGCCACCTGTTCGATTTTGACCCAGACAGCCCGGTATTTTGAGGGGCTGCCCGGGACTATACTTCCTGCCCGGTTTTCCAAATAAGGAAAACTGGGCGGGATTTCCTTGATTGACACAGCGATCGGCCAATCGATGGGTCATAGCCCTGCCCACTGACATCATAGCCCCGCCCACTGACATCACGGGTCCACTCACTGATGTCACAGACACGCCCACTGACTTCACGGAAATCCCCCACCCCACCCCCGGTCTCAGCCAGACATAGTAGGCAACCCTACTTACGGTTCCTACATAAATTCTGCAGGTTTCAAATAGAATGTAATACATGTTATTATAACTGATCTGATTTGTTTTCATATTTATTCAATATGTTTTGTGTAAAAACACAATTGTCATGATGAAGTAGTGTTGTGCTTTTGGTTACTGAGGGTCTTCTGGTGCTTTAGGTTTGCGGATTTTTCAGGCAGGTTCTTTTGTGACTCAAGCTTCTGTACATATTTATGTGGAGCAGTCAATAGGAAAATCACCTCAAAGGCAGAATTCAGAGGAGCACTTGCCTAGTAACTTGGGGCAGCAGTGACAGTACTTGAATCATCAATAAAACTTTCTATGGGTGTCCACAAACAAGAAAATCACAATATACCTTCCAGCATCTTCCGCAACTGCTTCTCTTTCTTGGCAATCTCGTTCAGGAAAAGCTTGGAGTTCAGGTGGCCAATTTTGGGAGGAGGAAGGCTACCTCCTGTGCAATTCTGAGTCCTGTGATGTAAAGAAATAACAAATATGTGGTGCCGCTATTTAATGTTACAAAATGATATGGAACTCTACCTCGCCCCACATCCAAACACTTACAGCTATGTAAGGCACAAAGCGATCACAACTTGACATTGTGTAATATCTCTGTGCTACACAATTTGAGTAGAGAGGTACAACATATAAAAGAGATCCAGTAACCTAAAGCAACCAATCAGATGTTAGCTTTCAAAAACCAAACAAGTAAAATGGTAACCAATGGTAAACTTTGCACCTGTTTCTATATTAACCCATACTTCTGGAAAATGATGTTTTGTACATGTGCTGTACAGGGAGATAAAGTAGCCTTATGGCAATAATGAAGATGTCTACATCTACACGTGTAACAATAGCATGAGGTGCTCCAGAATACCATTGGATTAGTGATGTGCTGGCCGCCCCAGAGCACTCTTTTCCGACCTTCCAAATGCTGGCTTCCGACTTCCACGTTGAATTTTTATAGAAGTGCGCCTTTCATCCCACCTATGGGTCGTCGCGGGTCTATAAAAGAGACCTGGAAGTGGGAGGTCGGTTTGCAGGCGGGCCGGGAAAAGCTGTCCTGCACATCACTACATTGGAGAGCTCACTGTCGCACACATTATAATTCACAATGTGAATTACAACCAGTGAATGAAATGTGATCATCAAGCTGCACATGAAACATGCTGGGCTTAAAGAGAAGTTGGTGCTATGGATGGGAATTTCAGAGCATTCCATATCCACTGGGATGGGACTACTGTGACACAACTTTAAGGGGCACATTTACTTAGCGCGAGTGAAGGATTACAAGGAAAAAAACTTAGAATTTTGGCTACTTCGACCATCGACTACAACTTCGAATTTAACGATTCGAACTAAAAATCGTTCAACTATTCGACCATTCGATAGTCAAAGTACTGTCTCTTTAAAAAAAAAACTTCGACCACCTACTTCGCCACCTAAAACCTACCGAGCACCAATGTTAGCCTATGGGGAAGGTTTCTAGGCAATTTGTGTTAGATCGATGGATTAAAATCCTGCGAATCGTTCGATTCGAAGGATTTAATCATTCGATTCAAAGGATTTAATCGTTTGATTTAAAGGATTTAATTGTTTGATTGAAAGGATTTAATCGTTTGATTGAAAGGATTTAATCGTTCGATTCAAAGGATTTTTCCTTCGATTGTTCAGTCGAACGAATTGCGGCAAATACTTCGACTTCGATGTCGAAGGATTTAACTTCGATGGTCGAATATCGAGGGTTAATTAACCCTCGATATCCGACCCATAGTAAAGGTGCCCCCATGACTTTCATTTGTGGGTGTGCATTTGCCCTTTAAAGGGGTGGTTCACATTTAAGTTAACTTTTAATATGTTATAGAATGGGCAATTCTAAGCAACTTTTCAATTTGGGTTCATTTTTGATTTTTTTTTTTTTTTTTTATATATAGCTTTTTCATTATTTGCCTTCTTCTTCTGGCTCTTTCCAGCTTTCAAATGGGAGTCTCTGACCCCATCTAAAAACAAATTCTCTGTAAAGCTAAACATTTATTGTTATTGCTACTCATCTTTCTATTTAGGCCTTTCCTATTCATAATCTAGTCTTTTATTCAAATCAGTGGATGTTTTTTAGGGTAATTTGGACATTAGCAAACAGATTGCTGAAATTGCAAACTGGAGAGCTGCTAAATAAAAAGCTAAATAACTCAAAAAACACAAATAATAAAAAAATTAAAACCAAATGCAAATTTGGAATATCACTCTCTAAATCAAACTAAAAGTTAACTCAAAGGTGACACGCTGATTAAAGCTGCTAATATTTAATCCCAGGATCTAGCAGTGCAGTATAACTTGGAAGTCATGCTGTTCTGCAGTACATGTGCCCAGGCCAAGATCCTGAAAACAACACCTGAGATCTAAACAAACTTGCTACCACTGTGCTCTGAAACAAAGTGCCCAGGGCCAATCATTTTTTAAAGGGGTGAAAAATAACAACCCTGGTCAGTGCCTAATGCAGTGATCGCTATTGTTTTTTTTTCCTTTAAAAAAGCATTGTCACAGGTGTGCATATGCAAGAAAATCATAAAACATTACAACAACAAAATATTCATTTGCTGGCATGAAAAAAACACTATTATGGGTTTATTTATAGTAATCCAAGTTTTTTTCATTTTATTTAAAAAAAAAGTCTGACCAAACTAGAATCCACAATTTGACCATATTTATTATTTAAAAAGCTCGATTTATTCGGATTGCGGAAAAATTCTACGTGTTCTTGTATGTTTTTTTCAGGCTTTTTCCCAAAAAGTCAGAATTTTTTGACTTTTTGCAGGAAAAAGTTCAATTTCCACGCTAGTTGCAGCGCAGACCACAGAAACTTCCAAATAGGATAGGGACCTCTCCCACTGACTTATATACAACCTCTGAGTCTGAGATGGCGGGTTTTCGGATTCAGACTTTTTGCATCCTTGGGTATAATAAATCTCTAAAAATTTGAGGTTTTTTTTTCACTAAAAATTTGGATTTCAAACTAGTTTTTGGCACTCAAACTTTAATAAATAACCCCCTTAAAGTCTCCCTCCCAAGCAGCTAATCTCAAGGACAGTACATTAGATCTTGCAACATGTAGCATGCTCTTTCCCATTCTCCCACTAATAGCATTGCCTAGTGAATACTTGTACCCAGAGAGCAAAGAGGACTAAACAGGTTAAATGGTGATTCAAATCTGTATAACTCAAACTGATGGCCTGTGGGCCTATTAGTCGGGTAACCCCAAACGTTATCCCATTTATCTAAATTACACAAGACTTGTCAAAAGAGAAAAAGGGCATAGGGTAAACAACGACTAGTCATATATGTCACAATGCAGATAACAAAATATACTGAAAAGAATGACTGTTTTATTTACTTATCTTATGCTGTGAAGAAAAAAAAAACAAAAAAAAATTGCAGATGAAAGGAATTCACAACACAAAATATAGTCAGGGAACTCAGGGGTAAGTCAACAATCTATGCAGAACACAATAACACACTGCAGAGACTTACCTGTCCATCAAGATTTTCACAGACTTTGTATTCTAGAAAGCAAAGAGAGACTCAGTGAGAATGTTGCAATGTCACCTGGGTTATACTGGTGCGAAATAGCTGCATGCTCCCCTAAATGCCATGTTTAGGAATAAGGGGAATATGTTGATGTATAGAAGATTTTAATGCACCCTGTATTAAAATAAAAACAGAAGTATTTGAGAACCTGGCTCAAGAACGTGCACCAATGGTTTAGTGCGGATTATACCACATTGTCCTCCATTACAGTAGCCATATTGTGAATTGAAGGAGCGCTTGACACCGCACTGTACTTCTCAATTCTCTTTGAGTACAGATATTGTTTGGCTATTTTTGGTAGCATGGTCTAGCTAGGGGAGCAGTAAAGCGAAGCCCTTATGGCGTGCACAGAACATTTCTCATTTATGTGCACCAAGGATGAAGTTTCTTTAGCATTCTAATCAACAGCTACTTGATAATGAGGGTCCCTTGGTGTCTATGGGCAGCAACATCAATGCGGGCCTTGGCCAAAATATCCCCGTAGTCCTCAATGGATTATCTGATCATTGGCCGAGAATGTGGCAGGCCAAATTAGGCCTAAATCTGATTGTTTGGTGTCCTTGCCAAACAAGCAGATCTTCACATGTATGACCACCTTAAACCTAAACAGATCTTGATAGGAAAAGGTGTTTGTGACCCCTCACATGGTTGAGTGGTCTCGGCCACCAAAACCAGCACCTTACACTGAAACTATGACTGTACAACTCTGTAATCATTACCTAGCTTACTACTTCCATATACCGTGACAAAGGGTTATGGCAAAAATATAGAATTCACCTAGTGAGTATAGCTGTTTTCAGTTTAAGTGCTGACAATACCCATTTAGGCCTGTGTACAGAGCAACATAGGATTATAACCAATAAAAACAGCAAAAGAAAACACATCCGCACCTTCATGAAGTTGATATCTTCTGTTTTGTCAAACATGACCTGCACAGAGCTTAGCAGCTTTTTGGCCTCTTGCATTCGCTCGTTGAGATGGAGAACTTGTGCTGCATTCTCATTGCAAAACTTGGCTTGTGCCTTGTCAAGAATATCCATTGTTTTCCGCAAATCCTCATCCAAAATCTGGTGCAGTTTATCGTACTGCTGGCGCACCTCGTCTTTCAGCTGGCTGACTTTTTCCTGTGTAGAAAACAAAACAAAAAAAAAAAGAAATAAAGAAACGGTCAACTAGAGCAAAAATTTCCAGCATTTGTACCCTTGTTTAATTGAATGCTGAGGTCAAAAGGGACAATAATGGTGAACTACAACTTCCAGTATGTTCAGCAAACCAGTGGCTGGCACATCAACCAGACTGGACTTTTCTTTGGGAGTTGCTTGGTCATGTCCCGGCCACTCGCCCAATCATTCTTCCAGTTCTGCCCTTATATCTCAGGTTATTTCAGTTAGGCTATAGGCCATTTTAACTTCTGGGGTTAACTGTAGTGTAGAATTATTGTGGGCAAAAGAGGGTGACGTAAATTGACATCCTGGGTGTTGTGTTTCACATAAGGATGACTAACTACAGAGGAAGCAGACCCTGCAGGGGGACCCAAGAGGTACAGGGGCCCCATGAGGCCCTAATCCATATATAATTTCAATAAATATTGGTAAAACAGGTCAACTTCTAGACATTTTGGGGGGGGGGCCAGAAAAATTATTTGCTGTGGGGCCCAGTAATATCTAATTATGCCATTGCATCCCTGGCTGAGAGAATGCTAGTCCTCTCTTTAAAAAAACAGCTGTTCTAAAATGATTAATAAACTGTTCAGAGTGTGTTTGGTCACACATGGACAGGAAGCAGAAGGAAGGTGTGTCAAGAGTAACTTCCTGTTGTCCAATGACCTACTGCAACATGCTAGACCAGCTTAGAGGGGGTGGTTCACCTTTGAGTTAACTTTTAGCATGTTTTTTTTTTTTTTTTTTTTTATAGTTTTTGACTTATCGTCTTCTGACTCCTTCTAGTTTAAAACGGAGGTCACTGACCCCATCTAAAAAAAAAAAAACAAATGCTCCATAAGGTAACAAAGTTATTGTTATTGCTACTTTTTAATTACTTATGTTTCTATTTAGGCCTTCTCCTATTCATAATCCAGTCTTGTTTTCCATTTAATGCATGGTTGCTTGGGTCATTTGGATCCTAACAACCAGATTGCTGAAATTGCCAAATAATGAGCTGCTGAATAAAAAGATAAAGAACTAAAAACCCACAAATAACAATAAATGAAACCCAATTGCAAATGATCTCAGAATATCACTCTCTACATAATACAAAAAGTTTGTTCAAAGGTGAGTGGCCCCTTTAAAGGACAAAGAAAGTTAAACTAAAGAAGTAGCTAGAAATGTTGTACATTATGTTTTCAGCTTCTGTACCAGCCCCAGGCAACCACAGCCCTTTAGCAATAATGATCTGTGTCTCCCAAGATGCCCCAGTAGCTCCCCATCTTCTTTTCTGCTGATTCACTGCACATGCTCTGTGCTGCTGTCACATACTGAGCTTAGGGACCCACTCACAATATACAGTACACATAGAATAAAAGTGTCACAATATAAGGCTGATTAGTAATTAATACAGATAATTACTACATGGCAGCACAGAAACCAGTGCAATTAGCATCAGAATTTAATAATCAGCTTTGTAGCATCAGCTTATATTACAGACCAACCTCATTTTCTGCTTGATAATTTGCGACGACCCCTAAGCTTAGCTTCTCAACAGCTGCTCAGAGCCCACTGAGCATGTGAGTGTTGCAGACACTTTCCAAGATGGTGACCCCCTATGACAAGTTTGAAGTCCTGGATCATTGCTGAAACTTTACGCTGGAGCAATAAGTTCAGTACATAAAACATGGCATTTTTAGCGCTATTTATTTTTACAGTTTAGTTCTCCTTTAAGGATAAACTGTAGCCACAAAGCTGATCTTTAGATTCCTTAAGTGGCCATACAAAGAAAGTGGGTTGTGATTGAAAACCTCCAGTGTATGTGCTGGTGCAGTGGTAGCATTGTTGCCTTGCAGTGCTGGGGACCTCAGTTTGATCCCAGCCATTGCACTGGAGTTTGCATGTTCTACCTGTGGCTGCTTGGGTTTCCTTTGGGTACGTCCGTTTCCTCACACACGCCTAAAACATACAGGCAGGTAACTTGGCTCCTGATAAAACCGATCATAATGTATGTGAATGTGATAGGGACCTTAGATTGTAAGCTCCTCTTGAGCAGGGACTGATGTATTATCTCTGTGAAGTGCTGTGGAATATGCCGGTGCTATATAAAGGAGAAGGAAAACTACCAAGGCAGTTTATTGCCAATAGATTAGCCACAACAGGGCAAGCTAGAAAACCATTTTTATTCTTTAGAATGCTTTTCCATATCTGAGTAAACCGCTCTAGGCACTGTCTTTGTTTGTTTAGGATAACAGTTGCCATATTAGCTTGCTGTGACATCACTTCCTGGGAGGGGGAGAAGAGCAAACTGAGCATGCTCAAGCCCAAGCCCTTGAGGTATAAGCTGAAAATAAGAAGTCTGATTAGAAGCCCATGTGTATACAATAGAAGGAAATAAATGTGGTGTTTCTTTTGACAGCGGGTTTACTGGTGTATTTATATAGACAGACCAGTGATCCCCAACCAGTAGCTCGTGAGCAACATGTTACTCTCCAACCCCTTGGATGTTGCTCCTAGTGGCCTCAAAGCAGGAGCTTATTTTTGAATTCCAGGCTTGGGGGCAAGTTTTGGTTGTATAAAAACCAGGTGCACTGCCACACAGAGCCTCAATGTAGGTTGACAATCCACATAGAGGCTAAAATGGCCAATCACAGCACTTATTTGGCAGCCCAAGAACATTTTTCATGCTAGTGTTGCTCCCCAACTCCTTTTACTTCTGAATGTTGCTCACAGGTTCAAAGGTTGGGGATCCCCTTTCTGCTAAAGCTTGCTTAATTTTAACCTTTCCTTCTCCTTTAAAGGATTATAAAATACCACAGTGGCTTCTTACCAAAGTGACAAAGTTTGGTGCTAAAAGAAAAATCTATAGAATGTGATTTCTTATTCTGTATGTAGCTGCAGGACTCTGGGAGGGGTGGGTGCAGTTGCCAAACAAATAAAAGGGATTGGGGAGGAAGGATATGACAGCTGACCTAGAAGAATATTAAATTGAGGCAAGGAATTTCCACATTTTAGAAAGTTGACACAGTGACTCATTTGTGAACAGATGTTACTTGCAGTCTTACTAATCAGCCGAATGCCAATGCTCGCAAGGACGTCAGCTTATTGTAACAACATGCAAGGGGTATGGTGCCTAACAGACTAGATGTGGACAGTTGGGAGGGTTCTGGATATTATGCAGCTTACACACTCGCTCGTTTGCACGCTACATTTCACATACAGTGGAAACATTGTTACTTGCTTGGGCACAATTATTGTGTTTATGCAAGAATAAAAAAAATCTAGTACGGATATGAATTTTCCATAAACCTTTCCATTACTTACATTGGATAATATGACCCACATGCCAATGCTTATACATGGGCAATTGTGTTTTTTCAAGAAGCCCTTGTGTGCCTCGTTTAAGGCCTTGTGGCTGTAAACCGCATCTCCCAGCATCCTCAGTCAGTCATACGAGTTACAGCAAGTTACTTAAAGGGGTAGTTCACCTTTATGTTAACTTTTAGTATGTCATAGAATGGATGATTCTAAGCAACTCTTCAATTGGTCTTGATTTTTGTCTTTTGTTTTTTTTTAATAGTTTTTTAATTATTTTCCTTTTTCTTCTCCAACTTTCAAATAGGGGTCACCGACACCATCTAAAAACAAATGCTTTGTAAGGCTACAAATGTATTGCTATAGCTACTTCTAATTACTCATCTTTCTATTCAGGCCTCTCCTATTCATTTTTAAGTTTCTTATACAAATCAATGCATGGTTGCTAGGGTAATAGACCATAGCAACCAGATTGCTGAAACTGCAGAGCTGCTGAATAAAACACTAAATAACTCAAAGCCACAAATAATAAAAAATGAAAACCAACTGCAAAGTGTCTCAAAATATCACTCTCTACATCATACTAAAAGTTAATTTAAAGGTGAACAACCCCATTAAATCGCCCACACCAGTGCTCTAGTGTTTTTATTATTATTATCTGGACATTTCTCGCTGATCTTTATCATTAGGCATCTATGTGTGGTCTTCCCTAATGAGGGACTTAACAGATCAGACACTGGAGTAATAGCAACACAATTTATTGACCAAAAGGGAAGCAAAAACACTTTCATAAAGCCATCAAACTGATTAGTGCACAGTTCTGCTGTTAGGAAGATAATTCAGACATTTATAGCAGTCAAAGCTATACTGTACCCAGCTGAGCAGCCATGTGGGTAGCTGGCAGATGTCTAGGGGGATAGGAATAATATTTTTGCCCAACAGGTGCCCTTTAAGCCTTCTACTGCTACACCTCCTACATATGGAAGAGATGAAGGAAAAATATATAATAATAAATACTGCATAGTATATAAATCCTCAACCAAGGATAAAAGACCGAATCCCCGAATCCTTTGTGATAGATTCTGCCGGATACCAAACCCTAATTTGCATATTCAAATTAGAGGCAGGAAAAGAAAAAGTGGAAAAAGAATGTTTTACTTCCTTGTTTTGAGTCGATGTCACGTGATTTCCCTTCCCACACCTAATTTACATATGCAAATTAGGATTCAGCTTCGGTTCAGCCACACACAAGGATTCGCCAAATCCGAATCCTGCTGGAAAAGGCTGAATCCTGGCCCAACCGCTATATAATTCACTATATAATGTATAATTCTTTTTACAACTCACTCTCTGACATCATAGGCTCTGATCTATTTAGCAAACACAGAGTAAAAGTTTCCTGCTCATAGAGCCGAGTGAGTCAGCACAGAGATATAAATAAATAGAAACATGCAGGGTTTTTTTAGATCTCATGAAGTCACAGACTCGGAAAGTAAAACAGTCGTCACATGGAGAGGGGCAGGAAGTCTTTAAATCATGTTCATGCTGAAACAGAGCCCTTCTTAAAGCGGCACAGCTCAACCCTCACAAAGAATGTGCTCTTTAGTTACTATACTGCAATGAATTGTTTTCTATTTTTTATTTATTTATTTATTTTTACTGTTTTTCTAAACAGAAAGCCTGGTAGGGGAGGATTTATTCGTTTATTTCTATAAGTTTACTCAAGGCTGTTAAACGGGTTGTTCACCTTCCAAACACTTTTTCATCAGAAATAATGACTTTATTCAATTGTTTTCCATTTTGTACAGTTTTTCGAAAAATGTAGGGGCTGATTTATCAAATGGTTGAGTGTTAAAGGGGTAGTTCTACTTCAAACAACTAGTTGTTTTCAGATATATCACCTGAAATAAAGCCTTTTTCCAATGACTACGTGTGACAGTTTTTCTAATATTGAAGTGTGAAGTATCATTTTTCACCTTCTGAAGCAGCTCTGGGGGGGGTCGCCGACCCTGTAAACGGTTCTAAATGTATACATTTAGTTCATACAGTTCTTATCTTTGTCCCTGCTGAGCAGACTCTCTGGGGTTCATTACAGGCAGCTGTTAGAATTGATACAATAGTTGCTAATACTTCTGAGATGCTGCTGAGAAAAGGATCAACTAATTGTTGCAAAATTGTAACAGTTTAGAGTCTGCGCCTGAATTACTGAGCTGCCAGACTCCGAGACAGGAACATTCAACTTTAAACTTAGATTTTGGAAAAACTGTAAAAAGGTAATTGAAAAAAGTCTTTATTTCTGGGGAACAATCTAAAAACAATTGAATTGAAAAAAGTGTTTCGAAGGTGAAAAACCCCTTTAAGAGTTTTTTTTTTTTTACCTCAAATGAACTTGAATGACCTTGAAACTTGAATGGTACCTTACTTAAGAAAAAACTCAAATGTCCAGTTTTCGGGGCAAAGCCCTTCATAAAACACGAAGCATGCTGTTAACCTATTCAAATGTTTCAAGGGACCTATGCCAACAGAACCTCAACAGGTTCTCGATGGTGTAATTTCGGATTCAAGCTATTTCCAGGGTTGGGGTATAATAAATCTCAAATATTCAAGTTTAAAAAAAAAAAACAAAAAACTATCATTTGAGGTTTTTTTTTTAACTCGAAAATGTGAGTTTTGACCAAAAAATACAACTTGAATACTTGAACCTTAATAAATCTCCCCCTTAATGTTCTTGTCTCTGGTGTCTGCAGCTCAGTGATCCAGTTGCAGAATCTGAACTGTTACAATTTGCTACATTAGTTGATACATTTCTCAGCAGCATCTCTGGAGTATCCGTAACTATTGTATCAATTCTAACAGCTGCCTGTAATGAAACTAAGGGATTCTGCACAGCAGGGACAAAGATAAGAAATGTATCAACTAAATGTATCCATTTAGAGCAGTTTTACAGGGTCGGTGACCCCCCTCCCAGAGCTCCTTTAGAAAGACACAACAAGGTGACAAATGAAACTTCAAATATAGAGAAAAAGTCAAACATAGAAAATGGAAAGTAATTGAAAAAAACCTTTATCACTAGTGAGCTGTCTGAAAGCAACTGAAAAGGTGTTAGAAAGGGAACAACCTATTTAAGCAAATGATACAATTTGGTGCATTAGTTGCAACTTCACAAAACGAGATTATGCTCAGTAAACAGACATTTAAGGAAAACAGTACTCTTCAAATAACGACTTTTGTTAGTTGTTCTTTCCTTTCCTTTGAAAACAATAGGGCCTATTTACAATGCCCCATGCAGTGTGCAAAGGGCAAAAAAGAGTGCAATCAGCCATTTTTTTCCAGTTTGCCCACTGTGTGGAGCATTGTGCAAATATCCGAAGGCCTCAGCACTCCATTTTAGAGCACAGAGACAAGCAGAATGTGCTTTGAATGAAAGACTCGCTTTCATTTTACTGAATTTTATCCTCCTGCCATGAGGCAAGTTGAGAAAAATCAAAGCTAAAAAAAGTAAGTGAAGGGACTATATGGGAGCAACAACATTGGCCATCTCATAACTGATCTTATCTTACACATTTCCTTAGGTAAAAAAAATCATAAATATGAATGCCAGGGGTCTTCTGAACAGTTTGATGACCAACATAGATAGTAAAGACCCCACATTGAAAAGCAGGCATAACATTTTCATAGATGACACTTGGCTGCTGCAAATTAAGCATGGTTTAATATATGTGTGCCTTTATTTTGCTCTAAGGGATGAAAAACCAAATGCTGGATGACAAAAGAGGAGCTGAACCCAAAAAGACCTCTGTCCCTAGAGATTAATATTTTAATACTCAAAAGGGGTGATTCACCTTTGAGTTAACTTTTAGTATGTTACAGACTGGCAAGTTATAAGCAACTTTTTAATTGGCCTCCAGTTTTTTCTGCTTTTATGTTTTTGAATAATTTGCCTTCTTCTACTGACCACCTTTCAAATGGGGGTCACTGACCCCATTTAAAAACCAATTCTCTGTAAGAATTAACAGTTATTGCTACTTTGTATAACTCTTCTTTCTATTCAGGCCTCTCATTTTCATATTTCAGTTACTTATCAAAATCAATGCAGGGTTGTTAGAGTCAATTGAACCCTAGCAACCAGGTTGCTGAAACTGCTAACTGGAGAGCTGTTGAATAAAAAGCAAAATAATTCAAAAACCACAAATAATATAAAAAAATGAAAACCTATTGCAAATGGCCTCAGAATATCACTCTCTACAGCATACCAAAAGTTAATTTAAAGGTGAACAATCCTTTTAATTAGGATTGGAAAAAAAAAACATACAACTGCCCATCACTGTCCTACATTAGGAAAAAAAGGTCTTTGTCTCCCTTTGGTTTGTATGTTATTTAACAGCTTTTCCTTGTTGTACTTGTTCAAGAATTCAAACTGGTAATGGATTGCTAGGGTATTAACCAGGCAGTGGGTTAAATTTAAAGAGCCATAATAATCCACTTCCTGCTTGCTAAAGGCAAACTAAGGGAGAAGAAGTTTCTGAGAGTTGTAGTTAAACAACAGCTGACTTAATTGGCCACAGATAGTAAATGACAGGATTCAAATGCAATTTACAGTGTAACAATCACCTATGGATCACATGCCAATTCTTTTTTTCGGAGAGCGATGTCTTAAATTAAAACTCTTCCCATTGCCTCACTCTACAGGCTTATAATGAAGTATAGCTGGACCCTACTCAGAAAATAAAGGCAAATAATCGGTCAGAGGGTTTGGCTGTTTAGCACTTGTGACATCATGCGTGTTACACGCGAGGCTTACGGAGGCACGGAGAGTGGGGCTCTTATTTCTCTGTACGGACTGGGAGTAGAGCTTGGGCGCAGCGTTTTGCCAGATTAGTGATCCAACCTTTAGACACAGTCAGGGAGGATGAGTGACACCGGCTGGTCTGTCACACCATCTGTGCAGGGTGTCATTGTTTATCTCCATGTACTTACAGTATGAGGGAGACGCCAATTATGTAGTAATGTTTGAGATTTGAATGCACCCAATTATACCCGCAGACATATGATTGCATGTTCCCATACAGAGAATGATTAGTCATCCATATCAGTACCTGGCAAGCTTTAGCCCACTATCTAATTTCCCTTCTACATAAACACAAATACCAGCTTCAATTTTATGAGAAGCCACTAATCTACCAATATATTTTGGGATTTGGGCAGAAATGGAGAACCTGGCTCAGACACAGGAAGAACATTCAAACAATCCCCATGCAGAAAGTACCGGACAGGTAGTGACAGTATACACTTTCCCCCAACGTTACTTCAATGAATAGGGCTTGTGAGGAACATACTGTTTGCCTATTGTTTTGTTTTCTCACTCCTTGCACTAAACAGGGCTACGTTTAAAAAATGAAACTAAAGCCACATTCTATGAGCAATATCAACACAATCAGCAGCCCACTGACAAGCCCTCTGTATAAACAAACCCCTATCTTCCCCTTAGCTACAGCCTATCTTTTTAAATAAAGATCAGCTGATGATTTGTTTGACTTTGTTCATTGGGACCAGGTAGAATGTGACTTGAAAGTCGCCTATGTAGTGCAAGAAATAACAAAACCATACATATTTCCTAATTAAAAGAGGTAAAAAAAGAGCGTGTAGCAGAAGCCAGGGGCATGACTAGATGTTACTGGGCCCCACAGCTACTAATAAGGACCGTAAATAAATCTGGTAGCAGGCACTCAAATAAAGGTGATCTTCCAACAAATTGTAGAAATCAAGTAGAAAAGATTTATTGTGTCCTCCTTACGCGTTTCGTGTTACAAACACTTAATCACAGGCCTATGTTGGAAGATCGCCTGAGTGCCTGCCACCAGATTTATTTACGGTTATCCGCTCCCCAAGCTGAGGGCTCAGAGTGGTGCACCTGAGCCACTTCCTATATGTGGTGAGTAAAGATTCCACTCACATTATAACCCCCTCTCAGTTTCATACTAATAAGGACCCCAAAACATTGATAAGTTGACCTATTCTATCAAAATAGATTAAGTACTCATTAATTAGGACCTTGTGAAATATTACCATTCATTGTCCAATAAAACTTACTTGCAGTGTATAGTACCCATAAGACAGATCTGCAGTAAGTTTCTAACCATTCAGCAGCTCTGTGCAATAACACAAGTCCTGCTTTACCTCTTCAGATTCCAAGGGGCAAATTCACTAAGATGCAAAGTTGCGCCAGGCGCAACTTCGCCGCACTTCACCAGGCGTATTTTCGCCAGCGCTCCGCAAATTCACTAAAATCCGAAGTTGCGCACAGGGGTAGCGTAAGTTTTCAAAGTTGCGCTAGCGTTAATTCGCCAAGCGAAGCGAAGTTTCGCCAGCGATGGTTCATTTGCATACAGCGCGAAATTCAAATTTCAATGGAGGAACACGTATCACCACTTCAAATGGCTAGAAAACCTTCAAATCAGCAAATAAAAATTTTATTTTGCCCTACACATGTGCCCACTGTCTAAGTAAGTTGCCATGAGTCAGGAAATGTAGGGGGGAAGGAGGGGAGCCCCAAAAAAATGTTCGATCTTTTTCAGCCTATCACCCATCATGTAGAAAACACGCCAGCATTTTTTGGGACTTAGAAAAAATTGACTTTTTTTGAAACAATCCCTATCTACTCTATTGCGCTTCGCCAGGTCTGAGGTGGCGAAGGAAGTCTAGCGTAAAAGGTGGCGTTCAGTACACTGCGCAAGTTAGTGAATTTGCGTAGTTACGTCGCTAGCGAAAATTCACCTGGCGTAAGGGTGCGAAGTAACACTAGCGAAATTACGCCAGCGTTCGTTAGTGAATTTGCGCAGTAGCGAAAAATACCAAACGCTAGCGAATTAACGCTAGCGTTCGGCGCTTAGTGAATTTGCGCCCAAGAGTGCTGCTCTGGGCCTCAGGATATGAAAATATATGCACATATAGAACCCTACAGTGGCCCTAACTGGATTCAGTCAGACAGCCGGTGTTTTATCATGCACTGAGCTGTTGTATAACTGAAGTGTGCCGCAGCTCTATGCAATAGTTTCTATACACTGTATATAGCAGACATATGAACCAAAAGGAAAGTTACGGATATCCTGAAGAACCACGCATTTGCCATTTGTCAGAGCCTCAAGATCCAGGCAAACAATCAATGCTCAGCGCAGAGAGCTCCACTGATTCCATGACTTCCATTGTTTTGGCTGTGAAGAGAGTCTTTCTGAAAGCGATCTGCCCATTCAAATCACATCATTGAAACACTGACAGCTTAAATTAATTGCCTTTCCCCAATTCACATTCATTTAAATAGCAAATTCAATGATGCCCTGTTTCTGTTCCTGAAGATAATAGTCTCCAGCACAAACCAACGTCAATTATGGATGATAATGACAGTTGCTGAGGAACATGTTTTGGAGCATAACAATGGGGAGAATGCAGGGTACACGTCGGTAAAAGATACTCGCAGGTACTGCAGTCTATATGCAGCTCTGCAAGGGAGGCTTGCCTGGCAATCATCAACAGCTACATGTATTTTTACAAAAGGGAAATTTCATAACAAATATAGAAAAACAAGATTTCAAGAGGAAAAATTTATTTAAAAAATATTCCAGCTGCTGTTTATTTCCATAAACCAAAACTCCTTCATTGCCAAGTCTAAGCCCATACTAAACTAATAAATCACTGTATATAGATTTTAACATATAACAGTGAACTTTCACTGCCTTTTTGAAGAGGATGTCTGTTGCATAACTGTACTGTGAGTGTAATTAGCCTCCCTAATGATGTATTGTCCTCTTAGGGTCTGGCCACACGAGCAGATTCGGAGAGATTAGTCGCCCCAGCGACCTGGACCCGCCTTCCCACCTCCATTTATAGACCTGCGTTGCCCCACTAGTGCGGGGCAGGCGTGAGGCTATAAAACAGGAAGCCGGAAGTTGGAAGTCTAAGGGACCTGCAAGAGGAGCAGCAAGATCTTCCCAAACCCACCCAACCTGCGGATTTTGAGCCGGCCTGCACATCACTAGTTCCCAATGTGTATATATTCTTGGTTGCAGCAGGTGCAGCTGCAGAAATGTTTCACTTAAAGGAACAGTTCAGTGTAAAAATAAAAACTGGGTAAATAGATAGGCTGTGCAAAATAAAAAATGTTTCTATTATTGTTAGTTAGCCATAAATGTAATCTATAAAGGATGGAGTGACCGCATGTCTAACATAACAGAACACAAGTTTCTGTTTTCAGCTCTTTAACTCTCTCGACTTGAAGGGGGCCACTTGGGACATGACTGTTCAGTGAGATTGCAATTGATCCTCCGCATTCAGCTCAGATTCAAAAGCAACAGTTATGACCCATGTGACCCCCCCTCAAGTCAATGATTGGTTACTGCCTGGTAACCATTCAGTGGAAACCAAGAGAGCTGCAAAGCAGGAAGTAGTGTTCTGGCTATTATGTTAGACAATCACACCACGCCAGCCTTAATAGATTACATTTTTGGTTACTACATTGGAATTTTTTTTATGTTGCACAGCCTATTTACCAAGTTTTTATTTCATTTAAAGGGTTAATTTAGGGTAATGGTTACTTGCAAGTGTATTTTCATAACAATTAAAATATACTGATTTATGTAAAGGCTTAGTAATTTGCAGTACAACTTCTCACCTGCTTTGATGGGGGGGGGGGGGCAGGTCTTTATCATAGCATGGGATAGAATAAAGGCAGGCACTAGCTATAAACAGACAAATGATTGTTTTATTTAAAAAAAATAATTTTACTTTAAACAACTCCCAGAAATGATAGCATCATTTCAGCAGCCAAAATGGCCCCTACAGTGCATTAGAGGCCAAAGGGGGAAAAAAAACAGGGAGCGTGAAAACAATGTTTTTACCTTGGACAAAAAGACAGGAATTTGATCTGCTCATTATCCAGCTGAATGGATGCATCTGAAAACACAGCCACACCCCGTTTGACAATGAAATGAAAGATGTTCTTTGAACAAGATGCACCATTAAGGTGCCTCATCTGTACTTGCTGAAAGCCTTTCTGAAACATGTACCCACCTCAACCAGTCTCTTGTCAGATTCCAGTTTATACAGCTGGTCTTCAATATCCTGCTCCCTTTCTTCCAGTCGGTCCTGCTGCTTGATCAGCATCTTCTGCAAAAGCAAGACATTGCGGGTCAGCACATTACCCAACAAAAGCTTCACACAAAGGTCTTAACAACAACACAAATGGCAACGACATATACACAAAGCTGGAATCTTACTAAATACAAAAACTGTCCTTTCAACAAGTCATAATATTTTTGCAGATTTGATGTTGGGAAAAAAAATTAAGTGGGTCATATTGTCAATATGTGTGGGAATAGGTTACATATGCCCCTGCAGCACTGTACCCATAATGAGGTTCAATAAAGAAACTTAAAAACTAGAATAGAACATTTTATAATCATCAGTGGTACAACACCAGTTAAGAATTATGGGCTCTTACAGAATCATAAACATTCCTCAGAAAAATAATATGCAAAAAAAAGTGAGACAGGCACTTACAATGAAAATGCTCGGGTCTATAATAGATAAACAACTCTGGAATATTTATTAACGAAACATCCTTAAAATAGCCTGAAGCTTTTTATGCAACACTTGAAGGGGATATGCACCTTCCAAGTGTTTTTTTTTTCAGTTGAGTTGTTTTCAGATTGTTCCCCAGAAATAAAGACTTTTTTCAACTGTTTTCCATGTTTTATTTTTACCAGTCTTTTGTGGAATTGAAGTGTAAAGTTTTCATGTTCCTGCCTCCAGTATTTCAGTCTGGCAGCTCAGTAATCCAGTTGCAGATTATGAACGGTTACAATTGGCTACATTAGTTGATACATTTCTCAGCAGCATCTGTGGAATATTAGAAACTATTGTATCAATTCTAACAGCTGCCTTTACTAAAACTCAGGGATTCTGCTCAGTACGGCCAAAGGTAAGAAATCTATCAACTAATGTATCAATTTAGGACAGTTTACTGAGATAGCGACCTTCCCCCAAACGGCTTCAAAAAGACATAAGAAGGTGAAAATGGAAACTTTAAAATTCAATATTAGAAAAACAGTCACAAATAGACTGAAAAAACTTTGAACAATCTAAAACCAACTAAACTGGAAAAAGGTCTTCAGGGCAAGGAGCACATCAATGATCCAGCAGTCAAGATTTTTTAAAAAAAACAGTGATTTTTAAATCAGTTTGATCGATATTTGGCCAAATTTCACCCAGATATCGGTTGGGTAGCCCTGTCGGATTGTCTTATGCAAGGTCAGATAAAAAGCCAACTTGGACAGAAGGAGAAGAATCAGCAGCTGCAATCAGCCCATGTATGGCCACATTTACTCAACAGAAAACCAATTCATTAATTAAAAGTGAAAAGACCATATAAAACTGTTTTAATGTCTGACTAGGATATTGTGACTGAGTAATGTAGCCCGCTCGCACACTCTGGCCTTCGGGAGTTCAGCGCCTGGTGCACGATGTTGGAGGGATCGGCACCCTCCACAACAATGATCCAAGAAAACACTGGCACTCAAGGCTAGCAAATGCAGGGATACACCCTTGTAAATTTTATTCTGCAAACGTGCAACGTTTCGGGGTCAGACCTCTATGCTTGACAAAGGGGTCTGACCCCGAAACGTTGCACGTTTGCAGAATAAAATTTGCAAGGGTATATCCCTGCATTTGCTTGCCTTGAGTGCCAGTGTTTTCTAGGATATCATGACCCCACTAGAAAAACTTCAAGCCCAAGACCCACCCTCCACAATAATTTACAGTCTCTCTTCCTTCACATTCCTCCTTCCTCTACACATCATTCTTCTTTGTGTTCTCCTCTTTATATAACTTCTCTCCATTTATGATTTCTCCCCTTCTGTCTTTTCCCCCTTACCCCTTCTTTCTCTCTTTTATGGTAACGGTCAGAATTCTGAATGCTTGGTTCCCCTGGTGGTCTAGTCTGACCCTGAACTATTCACCTTGCTCTTAGCCAGAACAGGGCCCAGTCCATCATGTTGGAATCACTGTGGCCTGTGATAAATAAATCCTCCATGATTTTGATGTTCCTTACTTAATCCCAAAATGAGATGAGACAAACTGTAGGCAGTATGGGGCAGAGACCTCTTGCTCCTGCCTTTGATTGTATACACATGCTGTACCTCATCATATATCTGTTGTTCGAGTTAATATAAATATAGCACAACATGTGGTGGCACATGAATAAAGAACACAAACCATGCAGCTGAACTAAGAGCATATTCCAGCAGCGGCGTGACTCATTCCGCCAGCTTTATGCACACCAACAGAAACTAAACCTCATGCTTTTGTACGTTTAATGGCAAACATTCTGGGTGTAAAACAGGTGAACGTCACATGTCCCCCCAGCTGCTGCACAAAACGCCAGTTCTTTTGTGTATATATACTGCCTCATGTTAAAGGGACATTATCCTGACAAAACCTGGATACGGAGAACAAAAGATTTTAGGCATTTTAGCAAGCAACCCATTTCTCTTGATCACTTGTCCATCTGAAGGTACTGTTTTATTAGTGCTTTTGCATTTAGCATATAAACAACAAAGCCACCTATGACAATGTGATTTACTGTACATATATAGAATGCAAAGTGAAAGCTAATCTTAAAAAAAAAAAAAAAAAAAAATAGGCTGATTTTCCTCTAAAGGCAAAAATAGTATGAAAGTACACTTGCTTAGATTGCTCTTCTGAGCACTTTTGTCAATGTTTTTGCTCAGCAGGTCCAATTTAGGGCTAGTCCACACGGGGAGATAGCCCCGCGTTTGCGGTCGCGGCGTCAAAGCGCCGCGACAGTCGCCGCGACCGGCGCAGGCGACAGTTTTGTATGGGCGCCTATGTAAAAAACGCCTGTGCTAACCACACGAGGCGATGCGCTTTTCAACAGTCGCCTGAAAAAGCCTGGCGAGGCATTTTCAGGCGACTGTTGAAAAGCGCATCGCCTCGTGTGGTTAGCACAGGTGTTTTTACATAGGCGCCCATACAAAACTGTCGCCTGCGCCGGTCGCGGCGCTTTGACGCCGCGACCGCAAACGCGTGGCTATCTCCCCGTGTGGAATAGCCCTAAGAGAGCAACCCCATGGCCACCAAAACAGAAGCTATGAGAGAAAACGGCTGAGCCCAAAGCCGGACATTTTCATTACAAAACTGCTCATTTCTTAAAATAGACAATTTAAGTAAACTGCAAATGTGTCCAGAAGAACAATCTGAGCAAGTTTAACATTTCAGTTGATTTTAAATAAAAATTGGGGCCTAATTTTCTTACAAAGGATTTGCTTTCACTTTGTATTGCATATTACTTTTGCCTTTTAATACTGTAAAGCTGACCATAGATGTTGAGATTTTTTGAGACCACGATTTTCTCGGAACGATCGTACGAATTGACCATCAACTAAAAAGACCAATTTGCCAGGAAAACAAAGGGGAGCTGCCTGTTTGGCCCTGCAAACATAGATAGATTGCACTGGGACCAACAAAGATTTTTTGACCTGGCCGATCAATTCCTGACAGATGTCGGCCGAAAAATCATGTACGATCGTTCGAATCCCACTAACCACACGATAATTTCGAAGGATTGGTCGGACTACACTAAAATCAGTCGTTTGGCAAGAAGAATCGTCGCGACTATGGGGAGCTTAACACTTCGATTCCAATAGAGCTTTATATCCGTGCATTATAAATCTGTGCATAAGTGATGATTTACCCTCGTTTCTTTAGTTTACCTCACATATCTAAATCAGTTATAACAACAGGATTTCAGATACTGTATATTCCAAAATATGTTACCTATGGGGCTGCATGTAACATTTATTTACTCTGCACTTTGTCATATTTGAACACAAAGATTATAAAAGCCTCTGGAAAGGGGCTGTGGGGTGAGAGACAAGATAGAAGGCCAAAATGGCCACACCAACACTTTATATCCAAGCTGGTCAACCTGTGGCCCCTTAAGTTTATATAAATAAGTATTTTGACCCAGCGCCTGCCACAACTAATGTATACGCCAATCCAATGACCAAAGTTGCAGCACTGTGAAGAAGTACTTTTGTGCACACACCCAGAGGATATTTCAGTGACGGAAGGATTTAATGAGGCAGCCACTGCCACTTCAACACAATGCTTAATTGGGAGGGATTTTCAACACCTGGGAGGTGTCAATATTTGCCCGAGTTTCACAGTGGGGGGAAAATCGTAAAAGACAAGTGATAAAATCTGTCATTAGAGATCGGCTTATTCACAAGCGCATAATAAGCAGATAGTAAATCTGTCTTCTTACCATTTTTTTTTTATTTACAAAGATACACATGAATTCTGTAGCATCTGGAGTGTGATTTATGTAATAACACTAACAGGTGTTGATACAAGAAGCTATAGCAGGAACATATTTGGGGTTACCCCTTTAACATCAGACGCAAAAAAATCTACGAGCTGAAAGGCTAATATGGAATTAAATTCATATTTCATGGCTGGTTGTTGTGTTAAGAAAGGGGTTGTGTACACCTTTACATGAACTTTAAGCATGATACATAGGGTGTTATTCAGAGACACTTCTGCAATTGGTCTTCATTTTTTATTAGACTTTTTTAATTATTTAACATTTTATTCAGCAGCTCTCCAGTTTAGAACTTCAGCAGTTATCTGGTGGCTAGAGTCAAATTTACCCTAGCAACTAGGAATTGGTTTGACGCAAAGATAGTGTGTGGAGAGTCCCGACATTTTTTGTCCCATGGTGATTGGTCGTTTGGACGATCGGCCAGATTAAAAGATTTCTGTTGGCTGCCGATAATACCTCTGCATGTATTGCCGATCTGATGATTTTCAGTGTCACCAGCTTTGTCGGACATAAACTTTCGTACGATTGCTGTTAGGGGCAGAACATTGGCTGATCTGTTCTTTTACGACTTTATTTAAACTCGGGAGATGGGAGAAGTCCGATCTTTCGAGGATTCAAACGATTGGATCTTTGCGTCTATGACCAGCTTTAAAGTGTTTATTATACTGCTGGGGGTGGGTCTTGGTATTATTTGTCTATAAACTATAAAATGCATGGAACAAAAGGCTACATTTGTGTTATAATTGCTTATCTCCCTGTTTATGCCCTCTGTTATGCATTCCCCACAGTCTGCCATCCAAACTACTCTGTGCAATTCAGACTCACGTTAATAAATGATAACTGCCTGGTTAAAGTGATACTGGCATCATATGTCGCCGGAGATTCAAAATAGGCCCTGGTATTGCCAGAACATCAGGCCCAAACAGCCTGATAAACAGGTACCATTGTATGGAGGTTTATAACAGCCCCTCTAGCATTTGCCAGAATATCCAGATTGCCAGTCTGGGTCTGACTGCCATTAATTTTTTAGTAAAGCTTGACAGCCGACAATTACATGCCAGCTACCATTTGGCTGCAGTGTGTTACAGCAAATACTTTTACCCGTTATTACATTATATTATTAGTAAACAAATGTTATTCCGTCATTCAGGGTTGGGAGAGGGCATGATGCTAGGAAAGGCTGGTTTCTAATTCCATTTGTAATCCAGCCTATTAAATCATCTCAGTGACCCCAAGTCACCCCAATATGATTAAGAGTTATACAGCTCCACCATCAGGATACAATATGGCTATAAGCAAAGGCATTTTATGAAAATATCTTCTGTAAGTGGGTCTATCACTTTTAAAGAGACCACCAAAAAAAAAAAAAACACTAATGCAACTTTCCAATATACATTAATGAAAATTTTCCATGATTTGGTTCGGACTTCTAAAACGTTGTAGCAAAAGCCAGCAGAATAACAGAGGAAGCCGACTTCCGATACATGTTTCAGGAGACAAATACTGTTTTCAGTAGCAATGATTTTTACAAATCATAACTAAAATCACTGGCATATCCTAATGAACGTATATTGGATAATTGCTTTGGATTACATTTTCTTTCATTCCCACATTAATATATTAGTCTATATAGCGTATTCACTACTCGTTTTGCAAGAAGTCTTTGTAATTCCAGATCTTCTTTGATCAAAGCCTAAAATTATTCTTATTTCAATCATCTGTTGTTAGAGGAAAGTTGAGGAATAAATTAATATAACCTACAAGTTAATGTAGAATCCTATAATCATATGTATGTGATTTTAGTCACAATCTTAGACAAATGCACATGTATACAGAACTGTATATTACAAGGACTTCCAAGAATGACAGAAGTAAACAACAGTTTACATTCAAGGATGATTAATAAACACCTACAGCCTGGGCACCTGTGCGTTGCCTCACTGACGGTGGAAGGAGATCCCTATATCCATCTCTTAATTATTCTCCCAATCCTTGGAATGCCTCAGAACGCAATAAATAATGTAACTACTTCCATACATAAATAATCAATTGAGGACTTCAAATACAATAAAGCACTTAAAAACAGCCAAACAGGATAAGAATACTGTGATTTTTACATATCTGAAAGAACAGGAAAAAAGTTTGACAAATAGGTAAATAATGCCTTATTTTGAGATTGTTAATTAACGGTGCATGCATGTGTTTGCTTAATTAGCAGCCATTTTTTCTGGATCATTCATCCTTCCTTGAAGAGATGACAATGAAATTAGTTTGGTGCCTGAGGCATAACAGGTACGAGCCAGCACATGGCTAAGGTCTTAAAGAGCTGTTCCTTCAATATGGAGCTCCTCCTCATCACAGAAAAGGCATGAAGATTCCAGTAAATATGCAATGTTCCCTGGCCAGATTTTCCAGAATGTTCACATACTAATTAACTTAGCACTCTAGCAGCACAGACACAATATGATAGTTGGATATCAACGCATATAGCTGATATAATACATTTAAACTATTGTGGACTGGATCATTGCACCACATGATATTTTGTTCAGTACAGATGAAAGTACCTCACTCACGCTTATTAAAAGTATATGTATACTATTCACAATAAGCAACATACATTTTCAGTTTAAGCAGCTTAGTCAAAATTGGTCAACTCTGAGCAACAATCCCTATGGCATTTATGAGAAATTAAATGAGGCATTTTAGTATATATATTTTAAATTCTTTACGTAAAAGTGATAAGATCACTTGTGTTACATGAATACACAGGTAACATGCACCTTTTCCATTGCAGATTAAATAGTTAACACAGTCTGTATAATAATGGCAAAAACAAATTCACACTTGAGATCAAGTTATAGTCCACATACTGCCTGCATGTCCCTGACGGGCCCAAAAAGTCACCTAAACCTTTATACATTACCTTTTCAAGTGGGCTGAGCGGGGGTGTGTGAAGGCAATTTATATTGTTTTACTGATGATTACGAATACTAATATTTTTCTAATGATTAAAACCAATAGAAAATATGACCTTAAACTAAACATCTGCCTCTTAAGAGACAGGACTGACAATGAAAAGCAAAAACAGAGAGGACAATTTGCAGAATATTGTGAAAGAAATCACAATGTGCGGATAGAAGATACTAAAGGCACAAAGTGGGTGTCCTTAGATTATGGCACCGACCTTTCTGCAATGTGCAAGCCCTTTTTCTTTAACGCCGTCACTGGTTTGAAAGATGATACATTTAACATATTTAAATATCACCATTTTGGTGTGAGTTGCTCTAAGGATATAAAGTGCATAGGACTGATCAGGTTTATATTCCATAGTATTGAATGAGGCAATACTTTTTACTCTTATTTTATAATGGGTTACTGCACTGGGCAACTGAACAGCAGCAATGTTGGAGCTGAAGGCGTTATTAGCTGAATTTTTTTGTTTCTTTTTTTAGATGGAGCCAAAGTTCAGATACAATGCCCCAGGCGCTGTCAAGTGAAGCCCCTCACAGCCATCTGGGAGAACAGTGCTCTTTCGCTCTGCTGCCCTCTACCCTGTCAGCTCTGGATAAGGACATGGGAAATTTAGCTAACGGGTTAATGGGGAACTGCAGGGACAGTAACGGATATTTGAGCCTTGGTACAAGCACATTCCTTTCTAAAAGAAAATAAGAAACCCACTGCAAAAAAAAGGTGGCTAGCATTCTCACAAAATCTGGCATTTCCCCAGTAAGTATCAAAGTACCCATAACATTTTCTCTATTGTTTATTGCCTCTCCTGCTTGTGTTTCCTGTTCCTTCCTGTCAGTCATCTTTGTTGGTTTCTGCAACCATGTCAACAGCATTTGCTTTACTGAGATATGCCTTCATGCAAAGGGAAACAAGTGTGTAACCATACCTATAATAAAAAAGTGCTAATTATCTATGCAGATAGGAATGATGATATCAACACACACACACACACACTAAATAGATAACTGACCGACAGATAGATAGATAGATAGATAGATAGATAGATAGATAGATAGATAGATAGATAGATACAGTAGATAGATAGATAGATAGATAGATATATATAGGGGGTATAGATAGATAGAATCATTTTAACAATCTATAATTTGTGCATTTGCTACTTGTGTTTACCTAGAAGCTTATGTAATTAAAGGCACCAAATTTGCTCTGGAGAAGTAACCAGCAAGAAGCATTTATTGGTCACCTGTTTAAAAGTAATCATCTTATTTGTTGTTATTGGTCACTGCTTCTGGCTAGGCTTGGGTGAATTTGCCCGTTTCGTTAAAAATTAGCCGCCGTCCAAATGTCGCCGATGCCCATTAAAGTCTATAGTCTTTAAAAATGTTTTGACGCACGGCAAAATCATTTTGACGCACGTCATTTTTATTTTGATGCACAACACTATACAAGTCTATGGGCGTCATTTCAGTTTGTTCTAGTTCAAGCAGAATACATATTGCTGGGCACCAGAAAGCAGTAGGTCTAGGAAGGGAGAGTCTGGGAAAGTGTAGTAATTCACAACTAAAAAGTAGGACATTCATTTAGGGGCATATACTGTATATCAAGATTCGAACTTTGAAATTCGAATTCATAAAGACCAACCAAAATGAAATAGAATTTTTTTTTGGTCGAATAGATTCATTTTCAATCAAATAGGTCCGTATTCGGGCAAATTCGAATCGTACGAATCGAAGGAATAGGAATTTGATTAAAAAAAAAAAAAAAAAAAAAAACTTAGATTTTTCCACCAATTGACTCCAAATAGGTTCTAAGTCCACCATAGGCTAAAACAGCAATTTGACAGGTTTTAGATGGCGAATGGTCGAATTTTTAAAGAGACAGTACATGATAAATTTAGATATTCAAATTTTTTTCAATATTCCCTAGTCGACGTACACAAAAAACAGCAATTTGTTTTCATTCGAGAATTCACCTCGACCTTTGATAAATCTGCCCCTTAGTGTTGACCATTCTGAAGCTCCTTTTTCTAAGAAAAGAAAATCCGTTTCCATTGCAAGCCTTAAGGTAGCGGAGATCGCACTGCATTACAAAATCTGTGGCGCTGAAATAACTCCCTACCACTGCCAATTCAGAGGTGAGATGACCCAGGCAGCCCAATCAATACAACTGCAGTATCCATTAACACAGTGAGACAACACCCCATCTGCCGTCACAGACCTTGGCTCAGTTTTCATATTCAGTAAACAGTCAGATGCAGCTCTCTTTGCCTTCTGAAAATGCAACTGTCTCGGGGTAGAAGCTTGGAATGAAGAAGAAGAAGATTTCCCACAATTCCCTCCCTCTCATTCATAATAACCATTAACATGGCTGTCTGTGATTCTAAACACCAACTTCCATTCAGAAAAAAACTGCCTTATTTAGTTCTAGTAGTCCTTGAAACATAGAGTCTGCCCTTGACAGCCAATGTAGTAAAAGGTCATTTAATATAAAATTATGCCAAAATATAGGGTGTGCATGTATATGAAATGCAATAGGAATTGCCAAAGTCTTCTGCATTAAGATCATTTTATGTGTGTGTATTTGCGTGTTACAATTCCCGATCGCGATCTGTAATTTGCCAGAGATGAAGGTTTCCAAATGTCTGCTTCTCCTTCCCCCTTGCAGAAAGAGGCATGGTCTGCGAGTGCTGGAAAAAAGCCACGTAAAATGTCACAGTTTGACGTGTTCTCTTTCATGATGCCAAAAGAGCACATCTGACTTTATAATCAGCCACAGAATTGTCTTACAGACACCTCAGCTGGCCTCTCATCTAAAGCCCAGCTCTTCTGCTGTTCCACAAGAGAAGCATTCCATAGCAGGGAGGGAGCAGCAGCTAAACAGAGCGCAGCTTATCCCCTGCCCTCAATCCTTAGCTATGCACAGCAATGCCTTGGCTCTTCCCCATCAACTCCACTGTATATTAAAAAGGCAAAATAACCTACAGTTTGGTAAAAATTTATAACAATTGCCTTTTTCTCACACTACCGCTACAACAGGCTGAAACCCAAAAATTATAGTCTGACTAGTAATTAGGGTTGCCACCTTTTCTGGAAAAAAATACCGGCCTTCCTATATATTTAACTTTTTTCCCTATTAATAACATTGGGATCAGCCATCATTTTTACCGGCCAGGTGGCAACCCTACTTGTAATGGTGGCTTTGCAGAGAGACTACCAATCCATACCTGAGTGATCTACCATAGTATTTGTTGTACAGTGGCCTAGCCCACAATTCCTCTTTAATAAATTAGACCTGATGAGTTCAGAAGCATCTGCTGAATTATAGCCGGTGTTAAATCCCACTTTTCAAAAAGTAGATTTCTACCGCATGAATCATACAGGGAAAGGAGCAGATATGAGGGGAAAAAAGTGTTCTGGCTCTAATCAGGTTACATGTTGCCTTTCTTTCTTTCCGAATGGAGGAGTTTGTTTGCCACAGATCGTACTGCAAGGCCCCACTTACTAGAAGCAGTCTGTTTTATTTCAAAACAGACCTCCAAAATGGCATAAAGACCATTTTGTCCTCAGTAGACCTCTACACGGTAGAAGTGGTTTTCTGGGTTTAAGCTCCATTATATGGTTTATCATTTGGTCTTCTCCTCAGTTTCAGAAATATCCAGGGCCACAAATGAGAATTCACCCTTTACCTCACTCGCAAAATGCTAAGCATCCCCTATCTATTGCGTTGAGTCAACAAGCAGTCCCAAAATATGGAAATCTAAGCTCCATTTGTTAGACTGACTTCCACTTCTGTCAATCCAAACAAAGAGGTACTGGTCCACTCTAATTTAGTCACACAATAAGCAGCAAAGATCAGGCAGGGACGTCCATCAACTACAATGCTGTAGACACGAGCGATAAAATCCTATCCTTAGTCAAATGCATGTTACATTATCCCATGAGTGTTGTGGGGCCAACCAGAATGTCAGTCTGCACCTGTCCACTGAATAAGTCCATAGGAAGCCACCACAGCTGCTGTAGTCAGCACTTAATGTCAAGAGCAGCTGTTAGCGCCCTAGATTTCATTACAGACCGAGATTAAATGATATACATTTATATTTAGATGATTTGAATGCATTGCTAAATACTTCTTTGTGATATGTTACCAAAGGGGTAGAAGAGAATTATTGTAAAATGTAAAAATAATCACTATAGCAGATGTCCCAGACTATAAATGCAGTAAAGGAACAATATCATATATAAATATAACATGATAGCAAAGTTTCAGAACCAAAGCCTACGGTATTAAGATATGTTGAGATAAAAGTGCTGTATAACACAGTGGGGCTCATTTATAAACACTGGGCAAATTTAAACCTGGGCAGTAACCTATGGCAACCAATCAAATGTTTACTTTTATTATTCAACTGGCAGCTGCCTGCAAAAAGACACTGGTTGGTTGCTATGGGTAATTGCCCAGGTGCAAATTTGCCCAGTGTTTATAAATGACCCACAGTGCTCCCTCCACGGACAGACATGGGAGTGGGTAGATGGCAATGTGGTCTACTGCCACCATCCATTTTATCATTGCTGACATAGTACAAACTGCATTAAGCAGTGTATGCATTCCTTGGGGGAACTTAACAGCAAGAGGATTAAAGTCCTCACCACTATTCTCAGTCCACATTCAATCAGTTTATCTGCCAATATAGTCTATTGAGAAAATAAGCTGTATAATGCCAGTGGCTACATGGAATATTCAGAAGTAAAAAGCCAACAGATACTGGGGTTCTGCAACAGCCAAATTCATCCCGAGGACTAAGAAAATTCAAACCAATTTATAGGATTTTCGTAATCTACTTACTCCAGCTCCAGATCCCCCTTTGAACCTTTCATATTGTGGTCAGCCCAGACACTTGTGTAAGTGGCACTGTACATGATCAGTGTGCTCTAGATTTCCGTAGGTAATTTGCATTATCAAGTGCTGGTCAACTCAAATCCTGCTGAATTCACTGTATCCCCTCCTGTATTATTTGGCTGAACTTCTGCAACTTACTGCTTTCTGGAGTTCCAAATCAACCGCCTTTCTCCACGGCAGGCTGTTTTAACCCATGCCAGTGGCACCCCCAAAATATCTAGAGCTGTTTAACCTGTATTTATTAAATTGCATATGAATTAGGGCCTTACAGAGCCCCTATACCTCCTGGACCCCCCTGCAGCCACAAGGTCTGCTTCGCCTCTAGTTACGCCCCTGGCCCCTACTACTTGACTCATCTAACATTGCGACTGGCTCTAAATTTGCTCTATCCAAATCCCTGGCTCCCTATTTCCTGCACATAAATGAAAAGAAACAGTGGAGGCCCTCAACAATGCATCCCCCCTCTGAATATTTTACCATCTCCATACAAGATGTCATGCTTTTGACCTTTGACTCTCTTTCATGTCTATAACCTTTTCCCCTTATCAGCTGCAAGTCTTCCCTTACAATCTGGCCTTGTCTCTGGAATCCCTGCCATGACCTATCAGATTTTCCCATTCCCTTCAAGCACTCCCTGAAGCTCCATCTCATCAAGGATGCCTGTCTGGCCTCTCTGGGTTCTCCAAAGTCAACATACAACACAATGAATAGAGAACACATCTTAACAACTATATAATTTTTTGTGCCCTTTAGAGGGTATTCTACTCTTCAATTTCTTTCAATTGAATTGCCCTTACTAAAACTCTTCATAAAAAACTGCACTTAAATAATAAATGTTTATTTGCAGTAAAGACCTAGCACTAATATTTTGCATAACTCAAATCTGAATTTTTTTTAAACACACAATTTTGAAACTTTACATACAAGACCATGATCATGCAAATAACCTGTATTATCATTCCTCATCAGTACTAAATAATGCAAAGGCACAAAAAGCACGACGCAAAGCACACAATGGTGCTGATAACACCATGTAAAAAGTTTCTAAATCCTATTGCTTCCTGTAAGTGATTTCAGCTGGCACCTAAAACTGCTTGGATAGAGGGTTTTTTTCTGCCCCCTCTTGTTCCACTTTATTTTGATTGGCTGTTGAGAACTGCAAAGGAATAGATTGTAATCTTCATGAATCCCATCGTTAGAGCCCAGCCTGAAGAGAGCCTTTAATGCAGCAGCTGTTCCGTAGTGCTGCCAAATGCATCTGTGTATACTAGGCAGAACACTGCATCCAAAGGCTAGGAGGGATAGGGCTTATCTGCTGATACTGACAAAAAAAATTAAGAAGAGGAGGATGTGAATGTATTAATATAAAATCAACCCCGCACATGGGGTTATTAACTAAATTCATTGTCCATGGGGTTTATTAACTGAATTAATTGTCTGTTTCGGCATATGACTTTCACAACTAAAACAATTAAAAGCTATATTGATATTTAAAAATGAACAACAGCACTGGATTCCTGACATTGTTAGACCAAAACTTAACATACACATGCTCATAGAAGCTACTTATTTGTCAACATTCGACTTGTATACGGGACACCTGGGATTGTCTACCCAATGGATATTCAAGCAGGCAAGGAGTGCATATCAGTCCACTCATGTGGTCCTTACCCAATAAGTCCTTGAAGACTTGCAGAATGATCCAGTTGTCAACCCTTGGACCAAATTTTTATCAGCAGGTTAAAAAATTTAATTAGTCAAGGACCGCATTAGTGCGTTCATTCGGTCTTCATTTTCCCATAGGCCCAAAGAATGAACCAATCGATGGCCCCGAGCCAGATATCTAAAAACTCACATTGGACAAGGACCAGTCATCTTTTTATTGTCCTTACAGAATAATCCAATCATTGTCCCTGGCCAGCGATCAGATCAGTCCAATGTAATCCTGTCCAATAGTTGCCAAACTGGGCAAAGATTATCTCATTTAGTGACCTCACTAAATAAGAGGATCTTTAAGTGCATGGTCAGCTGAGGAACAAATATTCAGATAAAGTATGTAGGGCTCATTTACAAACATAAATAAGTGCAAATCTCAATCCAAAGTGCCGGCGCTAGTACATGTCTCGTGTCACCACCACCATTGCACCCTAGGCATTTGCCTCTCCTGCCTACCCCCTAGTTCCAATATGGAAGACGACATGGAAGACAAGGCTAAACCAGTAAAGCACAGGAATAAAACATGTTAAAGGAGAAGGAAAAGGATAATCACTAGGGGGTGCCAATGTTAGGCACCCTGCAGTGATGATAATCATACCCTGGGCCAGTGCTTCTGTTTGCTCATACAAGCGGTGGCATCAGACAGTATGAAGAACTACTAGGGGCTCACTGCATAGTGGTTTTGCCTACCTTCCACTGATGGCTAATGATGGTTTCTTTTGTGTGCAACACATTATGTGACCACTATGTAGCAAACCAAGAACACCACGTTAAATGTATTTTAAATTAATAAATCATAATCAAAAAACTTATGCTTTATTGTAAGAAGCAAAAAGTCTGGTTGGCACATGCATTTCACATTTTTTCAGCACTTTTCCATGAAGATATGATGAAACAGCTTTAAAACATTTGTATCTTTAAAATAATATATTTATATTTTATACACAGATCTCTATAATTCCTTAAACAGTTTGTTAGCATATGCTAGTCATATGACTATACAACGCCCTACCATTTAAATGAAGCAGAATACCCATGCTAGTTGGGTGCAATGGCCACACATATAGAAATCAAAGTTGCACAGGTTTCAAAGGTTTCCTTAGTACAGCTCTCTGGTTGAGCTCAATAAGTTAGGGTGCATATATAATATCCTTAACAACCTTGGGACTGTACACTGTGAGATTTCAAAGTAAAACAGAGACAAATATTTTTTCATAACTAAATGCCAAGCCAACTTAATAGTATTGAACCCGAGTTTATAAATATCTAATTTTTATTATTACTTGGAACCTTGGGTTTTCCGGATAGGGGATGTTTCTGTGATTTTGCCATACCTTAAATCTGCTAAAAATCATTTAAACATTATATAAACACAGTAGGATTATTTAACCACCAATATGGATTCATGCAGCTCAGTTAGGGTCAAGTACAAGGTACTGTTTTATTAGTACAGGTATAGGAACTGTTATCCAGAAACCAGTTATCCAGAAAGCTCAACATTTTAAAACATATTCCTTTTTATTCTGTAATGAAAAAACAGCACCACATCCCAAGTAAGATGGAATTAATCTTTTCTGGTGGCAAAACAATCCTATTTGGTTGATTTTTAGCAGACTTAAGGTATGAAGATCCAATTACAGAAAGACCACTTATACAGAAAACCCCCAGGTTCCAGGCCTTTCTATATAACAGGTCCCATACCTGTACAAATAAAAAAACTTTTTTAAAAATTATAATTATTAAAATGGACTCTATGGAAGATAGTCTGCCTGTATGTATCCCATACCTGTACAATCTACAATCACTGAAAAGTCCCAAGTTTAGAGGCCCGTTCAGTTATAAGCTCCCTGGTCCCACTCTTTATGCCATACATGTATGTGTAGGACAGTTTTAGGCTCCCTTCCTTCTTAAAAAATGAACAAAAAAGGTTTGTTAGTCTGATAGGATATTACAGTGGCAAACTATTCAACTGGGGAAACAGTAAAAATATACTTTTCCTTAGTATCCTGCACCCTGAGACAATGGCAGTTTAGCCAAGACTAAAACTGCAAGATGAATCAGTAACAACCTCATAGAACCAAGGGGAAACTATAAAAGAGAAGAATAATTCCACTTTCACTTCTTAATTTTTCCATTAGCCAAGAGGAATGAAATATGAAGGTAGTGTTTGCATTATACAGGAGCCAAACCTGAGCGCAATAAATGGATTCTTCCTCCAGGAATAATTTATGTTTATTATTGAATGTGAAAGTTTAATAACCCTTATACTTTCCATACCCACAAACACAGCCATGTTCCAAAAAGGTAGAGCAAACATTAGTCTTTTTTTATGGGAACACAGCTAAACCTTGGCTGCAGAACACTGCTTAACGGCTTGCAAAGGTCACTCTGAGTTACCATTGAATGTAAGAAATGCAGAGGAGTAGGGATAGGGATGTGGATTTTATAGTTTAATCATACAGGCTTCCAAGGCATTTGTTCACCTTTCTGTAGAATAAACATTTACTATACCTGGGGCAAAGATTATATGGTCTTTAATCTTTTGTGTTACATGTTTACCATCCCTTCAAATAAAAGAGAGCTCTGTTCTTTAGTTAAAGGAGAAACATTGCTGGAAAAGCAATTTCTCTAAAACACGTATCACTACAATCAGGCCTGCCCCAGAGTCTCAGAGATCCTAGCTTACCCCAAATTCCTGCCCACACCGACAGGCTTGGAATTCAATTGAATCCAAAGTACTTAAGGGAAATAAAAAAGCACTGCTTGGTGCCGTACACGTTGACAGACACAACATGTCATCTTGTGCAGGGTTTGTGCGGCGTTTAACGATTTTTTTTTTTTAGTAGATTTAAGGTATGAAAATCCACGTTAAAGAAAGACCCCTTATCCAGAAAACCCTGTGTCACGAGCATTCTGGATAACAGGTTCCACACCTGTATTAGCAAATATGGAAATGAGATGTGCTTTCAAGAACATAACTCATAGCTTTTCTGGCAAATTGATATGTATGAAGAAACAAGTCATGCAAAACATTTAGAAAACTGTTAATGCTGTAATATCCTTGTTTCAGACATTTTCAGCCTTACAAGGTTACACAATAAAACAAGAACATGCCTTCCTGAATCAGCACTTCCACCGCTCCACTTGTTTCCAGTGCAGTGCTGCTGCCTGTTACACAGGTGCTTAAGGCAAACATCTTGCTGCTTTATCCTTACAATAATTAAAATATGCCCTGAATGATGTCAATATGCACTGCCCTTCAGAAGGAGTAGGGAAATCTATTGTAAAAAACATTCAAAGGCTTTGCTCATAGGCATATGAACCAGGCCTTCCTGTGGAGTGCTTGCAGCAATCTCAGATCATTGCAAAAAGAAAACCGATTGTGTCACATTTTCACAAAGTCCACAGCGGTTGTTATACACTGTATGTATGATGTGCCCCATAAAGAAACCGTGACATATAATCCTTGCAGTTTATTCTGCTAATATAGGTAATGGGATCCGTTATCTGGAAACCAATTATCCAGAAAGCTCAGAATTACAGGAAGGACATCTCCCATATTTTAACCACATAACTGTTTTTTTTTATTGCCTTTTTCTCTGTAATAATAAAGCAATACCTTGCACTTGATCCCAACTAAGATGTAATTAATCCTTATTGAAGGTAGAACCATCCTATTTGGTTTAATTAATGTTTAAACAGGGCGACAATCCATCGTGCGGCGATCAATTTCTTCTCCCTGCCGCACGATGGATCATCATCTTGTCGCCGTTTCTGAAGAGGAGCACAAGCAGAGAATCGGTAAGTAATTTCTTGATAAAGACTTTGCGAATTGAAAGTTAAAACTGCCTTAGTGTTTTTTTCCGTTAAGTAGAAAGTCATTTTTTAAATTACTGGTCCTTTGGAGACATGGAGATTTAAATTACAAGAAGACCCCCTTATCCGGAAAGCCCCAGGTCCCAAACATTCTGGATAACAAGTCCCATATGTGCATTTTATTTCTGGTATATCTTGAGAAAGGTTTAACTGAAATGTTAACTTAAGATAAATATTTTTTGCACACTTGGGGCAGAGACACACGCAAAGTTTCTGGGATATTTAGTCGCCTGGCGACAAATCGGCTCTTCTTCATGCAACTAATCTTCCTGAAAAGGCTTCCCGCCAGCTAGAATATGAATCGCCGGCGGGATGGCACTCCCTTTTTCCGAAGTCACTTGAGGTTTCCTTGTGAGGCAACTTCGGAAAATGAAACGATCCAAGTGGCATCTCGCTGGCGATTTAGATACTAGCCGGCAAGAAGGCAGTTTGGGGAGTTAGGCGCCCGAAGAGTCGTTGGGCGACTAATCTCCCGAAACAGCAGCGTGTGCCCTTACCCTTAAAGTCCCATGAGTGCTCCTCTTTTGCTGTATATATTTAAAGAGTGTGATAAAGAGAGAGAGAAACAGAGCGATAAAGATAGAGAAAGCAAAACAAAGATCAGATGTAGAAAAGGAAGTTTATTCTTGAAATGTTTATTCGGCAGGATCAATGCTCACTCAATAAATGAACGCAATAAAAAGGTTTCTATTTTATTTTGGATGTACTTCTGCAGGGTGGGAATCCTATAGTTCTTTCCCGTAACACTGGTTTGTGTTGATGCATGTTGCCACAATGCCCGTTCTCGCTGCCTCTGTTGAAATAACTCATTTCCCCTTAATCAGCCATGACATCCTGTCCCCTGTGAGTGCCCTCGCAGGAAACAGACGATCTCTTATGATGTCATGAGGAATTACTTTGCTGTGCAGACACTTCCTGATATTGTACTGCTGGAAGTCTGGCTACAGTCACTATGGCAACGACAATGTGTCCTACATTATTCTAGGGTTGCCACCTGGCCTTCCTATACATGCTGTATTTTTCCCTATTAATTCTATTAGCACACAGTATATTTTTAACCAGGAGGCAACATACAAAATGTAACCCTGGAAGTGCCAAAGATTGCAATATCTATAGTGCCCATATATAAAGTCCATAGCCCAGACACCACAAATTTTACTTAGTGCCAACCGCCAGTATATACAGCAGTAAATATAAACAGAACATTTAAAATATTCTAATGGGCAAATTCCCTAAGCGCCGCAAATTCGCTAGCGACCGCTTCGCCCACTTCGCAACACTTCACCAGGCATAAATTTGCCAGGACAACACTAAATCCCTAAAATGTGAAGTTGCGCTAGCGTTGGTTAATTTGCATATGGTGGGAAGTGAAAATTGAATGGACGTATATGTTGCAGCAAATACATTACATTAAACAATTACATAAAACAAGGGCCAGGGAACCTTAATAAAATTAAGTTGTTATATTGGCCTACACATGTGCCCAGTGTATAGCTTATGTGCCCTATGTTAGGAAATGTAGAGGGGAAACCGGGTACTCAAAAAAAAAATTTACAGTCTTTTGCAGGCTATCACCCTGAAAAAAGGAAAAGACACCAGCGTTTTTTGGGACTTAGAAAATTTTTCAACAAAAAATTGGGGAAGTCCTATCCACTCCATTGCACTTCACCTGGTCTGAGGTGGCGAATGCAAGTCTGAAGCAAGAGGTAAAGTTCAGTAAAATCTGCATCTTACTGAATTTGCTGAGAGCGAAAATTCGGCTGGCGTTAGAGGGCGAAGCAATAGCATCTATCTCCTTCGCTAGCGAAGTGACGCCTGCGCCTGTTAGGGAATCGGTGTAGTTACGAAATGATGTCACTCTAGCGTTAGACACTTCGCCCTTTAGGGAATCTGCCCCTAAGTGTATAAGACATCAAGATGGAAAAAAACAAGCCAAAAATTGATAAACACAGAACTTCTACTACAAAAGGAAGACCAATGGAAATTAATCAGGCAATCATCCCGAATTGCTGCTATTGTACTCACCCATTCATTCCCAGCCACGCATGGACCCCATTCCTCTGTAGGTGAACTGGCAACTGGGTTCAGCAGCTGTGCTCCGTATCATGTGACTTCTGTGTGCTCCTTTGAGCAGTGGTGACTCAAGCATCTAGGGCCCTCCCTCAATTTCTCAGACTGAATAACGGATGGAATGATTAAATTAAACTAAAAGCATTACTAGTTTTGAGTAAAGTGGTCATTTTTATTTGTGAGGTCTAGAAAAAAAAAAGCTTGTCTCAAAAATGACTGCCCTGTACATGCTCATACTTGGCCCCTGGAAACAAAGTATTGGACTGTCAGGCATTAGTTTTGTGGGCAAATAACCTATACAGTGACCGTTCTATATGTGATCAGAGTTACTGGGCAAAGACGAGGAAGAAGTTAATGAAGGATTATAGTGGTAAAATGACTGGATGATGACGACTTCTGCTACAAGGCATTCCTTGTAAACTATTATATGTAAGATAAATGCATTGTGCTCTGGGGGCAAAGCAAAAAAAAAAAAATGTGTGACGTACATTATATTGTGTAGTGCGGCTCTGCATAAATTGTAACGGGAACATTTTATAGGACTCCCTGGATGCTTCTTAAAGGTTACAAGAGCAAACGTACACAGTAACAGTCTTTGTAAACTGCAGTTCAAATCTCAAGTCTCTTTGTACTACAGATTACAAACTGCCGGCATATGATTTGATTTGATCAGGGGCTTGCAGAATTGTTGGGTTATCATTAAATATCTGACCCAGACCCAACCAGATACCACAGGGCATTTTGTCCACTGTTTAGACAAAATGCCCCTTGCCAGTCTGTCATTACTCTATTATAATTCTAACATAATACGAAGGAACATAACACTCCCTTTTAAATGCACAAGGAGCAGTGACCAATGGACCTTGACGCTGAAATGAGCATTCTGGGGATGGCACCACTCCTTATGCATCAAATAGGGAACTTTATATTCCAAATTATTAAGAATACTGACAGGGAGTTGGCATTTTCTCCATGACGGTTGACAGCAGCAGTCTTCATGTGTGCCAGTGGCCTGAGTACAAGGCAATATAAAATTAAATACAACCCACAGTGGATGGGCAAGATTTCAAAACAGAATGAACATTAAGTTTTTAGTTCTAAACTGTACCCTCATGGTTGTAATGGGCTCTCCATGCTACCAAAGTATGGGTTTAAGGTGAGAGTGGGTGTGGGCATTTTAGGAGAGCATTAGAGGAACTACTGATCAACATAATAGCTTTTCTGCAGAAGATAATGGGAGTTATCATCCAGCAACAGCTGCAGTGCTGGGAGTTGCCTTTACTTTTACCTTTACAAAAAAGCCAAGAGGCAGCACCTTATAGAAGAACAATCTGTAGAACAAGGCCACATTATTTCACGCTGCTGTTAGATGACTATCTTGGGAGTGGGAGTCTGGCTTAGAAACTGGGCCAAGCCCTTCTCTTGTAAGCCGAGAGCATTTTTCCACATTAAGCTGCAGAGCAGATGCACAGACAGCACTGCATACCTATAGAAAGATATGTCAGCAAAAACTTTCCCACAGGTTTACAGGAAAAGTTTTGTAAGGCACAAAATTCTCTGACCAACTGCCTAAAGGCCAGGGCATGGCCATTATGTATTTTACTTCTCAAAACATTATTGCTGTCTTTTTACAACAGTCTTCTCTTTGGATTCTGGATAAACAATCCTCTAATTGTGCTGTTTGTTCATAATTCACATTACCAATTGTGACAGGGGCAATATAAAGATACCAACTTTAAATCACAAGAGGGGTCAAAGCACAATATAGTTCAAATTAGTGGCATGATTTCTGATTTGGGCAAGTTCCCCATGATTCCTTGCAAGTCACGGTACTGAGACAATATCTCCAGTATATAAAAATGCTCCAGCGCACAGCTGGGTAGCCTGTGGCAAGCCATCTGTTACAAAGTATCCCACTTGGTACCCCCTTGAGAGGACGTTGGGAATTCAAGTCCAGTAACAGCTGTGGTGGAATACCTATATACGCACAAAGTATACTACTTTTATTTGTGCTGGAGCAAATTTCACAGCAGAAATGCATGCATATGCATTTTCACTCCAAAATCCGATTCATGTATCTGCGCCAAGGCCGATACAGTGCCTTTCAGGGCAGACACGGTTGCAATCACTGGCCAAGAATCAGCCCCGTGTAAAAGCAGCCTTAAGGTGGCCATACATGGATAGATCCGCTCGTTTGGCATCTCCCTCCGATATGCCCACCTTGAGGTGGGCAATATCGGGCTGATCCGATCGTGGGCCCTAGGGCCCAACGATCGGATCCTAGCATTCGCAAAAGGGGGTCGGATCGCGGGACCGCATCAACGAACAGATGCGGCCGCGATCCGACGGGATTTTTAAACCCATCCGATCGAGATCTGCCCGACTTTCGGCCAGATCTCGATCGGGGAAGCCCATACACGGGCCAATAAGCTGCCGACACAGTCTGTCGGCAGCTTTTATCGGCCCGTATATGGCAACCTTTAGGCAAGCACTACACCCAACAAATACCATAATTCCACCCCCTGCTTGCAGTCTAGTAGACAAATGGTATGGAGCTGCATACATACATTTTATAAAATATACAGAATATATAAAATATATATATATATAAAGAAAAATGGGCTAAGATTAAAAAAAATGTTACTTTTGTATATGTAGTCTGAAAATATACATTTACCAATAATGTGCTCTTCTGGAGCTTACACCAAGTGGAAGGGAAGACATTGACGATGAAAATGGTACTAGGAGCAGAACTGATCTGTGATGTATCCTTAATCCAAGCCACAAGGAAGTGTTAAGAGGAAGAGCAGTAAAGATGCAGGGAATTTTTGGTTAGGAACAATATGCCATGATCAACCAGGATCACAATATCATCGGTCTGAACTGGTCCCCAAATAGCCATATACGCCCAGATGGATAGGCAGAATGGTTAAAATGGACCAAACTTCCAGACCATATCTGGGCGCATATGGCCAGTTTAGGTTCCATCATTGTTCATGGGAGTGCCAGCTGAATGAGTGCAAATGGCTGACCATCAGCCAGAAAAAAGTGCAAATGCATTGGGGGGGGGGGAGTATTGTTTTTTATTATTAAATTATATACATAATAATATTATTGATTATTACTCCTTATTGCTTGGTTGATGGGGGGTTGATATTACTATATTTGCAGAGGACTGAATTCATTTCTTATGTGAACTTGTGCACTTGAGAAAAGTATTCAAGGTGGCTTTAGGGTCAGGCCACACAGGGCGTTTGGGGAGATTTGGTCACCTGGCGACTAATCGCCTTGTGAGGCAACTTCAGGCGACTGCAGAAAATGAACCGCTGCGTGTGATTAGCGCCGGCTTTTTTCATGTTAAGCCGGCGCAGAGTCAGGGAAGGCGTTTGGGGAGATTGGTCGCCACAAAGACAAGGTGATTAGTCGCCAGTCGACCAAATCTCCCCAAAACGCCCCCAGTGTGGACTTACCCTTAAGGGCAAACTACCAATTTCATCTTGGTTTCAGCAGATACAGTATATACAATCAGAGATTTGGCTATTCATGTGGATGGTCAAACAGCACTGCCTGGGGTGAATAAGAAGATATGTATTAACGTTAGATGAGGTTGCAGCTCCTGACTTTAGAAGAGGCACAGATATTTCAGACTTGGGGGTCTGGAGAAACTGCTTTCTTCAAGGACAATAAATGCATAAATGAAAATTCTGACTGTCAGCTCTGTGGTCTGGACAGGTATAATTTTCCCACTTCATAATGTTCCAGATTTACAATACATCATATGTTTAATACTACTTAATATTTACAATTGCTTCAACATTTTACTTTTTCTTGTGTGACTACAGAATTTATTCTCACTGTTTAAATAGACGTATGAAGTATATATATATTTTAAAGTTGATATTACACATGAATTTCTAAGCAAAGAGCTGGAATAAGGCATTTCCAGAACAATATGTAAAGCAAACTGGATACATAACACTGAAATATTAGCTGCACTACACTAACAGCAAAAACACCCACCCACACCCAATAGTTACATAGCTGAAAGCGTAACTGCAAATGCCCCCCTTTCATTTTAAGAATAAAGGTCAGCAATATGACAATATTTAAAGGGCAAATAACAGAAAACCCCAAACAGTCATACTACAAATTTATTAAATGATGTTTGGTCTGGTATAGATTGGGCAGGCCCTTCAAGGAGCCCATACACAGGCCTATAGGCTGCCATGTTGACCCATCTTGGCCCTATAGGCTCCTGACTGCCAACTTGGCAACTAATAGCCTATGCATGGACTCGGGCAGATAAGCTACCACCTCGGTCTGGAGAGGCCAAGCTTTGATGGACAAAACTGTATGGACAAAACTGATGCATTTCAAATAATGTAATTGGTTATCTGCAAATTAGGCCCTACAGCACAGCTATTTTCCTACTACTTCTATGTAAAAAACCCTGTGTAAACTATTGTGTTCAGTTGGACTTGGTAGGTGACCAAAATGGCAAGATATTTTATAGTACACTTTATATTTTCCAGTAAGAATGCCTTTTATTCTTCTAAATATATATCCCCTTTCAGGAAACACTGCATTTTACTGACAAATTATAGATTTAGAAGACTGTAAATGTGTTGTATTGCTCATATTGCTGTGTAGAACAATGGCACAACTGCCACGTTAGTTTATAGTTAAGCATTTAGTGCGCCAGGTACGATGTTCTTAGGGGGTGCACATAGATACTACTTCCTCCTACCAAAGAAACTGCTTATGCCAATACAATTGCATCCATCTTAAATTCAGAGAAGCAATAGGTGGCACGTTGCCAACTTTTCTGGAAAAAAATACCGGCCTTCCTATATTCTTGAAGTTTTTTCCTATTAATAACAGTGGCATCAAGCATAATTTTTAACGGCCAGCCAGTGGTAACCCTACCTGTACAGGATGGTTTTGTCAGCATAACAAACAATTTGCAGTCAACCTATTTTTCAACAATTCCTTAGTGCTGTTCCTTTGGATATACTTCAGTTGTACAGAAGAATGCTTGCCATTTATTCCCTATATTCCACACACACAAAATCTGCAGGGCAGCACGATAAAGTCAATAGCATTACAGCAGCACCCCTACGCAGGCAGTGAAGGTAAGAGCATCGTCCTCAAACAGGAGCCCCATCACCACTAATACAAGAGTACTGCAGTGGGTAACATAGTGGGAGGTTTGGTTTATCAAAACAATAACTACATGGGCAACCGATTACTGCCACCACTCTCTAACTATCCAAAACAACTCCCAGCAGCCCACTGTGAGCTCAGTGGCAGGGTGCTTACTAGGAGTTGTACTGTCACAATACCCAAAGCAATTATTGTTACCTATCCCTGAGCTTGTATGACATTAATACTTATTATACCTCTATAACACATCTTTATATGCAATGTCCATTAAGGTATAGCTCCAATGCTTCTAAAATTCATATTGTTCTTTCGCAGCTAGACATCTATTTGTTATACAGGTATGAGACCTGTTATCCAGAATGCTTGGGACCTGTGGTTTTCCAGATATCCTTAATTTGGATCTCCTTTACTTACGGTAGATCTACTAAAAAAAAATTTAAACCCAGCAGGATTGTTTTTCCTCCAATAAGGATTAATTATTACAAAGAAAAAGGAAATCATTTTTAAAAATCAGAATTATTTGATTAAAATGGGAGATGGCCTTCCTGCAATTCAGAGCTTCTTGGACAATGGGTTTCCGGACAACAGATACTGTACCTGTACTTCACACAGTTATGCTTAAATGTTTATATGTTTATTTAGACATTACCCGGTTATCAATCCTATTTAAGAATACTGGAGGGGTATAGGAACTGTAGCTGTTTCATGGAAAGGTGCATTGGTTTCTTTCCTTATCACACCCACATTCTACAGAGCTGATTATTGTCGATTCCTGGCACTACCATCCGGTGCCATGCCCAGCCAGGAGGACAGCTAGGTTCAACATTGAGTCAGGCTATTTTCAAGCTTGTGCTTCATGAAACCCATTAAAGGAGATCCCTTAAAAAAATGGGTAAAATGGTTTATTTTAAATACTAAACTTAGTGCACCAAGTCCCAGCAGTAATGATTCCGGCCTTGTGCACAGGAGCTCCCCATCATGGATTTTGTTAGGAGTGTCCGTGACACTGCACATGCTCAGTGAGGTCGGGGCAGCTGTTGAGAAGCTAAGCATAGAATATCAACCACCCATTAGTTGTACATAGCAAGCAAGATATCAGCAAGGAGCGGATACACCTACCAGAAAAATGAGAATGACCCCAACGTTTCGGCACCAAGGCCTTTGTCAAGGGGATTCATCCTACTAATGGGTGGTTGATATACTATGCTATTTTTAACATTGTATAAATTATGCCATGTGTTGTATGGCGTTGTTCATGTAAAATGCTTTTCTTTGCATAAAAGTAAAAACTATTTTTTCGAACCACCCTCTCTCTAAATTGTATTTGTTTTGAGTGTACAAACATGCCGATATAAATTATTGATATAGGTTACCTGCAGTAGGGGTAACATTTGTTTCTGCACCTCTTACTATTTTAGGAAAGTTCTGGTGTGCCCTCCATTCATTACTAACTTTATAGTGAAAACAGCACAAATCATAATTAATGTTTTATTTACCAAGGTCATGTTCTGTCCAAGGGACAGGTCTAGGCTCCAGGGCAAGAAAACCCACCCAAAATGCAGTTTTATTTGCTACTTTAGGTGAAGCAAGGTTTTTTTTTTCCAATTTTTACTGATAAAATTACCTATAAATGTACAGCGCTGCTGCACCGATTTCAGCACTAACGCCAGTTTTTTTTAAGGCATTCCAAATTCAGTGTCATCGCTCAGAGGCTTCATCAAGTGAGCATGTAAGACAAGTTAGGGCAGAATGAGAGGAGGAATGGATTCACAGATGAGATGTCTGATTTAATCGAACGGCTCATTGCCCTTTCTCCTTGAAAAAATAAATAAAATACTTGCTCGTTACACAGGCAGAAAACGCATAGGAATGTTCTCTCTCTCAAAGGCCTGAAGCAGAAAGCTGCATTGGCTCACAGGCATACCAAGGCAAAACATGCACAGGAGGTGACAGCACAGAAAATCCCTTTCATAAGTAAAACTTTAACAGCACAACATGTTTTGTTTGGTTACACGTTAACTGTTTGCAGGTAGGGTTTGGGCGTATTGATTGGCAACCTGAGTGCATTATTAGGTATGACCATGTCCAGACTGGCAAGTGCAGACAAACCTGTCTAAGAATAGTTTTATTGCCCAAGGAGAACTAAACCCTAAAAATGAATATGGCTAAAAATGGCATATTTTATATACTGAACTTAATTGCACCAGCCTAAGGTTTCAGCTTGTCAATAGCAGCAATGATCCAGGACTTCAAACTTGTCACAGGGGGTCACCATCTTGGAAAGTGTCTGTGACACTCACATGCTCAGTAGGCTCTGAGCAGCTGTTGAGAAGCTAAGCTTAGGGGTCGTCACAAATGATCAAGCAGAAAATTAGGTTTGTCTGTGATATAAGATAATGCTACAGGGCTGCTTATTAAATTCTGATGCGAATTGCACTGGTTTCTGTGCTGCCATGTAGTAATTATCTGTATTAATTACTAATCAGTCTTATATTGTAACATTTCTATTCTATGTGTACTGTATATTGTGAGTGGGTCCCTAAGCTCAGTAAGTGACAGCCGCACAGAGCATGAGCAGTGAATCAGCAGAAAAGAAGATTAGGGATGCACCGAATCCACAATTTTGGATTTGGCCAAACCCCTGAATCCTTCGCAAAAGATTCGGCCAAATACCAAACCAAATCATAATTTGTATACGCAAATTAGGGGTGGGAAGGGGGAACATTTTTTACTTCCTTGTTTTGTGACAAAAAGTCACACGATTTCCCTCCCCACCCCTAATTTGCATATTCGGCTGGGCAGAAAGATTCCTCAGAATCTGAATCCTGCTGAAAAAGGCCAAATCAAGAATCGAATCCTGGATTCAGTGCATCCCTAAAAAAGATAGGGAGCTAATGTGGCATCTTTTGGGGAACAGATCTTCCCTGCTAAAGGGCTGTGGTTGCCTTGTGCTGGTACAGAAGCCCAAAACATAATGTGCAACATTTCTAGCTACTTCTTTAGTTAAGCTTTAGTTAAGCTTGCATATAAGCGCAGACCGAGAAACTGCTCTTCTGCTACGATCACATTTAATTTGAAAAGGACTTTTATTACACAGCTTTTTATGTCTGGGTGACAGGTCCGCTTTAAAGGTGAACAACCCATTTAAAGGTTTTCTATACATGGGCAAACACTGGTTGCCATCATGGCCAATCTTCACCAAATTAAGGTATTTTAGCAAGCTGGGAATTCCATCATCTGAGGCTTTTTAAATGGATACCTTTGTGATCTGATCATTGGCCCACGTGCCAAGCAATCAGAACCTGATTTGGCCCATCCTTTGTGCTGCCATAGCCGGGCAAAGATCCATTTTTTTTTAGGAGCTGTAACCAAATCAGAAGAACTTGCCACATATTGGCCAGTTAAGCATTTACATTATATATATTATTTTAAAAAACTTGCAATTGTGTAATCGAATAACTTCATAATGGCAGCGTTCATATTCAGTTTCAGGCAATTTGTCAGAATAAATACAAGGTTGTAGAAATAGCAGATATGAACATATATCAGGGCACACCATTAATATAATAAGTAAAAAAACTTAAGATGCAAAAAAAAAAAAAGATTTGGCATTTATGGAAGAGAAGGGCACTGCAGGAATCGCTGGGTATGGTGCAGGCGAGCAAGAGGTCGGAACTTATTATTCCAGTGACCTTGGCTGGATCAATTTATTTTTGCTCTGACATAAATTAGACTGTAAGATGCAGCAGAGGAGACCTCTGCTTAAAATATGTATGAGGACAAGTCATTTTATATGAGTGAAAGCACAACATTTCAATTCAAACACACCGACAGAATATTCTGTGCTCAGAGCTGGCAGGGAAGGGTAAAATGTGGATTCTGGGAGTTGTAGTCAGACAAAAACTTGATTAGTGTCCAAATTGTTGGTAATACGGAGTCGTATAAGTGTTGATTATGCAGACATATAGGAACAGAAAAAGAAAAGGTGCTCTGGAATATCAATATAAATAGCTTACCAAGTACATCTAGTGATCCAGGTGCATCAGCCCCAGACCTTCAGCTTCAAGGAGCGGCAAACTAGTATGTACAAACAGAAAAAAACAGAGCTAACCGGCACTCAAAGCAATCCACAGAACCAAAAAATAAAGTAGAAAACTATATTACTAGAATTTAAAAATTTCACATCTCCATGGGCCTACGCATTTCGTACACTAAGGTCACTTAGTCATTTTATTGGCCCTGTGGATTCCTCCGAGTGCCGGTTAGCTCTGGTTTATTCTGTTTGTACATACTGATATGCAGACATATACACAGTCTGTGGCAAATGAGATGTTCAACATGCGGGCATGAAGGTGCCTTACGGAGCATCAGCCTTCTGGTTTCCTATCCGTTACCCAAGAACAGTTTTACACCACCCCAATGACAGCATTTGATGTATCCAGAATGCTTGAGACCCGGGGTTTCATTGGTTAAGGGATCTTTCTTTTCCAAAAGATAGTACCACTAAATAATTATCAAATTGTACCAATAAGTCATTATTACCAACAGATTGATGATGTACAGGTATGGCATCCAGAATGCTTAGGACCTAGGGTCTTCCAGAATTTGGTTCTCCATACCATAAACAAAACCACAGACCGCTGTCAGGCGCTGACCAAGAACATCAGGAATCCGGCACAATTATCATCAAGATTCGACTTTATTCGCACATAAAAAGGACAACAGTGGAGGGTGTACAATTCTAACGCGTTTCATGCCCCATAGCTGGGCACCTGTGTAGAGGATTTTCACACGATAACAATTATCTTTATTATATGAATTTTAAATTACACTGAGGTATCACTTTGCCTTTATATTATTTTAATTACATGCACACACGTGGCTATTTAATCCTCTACACAAGTGCACACAATCACTCTGATGAAGTGCCCAGCTATGGGGCATGAAACACGTTAGAATTGTACACCCTCCACTGTTGTCCTTTTTAGGTGCGAATAAAGCCGAATCTTGATGATAATTGTGCCGGATTCCTGATGTTCTTGGTCAGCGCCTGACAGCGGTCTGTGGTTTTGGATTGGATGTAATAGCTGGCGAGGAGCGACCGGCATATAGCAAGAGCTACGATCAAGCAGGAAGGCACTTTGGTCCGGGTGAGCTCCGCCATTGACGCTCCGTGAGTAAAGCTCTATATACCATAGGTCTACTAAAATAAATCATTTAAACTTTAAATAAACCCAATAGGATTGTTTTGCCTCCAATAAGGATTAATTAGATCTTAGTTGGGATCAAGTACAAGATACTGTTTTATTATTACAGAGAAAAAGGAAGTCATTTTTAAAAATTATATATTGAATTATTTGGATAGAATGGAGTCTATAGGAGATGGGTTTCCAGTAAACGGATCCCATACCTGTATCATTAAATTATTATTATGTTATATAATCACTTAATGGACTAATAATACATTTGTAATTTTATAAATAAAATTATATAATAATTTTTTTCCAGTAAGCATCACTGGACAAATAAAGGTAAAACGTACCAAAATCACCATTATTAGAATCAGAAGTTTCCTCTAGACTTTAGGAAACTTTGGAAAAGAACTTAGGTGGCAGGGATGCCATATTATAGTAAGCAAAAATATTTTTGCACCTAAAAAAAAATCCACAATTACAGAAGGGATCACAGTTCAGTAACTTGGCTCTAGTGGGGGGCTATCCCCAAAACAGCCAGTGTACCGTTAAGTTCCTATATGGCTGCACAAAAGCCTATGTTCACTCATGTAGATTTCAAACCATAAAGTTAGTTTTGCTTAAAGAAAGGCATGGAGAGAAAAGAAAACCTAATAAATTCACAAAATGACTTTTAAAAAAAACAGGCAGTTTTAAAGCCCCAGTTAAATTTACTTTCCCCATCAAAACACTGTCGGCACTGGAGAACAAAGCAATATGTACATTGGAGTGGAGTCCCTTTGTCTGGCTCCAGGAACGATTGTCTGTTCAAGCAGATGCAGTGGAATGAGCTGCGTTTTTATTATGATTAAATGGACTACATTACCTGGGGAGGGGGGGATCCCCATGTATAGAAATATGTCCAACATTAGGACCTTCCAATATTGTTGCATTGCAATTTCCAGCATCCTAATGGCAGTCTTTGGCATTCAGAGGAATGCGGGGAGTTGTAGTTTATTTTACAGTTACCACTATCCTATCAACAGTCAAAATAATTCCTTATGATATGTACTCAATTCAAAATTATATAAATATAAAAAAGAAATATATAAGAGGTTGCATTATAAAGGTATGGTCCCTGTTATCCATAATGATCAGGACCTGGGGTTTTCCAGATAAGGAATCTTTTGGTAATTTGGATCACCATACCTTAAATCTACTAAATGTCATTTAAGCATTACATAAACCCAACAGATTTGTTTTGCCACTTATAAGGGTTAATTATATCTTAGTTGGAATCATTACAATGTACTGATTTATTATTACAGAGAAAAAGAAAATAATTTTGAGAAAATTTGAATTATTTGATTAAAATGCAGTCTATGGGAGATCACCTTCCCGTAATTTGTAGCTTTCTGGAGAACAGGTTTTCAGATAACGAATTCCATACCTGTACAGTCATTGCTGAACCTCTATATAGAGAGGCTTTGGGTAACGGAAGATAAAGACTTACTGGAAGGACAATCGCATTCTTGAGTACTGAAGAATGGGGGTTAATTAAGGGGTGGTTCACCTTTAAGTTAAGTTTTAGTATGTTATAAAATGACTAATTCTAAGCAATGTTCCAATTGGTCTTTGTTTTTTCCTTTTTTTTTTATATAGTTTTTTAATTATTTGCCTTCTTCTTCTGACTCTCTCTGTCACTGACCCCATCTTAAAAAAAAAGCCCTGTAAAGGTATGGTTATTGCTACTTTTTATTACTCTTCTTTCTATACAGACCCTCCCCTGTTTAAATTCTGTTTTTTTTATTCAGATTAATGCATGGTTGCTAGGGTAATTTGGACCCTAACAACCAGATTGCTGAAATTGCAAACTGGAGAGTTGCTGAATAAAAAAACACAAATAAAAACCAATTGCTAATTGTCTCAGAATATCACTCTCTATCTACATCATACTAAAAGTTAATTTAAAGGGGAACAACCCCTTAAGTGACTATTCAATAAACTGTATATCTATTCTTTGTCTATCTATAGCTATTATTTATACAATATAATAAAAGTATGGCACCTGTTATCCAGAATGCTCAAGATCTTTCTGTAATTTGGATCTCCATACCTTAAGTCTACTAAAAATCATTTTAATATTAACCCAATAGGACGTTAATCCAATAAGGATTATTTCTTAACTGAGATCATTTACAAGGTAGCTTTATCATTACATAGATAAAGTAAATCATTTTTAAAAATTTGAATACTTTGATGAAAATGGAGTCTAAAAGGTAACAATTACGATCTTTCTTGGAAAAGATCTTTCCAGGAAAGATTGTTTGTTTTAATACACAAGTGTACAGCTGAATTGTCAGATATACAGATAGAAACAATAGAATTTTTCCTGTCGATCTGACAATTCAAAGGCACCCTATCAAAATTTTCTGTCCAGCCTGATCAACAAACCGACCGATACCCAAGTCTTCTGCCGATATCGGTCGGCTCTTTTCCCACCATACACGCACTGAATATCGCAGGACAATTCGTTTCGTACAATATTATTATCTGTGCGTCTATGGCCACCTTAAGGAAAATGGCCTTCCCGTAATTCTGAGCTTTCTGGATAACAGGTTTCCGGATAACGGATCTCATATCTGTAGTATGATGCTACACCCATACCCTTCCATGGGTGACCAAGCGAGGGGGGTGCAAAATAGGGAGCCATAAAAAATTGTGTTTTTTCATTTGTAGGTTGGTTTATCCCAAACTACTAAACATTTACTCGAGTGGGGAATGTTGTAGCTGAGCACATTATACCTTCAGCTAGTGTCACAAGTAGCGTTTTCTCCGCAGGCGTATTTATGTCATGTGTGGCAATAGCCTTAGGGCCTGACTGTCAGAAGAACTAGCCGTCACTGACAAGCCTTAGCCCCACAAGGAGAGAATTGCTCTACTTTGGAGTTTACAGCAATTAATGCCATAGGAAAAGTCACCCCATGACTAATTTATCAAGCGTATTGAATAATATTACATAGCTATGACATTTTAGCACTTCTATTCTTTTAACTGAAACGGCAGGAAAGAAGTAACTGAAACGGCAGGAAAGAAGTAAATGCAAACAATATTTAGGAAGCTCTGCTTGAGCTGTTGTGGGGGTTGAGCTGTAAAAATGCTATGACTCAGTATGTCTATTTCTGTCTCTCAATTTAGGAAAACATACCACACGTGGGAAAGAGAATCTGTATGAGTTGGTTTCATTCAGGGGATTATGGACTATCTTAGATAAAGAGGTCATTATCCATATCTCTAGCATTTGTAATGTGTCTGGGCTGAGGGGTGGGTTCTGGGAACTGTAGTTCATCACCATCTGGTAGGATACAGGTTGCAAATCCCTTGCTTAGGCTAAAATCAATATTTTGCAACCAACACTTTAATCACAAACAGTGTTGCAAAACTTATCACAGATGTTCCCCATTAGAATGATTGCTTCTTGTCTGAGAGGGGCTAAAGCAAAGTGAATCAAGTCATGTCTGCCAACACGCCTCCTCTAGACCAAGACAGCAATCTATTGGCTTTCATAAGGGGGTCTTAACGGAAAGTGATGTCACAAGCAGGCGCGGTACATTGTAACGTCACCTTTACAGACATCATGCACTTGCACCTGAATGGACAGGCAGGAATTCTCTGCCGGCTGAAATATATCGGCAGAGAAACATTGTGTGTCATAGGCATTAGAGTACCCAACTATAGTGTACTCAACATTGCAACACACAGCAAAAGGTTTATACAATTCAGAGCGCTGGCGATTTCTTTCTGGGGTTTATATACAATTCAGTCGTTTCTGGAAAAGGTTAATAGCAATTAGTCCATGTGTAAATGTTAAAGGGACCATATACACCTCTTTTCAACTATAGCTCAATGAATAGGGCTTGCGCTGAACCTACTTTATGCCTATTGTTTTCATTAAGAAATAGCTATGCATACCTCCCAACATTCTGGAAATAAAAATGTTGCATAGAGGGGCAACATTTTTGACCACACATAATTTTGTGGCCACACCCCCTAATTACCATGTTAATTTTACAAAATTTGGCAGGTTAATAAAGTTTGAACATATTTCTATGGTTTTTTTTTCAGTTAAAAGTAGAATGTCCCGCTCAAAATTGGACAGTTCTCTGTCTTCCCGACCGGCTAGAATGAAAATTGCCCGCGGGATGGCACTCAGAGTGCTTCATTTTCCGAAGCAAAGCGCTCTGAGCGGCGTTCCAATGGCGATTTTCATTCTAGCCAGGAGAAAAACAGTTTGGGGAGATTAGTCCCCCTGAAGAAGAGTCGTCTGCTGAACAATCTCCCTGAATCTGCCTGTGTGTCTCTGTCCTAATACAAGCAAAAAAAAAAAAATAGGAAAATCAAATTTAAAAAAAAAAAAAAATGTAATTAAAACACTAGTGCTCAATTTTAGTGAAGGTGAGAAGTTACGTACGTTTTTTGTCACAAAATAAGGAAGTAAAAATTGTTCTTTTCACTTTTTCCCCTCCCGTTCCTAATTTGCACAGCTTTAGTTCGGTATTCGGCCGAATCTTTCATGAAGGATTCCCGAAAAAAGCCAGAAACCCAAATAGTGGATTCAGTGCATCCGTAATAATGTCATAGACAAATGGTGGTGCCTTGTTCTGGTGCACCTAGCTCCTTCTGGGGTATTTACCGAATCACTTAGTTCACAAGTCATTCTGTAGTGCACTAGTTCTCACGCACAGGATATACATACAGCCCATGCACACGTACAGGTCTCCGCCTGCACCCTGCCATTCAGTTTCTAAAAACAACACAACGACTGATTTCCTGTGGCAACTACAGATGCAAAAGCCTCTGCTCAAATTACACAGCTCTGCATAGCTCCATTTGGTAAGAAAACACACTTGCAAGCAATAACTTTTGTGCACATACTGTACACACAGGTAGCATAGCTGTTAATCAGCCAGCTTCTACTACATTGTTCCAAGAGTCGTAACTAGAAGTGCAGAAAATATAAACAACCAGGCAGCTAGTCCATTAACAATTACATTTACGGACCACTGAAAGTGTTTATACTGGAACATTGCTTTAAATTTTCTTTTACTTTACAAAAAAAAACCCCCAAAAAAACAGTTTTTGAGTGCAGATACCGGATAACGTTTAAAATGAACATCCCTTTAAATAAACACAACAGGGCTCACATGCAAGCGCTTCTAATGTGTTGAAGCTTATGGATGCCCATGGAGATTCGTGTACGAAGAACCCGAAGAGGTTATGCCAGGAAATGGGGATGGAGGAATTGCATTTTCAGTTATGAAAAACAGCAGAAAACAATGGAGCCACTAAATGCTTACGGATATGGGTGCACCATGTTTGCTCATTAGATTTATCTTATTTTATCATTTGTCTTTGATCAGAGCTTTCAGCCTCCCATTCCCAGCAAACAAACTAGAAGAGCAGAACCTTGATGTGGTTATATACTGTGATCATATCATGGAACTAAAAAGTCTTTAATGGATAGTGAGATTAGTCAGCGCTGCGAAATAGGTTGGCGTTTTATAAATACATGTTAATAATAACAATAATAATAATTAGACAAAGATGGATATGCACCAAAGCTTTGTGCTTATGCCAACTAATGTGCTGGCTGTTCACCTTTAAATTAACTTTTAGTGTGATGTAGAAAGTGATATTCTGAGACAATTTTTTTTTTCATTATTATTTGTGTTTTTTGCATAATTTGGCTTTTTATTCAGCAGCTCTCCAATTTGCAATTTCAGCAGTTTGGTTGCTAGGACCCAAATTACCCTAGCAACCATGCACTGATTGAATAAGAGACTAGGATATAAATAAGAGATGGCCTGTATAGAAGATAAATAATAAAAAGTAGCAATGTGTAGCCGCGTACCTACCCTAGCGGTTTAAGCTTAGGCAATGGCACAATATCGCTAGCGTATACGCGGCTGTTAGCATGGTGGCACAGACTGTGCGGAAACCGCTCGATACATCTCCATATGTGTCCAGAGCATTAAAGTTCTGCTAGCTCAGGCATTCCTAACTTATGGGTCGGTACCAAATATGCGGTTTAATTCCCCTTAATACAGTAACACTGACTCAAACAAAAGGTAAAAGCTAAGGGACAAAGTCAGAAAGGGCATACACCTAGTTCTAAACTAATATTTAGGCTTCTTACACAGGTGTTTTTTGTTTTTTTTAAGTGCAATGCAATCTATGCCTTTTTACACATTGAATGTGTTTTTCTAAAAACAGAGAAACCCTGCATGTAAGAATCCTAAGGTAACAAAGATAATTTCCCTTTTAATTTGCTTCCCACCGACTGCCAAAATCAAAGCTTTATTTGCACTCGTAATCAGTACGTTCATATGAGCGAAAATCATAGTGCCACATCCCTGTTGCCATACAAGGAATGTCTGTACTAAAAAAAACCATACCCTGGCTGACCCTATACGGAATCCGAATGTACGGACACATACAATATGGCTGCCTTACTATCGCTCTACTTATTTAGCCCGACGACCTAAACAGGGGGTAATGAAAATGCGCTGCAGCATCTCTTCACTTTGTCTTCCAATGCACCATGCCTGACCGACAAACCGAGCTATGGTATTGTCAGTGCAACATACACATATAAAATATAGCATTATGTGTATGGCCGTCTTAAATGTATACATTTTCTTCATGGTTTTCTTGAGCCTACCAGCATATTGTGTCCTTGTACCAACCCCTGCACAGCACAACTGTTGGTACAAGTACAAAAAGATCTGCTGCAACATCCTGCCGTGCATGTCGTTAAAGTAACCCAAGGCAGTACAATAATATTAGTGTCCATGTGTGCAATGCTGATAAGTCAAGGGAAGAAAACACATTCTGGCCTTATCCTTTGTTTCAGTGGTTTAGGCCAAATGCACACAGGAGCTGCTATATACTGGGCTCTGTTTGGCTCAAAAGAATTTCCACTGCTTGATCTGCCGAGCTGTTTTCAGCTTCCTTCCATATCATACATTTCCTGTGTTAGCAGAAAAGGGCAACAAATCTTGGGCCCCCAGTATCACAAGGGCCCCTTTGAGGGAAAGAAATCTACAATTACAAAGGATACATTATAATATTTTAGTTCTTTGATAGTTGGGTTTCCAGGTTGTACATTCATTTTTCTCCCCCTGTGCCCCAGCCATTTTTTGTAATACCTACTGCCCCCCAAACTCTGTCTGGCCCTGTAAGTGAAATGTGGGTCTGGAGAAAAAATAGAAAAAAATAGAGGGAACAGATGCAGCAGAAGTAGGTGTGAGAAATGTAAAGAGAGAAACTAGTTCAATTCCCAGGAAACGTACAATCAATTCCACAAACAAATATGGCCTTTTCTTGTTTTATATCATAGGGCTGCTATTCCACTTCCCTCAGTCAACAGCTCTGTGCCTAGGGTTGGCACCTTTTCTGCTGGTGCAGGGGACGTGGCTACGATGCGGCCATCGGTCGATCACGTATCAATTATGGGGAATCCTGCCTGGTTTTCCTAATTTGGAACACCGGGCAGGAAGTTTTGACCCAGGCAGCCCTTCAAATTACCGGGCTGTCCGGGTCAAAACCGGACAGGTGGCAACCCTTAAAGCCCTCCAGTGCAACCCAGAATTGTCTATTGGGTTCCTCCAGCTTGGCCTTCCTTCTCTACTTGCTGGAATTAACCTTTCCCAAGGTAAATGCAAGTTTAATGCAAGTTTTCTGCAGGGTGGCTTGCTGACCAGATGTAGAAGTAGCCAATGCACACCAAGGGGCCGATTCACTAAAGGTCGGAAAAGGGAGTGTTATTTATAGCAGGCCTTAAAAATGATATCACTTTCTTATATTTTTAGAATTAATGATCGATTCACTAAAAGTTTGTTTAATTTAAGAAGCAATGTTCATTTTAGCTGAATTGTGTGTGGTATTTTATAGCACAAGTTATTTTGTGTGATATTTTAAGGCATTTGATATTGTCACACGTTATTAGTGCAATCTATAGCACCTAAGATGGGAAGCCACTGGCAGAGTAGAAGTCTCTTTTTACAGTATATAAGTCATTCCTTTCCCTGGGAAACAATATAATTCCATGACACAGAACAATTCATTCTGGACCTGCCCAAGGTATCATGAAAATGTGTTAGTGGCTGTAGGTAAGGCTCTAGTTCCTCATAAAGGTCTTTAATTGCTGCCCTACAGCTCCTCACTACATCTTCCTCTATTAATCCATCTGATGTTGTTTAGGAACGCCTAATCCTGGGAGGTGTTAAATTTCACAGTAATTATAGCACTATTTTATCGCTTAAAAGATGTTCGTGAATAATGCTTTAAAATTAATCCTATTCTACAAGTGTCGCAGAATAGATGCATTTAGAATACCGCTGTGCAGAAATGTAGCATTAACGCTTGCAATATGTCTGTTAGCACATGCGAAAATACTTTGATGAATCGTTCCTTAAATAACGCACAAAACTGCGTTAAGGAATAATGACCTTTTGTGAATCGGCCCCTATAAGTCTAGTGAAAATATTCCATTATATTATGGGCTTTAGTTGCTTTTTTTTAGTCATCTTTATTCAGACTGCAGTAGTGATTCGGGGTCATAAAAAAAAAGTAGCAAACTACCTTCTCCCAACTCGCACCTGACTTGGCAAGCCATCACGATTTATAAATCCATGCCCATCACCAGAGGGGTCAGAGCAGACAGGAATGGGTAAATAAATAAGCAGATGGCAGGCTGTTGAAAAAGGGGGGGTTAATGTTTTGGGCAAAGGGAGCTGTGGGCAAAGTTCAGCCCTGCCACCCACTATGGATATGCTGGCCTCAACCTGCCTGACCTGTGGGTTTTGGGCCGGCCAGAACATTACTAGACACCAGTGGTCCTATCTAAATCCTAAAGTTCAATTTTTATTGTTTCAGATAAACCTATTGTCACTTTTTATTTGTTCTTCACGTACAGTATTTATTTATTTTTCCTGCATTATTTGCCTTCCTATTCTGCCCATCTTTCATCCTGTAACTAATAATCTTAGGTGGTTGTCAAAATCACTGACCCTAGCAACCAAAATATTATTCTTCTGAGAGTTGTTACTGCTTATCTGTCTGTAGAGAACTTCTTCCCCATGTATATACTTCCAAACCACACCATGCTACAGATATACCTTTAGATAGCTACAGAACAAAAAGTTATAGTTTTTGTAAAAAGTACAAACTATTTTTTAAAAAGGCAGGCAACTACAAATGGATTTAGAATACAGGTAGTGGAGTGGTTATCCAGAATGCTAGGGACCTGGGGTTTTCCAGATAAGGGATCTTTCAGTAATTTGGATCTCCATACATTAGTTCTACTAAAAAATAATTTACACATTAATCAAACCCAACAGGATTTATTTTGCCTTTAATAAGGATTAATTATATCTTAGTTTGGATCAAGTACAAGGAACCGTTTTTTTATTACAAATAATAATCATTTAAAAAATTAATAATTGTTTTATAATAAAGTCCCATACCTATACTTTAGTCTGCATCATAGAAAAAGTTAATTTTATGTTTAATCCAGATTAATGAGCTCAGTCACAGCAATGCAAAGGAAACAACTACACTGTGGTCTTATATATAATTTTATGGAAACTGGGACAGGAAACTGCACAGTTTTTACATGAAATGCAAAGAAAAAAATATCCTTTAAATCCAAAATCTTCCTCTGTAACTGGAGAGGAGTGTGCATTTTCCTGCTATTTATATATTTAGTGCTGAGACAGAGATTGCTGTTCTGCATATCTGCCACACATTCATGGTGCCTTTCCCAGCTGTACAGATAATGTTAATAACCCTCTCCAATCAGATCACACCACAGGGTACAAAGCATTTCTGGCTCCTGGGGGATTCAGAAACAGAGGGCATGCTGAACAGTGTCTGATTTACAGGACTCGGCCTATAGATGATAGCAGGAAAGGTATTAGCGTGACTTATGACTCTAAAAGAGCTGCTTAATCACAGGAGCCACGAGAGAGCAGGACAGACAATGTCCACCTTGGGATTTCCCAGGTTTCTTGATTGGTCCCCGATAGCATATCCACAGGCAAGCTTTGCTCAGAAGGCAAAATGCACAGGTACGGAAAGAGTCTATTTATTTCAGGTTACACATAAAAACCAATGTTCTCTTCAGGCGCTGGCTATGATGAGGTGTATTCAACCCATATTTTCCCATTAACAATGGAGAAGGGCACTTTTAAAAGGACATATTTATAAATGGAATAGCATTGAAATATTATTTTCAGCAAATCAGAGGACCGGTGAGCAAACATCAGGCCCAAAGCCTAAAGCACATTTAAAGGGGTGGTTCACCTTTGAGTTGATTTTTAGTATGTTATACAATGGCCAATGCTAAGCAACTCTTCAATACAGTTTTTTTTTACCGTTTTCTAATTATTTTTCTTCTGACTCTTTCCATCTTTCAAACAGGGGTCACTGACCCCATCTAAAAAACATATGTAAGGCTACAAAAAACTATTCGGGCCCTCTCCTATGTGTATTACGGCCTCTGGTTCAAATGGATGCAGGGTTGCTAGCGTAATTTTGACTCTAGCAACCAGATAGCTGAAACTGCAAACTGGAGAGCTGCTGAATAAAAAGCTAAATAATTAAAAAACACAGATAATAACAAATGAAATCCAATTGCAAATTGTAACAGAATATCACTCTGTATATCATACTTAAGGTTAACTCAAAGGTGAACAACCCCTTTCTGAACTTTCTATCCAGTGAAACACCTGAAAGCTCAGTGATAGCTTTCTCTTAGAGGAGGCAGGACCAAAGCCAAGCAACTTACATTGGACTCCATTAATAATCATTTGCCAGCTGTTACTGAACTAGAACTCCAGCCTTCAACTGTTCATAGATGCTGGGAGATTATAATTTGACAACAGAATTCGGTTTTTTTGGCCAGTCCGAATATACAGAATAACTGCCACCATGTTGCCAAACTAACAGCATGTAGTCTAGTTATGCATGGTACAGACCTTGCCATGACACCATCTTGCATTGTTATAAACATTACCCTTCAGTTACTCCCCCTACCTGGACACTGGTTTGCTTTACTATCCACATTAATTAACAGTAGCAGCCACTGTCCACAACAAACATAAGTGTAGCGAAATCACGTGCACACTCAGGACCTTCTATAGATTACCGCTGGTGCCGTCACCTGAGGAAGTGGGAACGCCCTCCGAAATGTTGTGATGCAATAAACACACCAGGGGTAGAACCCTGGTTTAATTTGCTTCGTGTGCCAGCCTTTTCTTTCTTTACACAACAAACATAAACCTTCGCATATATTCTATATCTGCTTTCCCACTTTTCAAGCTAGATCTGCCAAAACGTCGTCAGTGAGAGTATATTACTATTGTAACCACTCTTTAAAATTTACCAACAGTTGATAAATCAGCCCCTATATACACACCAGGCAAGAGTGTAGATACATTTACTCTGCAATAAAAGCCATACAGAACATGTAAATAATGTCCTCTGAACCCACGGCCAGTGAAAATGTAAATACGGGACAGTATTTATAATGTAAACAAACCAGTTTTTTCAACAGTTGACTGGATACAAAAGAACAGCAGCTGCCAAATTTCTGTCTTTAAAAAAAAAAAAACTTGTACATTTAGCCCTTGCGCAAAACACATTAAGAGGCCTGCTGTATTAACTCACACCATCACTGGTTTATTGTAATTGCAATAAAGGGGTTGTTCACCTGTAAATTAACTAGATGTAGAGAGTGATATTCTGAGACAATCTGCAATTGGCTTTCATTTTTTATTAGTTGTGGTTTTTGAGTTATTTAGCTTTTTATTCAGCAGCTCGCCAGTTTGCAATTTTAGTAATCTGGTTGCTATGATCCAAATTACCCTAGCAACCATGCACGGATTTGAATAAAAGACTGGAATATGAATGGGGGGAAAAATAATAGCAATAACAATACATTTGTAGCCTTACATAGCATTTGTTTCTAGATGGGGTCAGCCCAGTAAAAGCTCCTGCTGAACAGGTTTATATGAGTTACTGGACCGTAACAAACTTCAGCCCAACTTAATAAAGATGCATCAGGAATGTAACATGAAGGTTAATTGCTGGAAAAGTACAAATTGCATGTTACTTCATCTTCTTTTTCAACACTTGGGCTTTAATGGGAAGTTCACCAAAAAATAAATTAATAAATAGTTTAATGGGGACAATAAATTCTTACACCATCTGCAATTGTTTGTCACTGTTTAATAACCCATTCTTCCTCTATTCAATTTAAAATGTAATCTGGTTAATAGCTAGCAGCAGAATTTGGATTTTGTTGGTTTTACTTTTGGCAAATTATTTGGTTTAGTTTCTCTCCTATTCATCATCCTGTCTGTCATTCGGATAACTGCCTGGTTGTTAGGGTCACGGATAACCCTAGCAACCAGGCAGCAATTTAAATTCTTACACTGTGGAATGCTGCACACACACACAAACAAGGAATTAAAATGACCCAAAAACAACGAAAAGGTCGTGCTCAATCTCATTGGAAAGAGAGATTTGAATTTGTACTTACATTACATCAAGATAGAGAACCAGCAGTGCAGAAAAGGACTGCTTATTAAGATGTTTACAACCTTAAAACCAGTGAAAAAGTTTAATATATATTGGAAAGTTGCTTAGAAATTGTTTTTCTTTCATGATGTAACACAATTTTTAGATGGAGTTCTTTCCAAAAAAGAAAAGAAAAAGCTATCAATACAGTGTTCTTTATACAGGCTAAGCCATACACTCAAAATTCGGGTGTTAACATGCACCATGTGTCAAACCGCTTTAAACTGGGCCGAACGATCGGATTACAACGAGAAACAATGGGTCGGAAGCCCACATACACGAGCAGATAAATTGCCAAATTGGTCTAAAGGACTGACATCAGCAGCTTTATGTGCCTGTGTATGGCCACCTTAAGTCACTAGGATCCACAGTGGGTGGATCCGCCAGATATCAATCGGTCAAGTTTGATTTTTTTTTTTTTGTATGATCCAGGACCTGTCGGAACCGAACATTCGGCCGAACATTCGGATTCATCCGATATCGCCCAGCCATTAGTGGGCATATGGGTTCAAGATCCACTCGTTTGTCGACCTTGCCAAACGAGCACCTTAAGAGACTGGAATATGAATAGGAGAGGGCATGAATAGAAAGAAGAGGAATAAAAAAAAAAAGCAATAAAATGTTTAGCCTTACAGAGAATTTGTTTTTAGATGAGGCCCGTGACCTCCATTTGAAATGGAAAGAGTCAAAAGAACAAGAAAGCAAATAATTCAGAAACTATAAAAAAAAAATAATGCAGACCAACAGAAAAGTTGCAAAAAATGGTCATTCTATTACATACTAAAAGTTAACTGATCCCTGTTATGGGCGCATCAGATACTCATGGGGCTGACTGCTGGTATTGCTAGGTGTGCAACCTTTTCCTATTGAAGCTCTGTCATTTTCCAGCAAGCCCTCCCCTTTGGTGGCATCGTCCAATCAATGATGACAATGGTGCGGCAGAGGAATTTGGGAGTTGTAGTATACAACAGTTGGTGTAGCTGTGCCTTGGTTTACAGCTGCTATAAACGTCTTAGGTACCTTGCCTAGAAATGCAATCAGTACAGAGGAAGCAATGCCATGTTTGCATGAAATGCATGAGATGATTTGTGAATATTAGTGCAGGAGTCCCTAATACACTTCTTGACAGATGGGTTTGCATAACACACCTTAGGAACATGTGATTTCCAGTTTGCTCGCCGACGGAGATTATGACTCACCAAGAACAAAGAACATGGCTGATATACACATTATCTAAAAATATAGTTACAGGCCCACAGAGCAACTACTGCCTTGGGGAAAAAGTACTGGATATTTCCTAATATCACCCCATTTACAATAAAGCCGTTTTAATCTGCTCACATGGCATGTACAAATTAACTTTTCCTTGGCAACAGTCCTATTTTATATGAGATATGATTTTATATATCAGACAGTTCCGGAGAGACTAATGAAAGCTGTTTGACCCGGTTATCTTACTTCCTGTTTACTAAAACCAGCATATCTAGTATCTACTGTGTATGTGCCCAGTTTCAGTGTGAATACCCCTATGGTATTATTTATATGAAATGTAGCAGTGCTTCTGAAGCAAACACACAGCATATGGGAACATAAAATTATATTTAAGTGCATATAAAAACCTTTGCCTTTTTGGTGTTCCTGGTCCTTTAATTAAAAAAGGGCGAGGTTTGAACCCTATTACTTCCTGTTGGGACATAGGTTAACAGGAAATCTGCCTCAAAGAATCCATGTATATGGCAATGCAGAGGCAAACCATACTTTAGGAAATATTTAATAAGAAACGAATCCAATGTGAATCTTGACCTACGTGTTTGCATTTTACTACAATTAAACATGGCATTGAGATGCATGCAATTCTGTCTAAATCCCACGCAGCCCTTGAAGTACATGGAATGTTCTTGTGTGGAATAAACTGCATTCGCCAAAATAAGTGCAGTCTATATGTCTGCTAATGTAGAAAGGCCTTAAAGGAGAAACAAACCCCTTATTAAAAAAAAAAAAAAAAAACCCTACCCCCACATAGGCCCCTCCTTCCCTCCTCCTCCACAGCCTAGCTGCCCCCAGGGCAAATGCCCCTAACTTTATACTTACACCTCAATGCAGATTTAGGGATCAGAGTTCACGGCAGCCATCTTCGGGGTCTTCTTCTGGCGGTTCGACAATTCCCATCCATTTCAGTGCACGCGCAGTTGTTGACTACCGGGAAATTGCTCCGACTGCGCATGCGCCACCGGTCTCATTCTCAGATTACCTAAGACCCAGAAGATGGCTGCCGTGAACTCTGATCCCTGAATCTGCACCGAGGGGTGAGTAAAAAGTTAGGGGCATTTGCCTGGGGTAGCAGCTAGGCTGGGGGAGGAGGGAGGGGGTCTGTGTGGGGTGAGGGGTAGGCCTTTTTTTTAATAAGGGTTTGTTTCTCCTTTAAAATGACATATTATAAAAAAAACACCAAGACGGTGAAAAGAAAGGGGTCCAAAGAAATAGAAAAACAGACTGACAGAATGTAGATACATAAAATAAATACATTTCATAAAGTTTAGTAATTATGGCAATTCCTAGGTTCACAACATATGCCCGTAATCATAATACAGTGCTACTCCCATTTTACAATTTTTCAGGGGACAGAAAAAAATGGTGTAAAAATCCAGTAAATGCATTATGCATTAGATATTGGTGAAAGAAAAAAAAATAGTATAAAATTATGGAAAACTTAAAAACAGGGGATACAAAAATTGAGGTTCCATTGTATGGAAGACATCAAGAAGAAAAAAAAAAAAAAAAAAAAACAGGCTCCTAATATTATGGATAGTTTATTAAAAGGTGCTAAATTGGACAAGTGCCGTTGCCATTAGCAACAAATCAGCAATTAGCTTTGAACAGTCTACTACAAGTGAGAAAATGAAAGCAAAGGTCTGATTGGTTGCTATGGGTAACCGCAGCAGTGGTGCAATTTAACGCCTATGTTCATAAATCAGCCCCACCGTCATAACTAAAGCAAAGATATGGGAGGGTTGTAAGTAGGCAGCCATATTGTTTTACACCTGATCTAACTAGCAGACTTCCTGAAACATTGATCACAATGGTAAAACTTAATAAACAAAGTGTGGGTGTTTTGTTTCCTCTCTGGACAGGACTAAACATATTAACAGTACTACTAGCCCTCAAAATGTGGGCTGCAGTTGTGGACTGGACCTCAAAATAGGCCCTGGCATTTAAAGTACACAGAGGCCCAAATCCCTCCCCCACTAAACAGTGATGGTCTATGGCACATTACAGCAGTCCCTCTGGCATATGGCAGAACTCACAAATTGCAAAGTCTGGGTCTGGTGTGGTGTATTCCATATTTGTACCAATTTATGTATATTACTTTTTGTTTATATTAACAAATGAATCCACGTAGAAGAAAGCTGGGCAGCAGTTGAAGGTACTTACCCTTATTTCGTTCCGTCGTATCTCCACATCACATACAGAATGTCCCTGGTGGGCTCCACTGTAGTAACAGCAGAACTGGCATACGGCCACCTGTTCTGCGTCACAGTGGTACAGTCGATAGGCGTTGTGTTGGGGACAACTCCAGGCCCTGACATCTTCTGCTTCCACCAAAAGGTGTCCACGAGCTGTGGACGGCTGCTGTAGGTGGGTCTGCACGTGAGACTGGCAGCAAGGGGCTTCACACCTTAGACAGATCTTTTGAGCAGGAAGAGGCGGCCCCCTCCTACAGAACACGCAGTGCAGTATGGAAGGTGCTCTATCCACATTTAGAGAGTTGAACTTTTCTACAATGTTTGTGAGTTTCAGGTTCTTCTCAAGGGTGGGTTTCTGATTGTAAGCTTGGTTGCACTCTGGGCACCTAACCATGCCAGTCTCTTTAGCCCAGGCCTCGCTGATACACCCTCGGCAAAAATTGTGCTTACAAGGGAGTTGGACAGGTTCAATAAAAACATGCAGACAAATGGGACAAATAAGCTCCTCCTCAAAACAGTTTTTCCAATTTTCAGCCATTTTGTACCAGTATATATATTATATATCTGTATATAGATCTTATAAATGCAATGATTCAAAGTTGGGGGGGGGGGGTGACAATCAAATGCTTAAAAACAGGCTGATGGTTTGCTAAAATATATATTCTCTTGTAAATTCCAAGCGATTTCTAAGAAAATGTAGACGATCCACAAAATATTAAAATCCCTTTTGGTAGCATAGGCAGTTCATAGGGAATTCACCCCACGTATTCCAATAAAAAATAGGAATTTTTGTTTTGGTTTGATTTGTTTTTGTTTTTTAAAGGCCAAGGATCAGGCAGATTTTGAATGTTCCGAAAAGATAACTAAACAAACAAAATAAACCAACAAAAAAAATCCCAAGATAAAATCGTAAGAAGCCGCATACATGCAGGGAAATCTGCTGGAATATCACAGGGCTTCATGAAATGCAAAAGGCTTCCTTGAAATTAGCCAAGCAACCAAATTCTTGAGGTTGTTTCCATAGAGAGTGATTCTGGATGTTGCTGGAGAAGAGACAGTTCAGTCTGGCAGATCAAATTCCAGCCTGGAGCGAGAAAAGTCCTCCCACCGCTTCCTTGTTTCGCAAATAAGAGGAGAGAGGAGGGAAAAAAAGGCACAAGAAAAACACAGAATTAAAGCTTATCGAGAAAGGAACTGAATAATACAGATAAAAAAAACCTAATGATTTCCTGCCTCACCTAAAGATTAAAGGGGAAATAAACATGAGAAGGATAAAAATAAAATAGAGAGAAGTCCTTTGTAGGGAAAGCCATGCCTTGATCAAACTGAAAAGGAATTTCTCAACTGCTAATCACTGCCCTCCCCCACTTGTCTCTCCCCCTACTGACATGAAAGCCATTTCAGCCTTTACATTCAATAGAGGAGAGCGGTGACACAGGGGCCAATGTGGGAGATGCAGAAAAAAAAGAAATATACTTGGCGTTAAGGACTGGATCACCGTTTTTGCAATTCACAGGCATGGTCCCCTCCCTGCACCCCAGTCCCCCACCAAAAAAAATATAGATTTCTGCTGTATTTATTGCCCCGATTCCCTGACAGCCTTTTAATATAAATAGAAGTGATTCAGTTCAGTGGAGAGAGAAACTTAAGATCCTGCAGCCCCTGAGCCTTTTGGCTTTATCATCTGGTCAAAAAAAAAAAAAAACATACCAATGCTACCATCAGCCATTTTGGTTTCTTATTTTATCTGTTCAATAAAAATAAAAACCCAAATCTTCCCTATTCCATCAGGACTGTGTTAAACAGATAAGAGCAGTATTAAGGTGCTGCAATCTTTGCAATGCCTGGAGTCACCTTCCCAATAGCAAAAACGACATGGGCAGCCCAGCATGGCAGCAATGGGGGGAAAGCCTGGGGCTGAATAGAAGCAATAGTAGAGATTGTATGAGATATACAGTGACATATAATAGGGATTTCATTATACAATACACAATCTCTTGTTGTTTGGCTTCAGCACTTGTATACAAGCACATTCTGTTGTATAGGCAGTTGAGTCAGGGTTAGAATAACATACAGTCCCCGTACAGATCAGCTAGGGACAAATCGATAGCGATCTAGAAGATTTAGATCAGGATCGGTTAAAGTGATCCCAATAGGGAGGGGGTGGGGAGATTTTTTTTTATTTTAAGTCGCTCTTTAAATGCCCCAGCGCATAATGAGCTAGAGACCCCCTGCCTCCCCCTTCCATTAAATCCACCTCTCTTGCTCCAAGGCCAAAGGCGCATAAGAATCACGGGCACCGTCACGACTCGCTTCGACCACCTTCGGTTTCCTGATCCCCGGCTGCTGGGTGTCCGGGCTCGGGCCAAGTACATTCAGAGGAAGGGAACGCTCGAACCCGTGTCTCCGCCTCTGCCTGTCTGTACTGAGCCGAGCTCCTTCCCAGCCTGACTCCCAGCTGGCTCACCCTCCCACCCTCTACTTGCGTCACTTCTTTCTTTCTCCTCTTTATGCAATCTCTTACCACAAGCCGCCGCCGCCGCCGCCTACAACAGTTTAACAGCGCCCCCTGTCTTTACTTTCATTTCCAGCGACCCTGCAATGAGAAGCAAACTCTACCGTCTCTCCGCCGACCCCGTCCGATTTAACCCTTTAACATATCTGGATCCCAGGCAGATACTTTACAAATGAACTGCGCACATGTATGTGTTACTGAGAGTACTGAGTGTCAGCTTCAGGTCTGGACTGACAGTCAGAATAGGCCCTGGCGTTCCTAGTACAGAGAGGCCCAATCAGCTCCCCACCAGACTTTCTATAGAATCTATAGATGCTTCACTTTTTTTTAAAGGAAAAGGAAAGTCTAAAATAGAATAAGGCTAGAAATGCTGTATTTTGTATACTAAACATAAGCATGAAATTACTGCACCACAAGCCTAATCAAACAAATAATTTATGCTTTCAAAGTTGGCCACAAGGGCTGTCATCTTGTAACTTTGTTAAACATCTTTTCCAGACCCTGCACATGCTCAGTGTGGTCTGGGCTGCTTAGGGATCGTCATAAACAAAGCTGCTTGAGTTCTGCATGGCTGGGAAGTAAGGTGGGGGCTCCCCCTGCTGTTCATAAGTATGATTGTTTCCCTGCTCAGCAGTTAGGGACCGTCTGACAATTCCTATCCACAGCAGTAAATGAAGGGAGAATTTCACTACATACAGTCAGGTTTCTTATAAAAAAACGGTACACATTTTTTAATTGAAGTATATTGGAGATAGGTTTCTTTTTCATTAAAAAAAGTAAAAATGGGATTTTATTTTTTTGCCTAGTAAAAATGGGATTTTATTTTTTTGCCGTTCCTTGTCCTTTAAAGACCTGATTGGTGCGGTCTTTTCATTGTGGTGTGTGTGTGTAAGGCATTTATCTAATTTTAATTTAAGTGTCCTTGGTTAGAGCCCCTTCTGATTCTGTATTTAGGGTTATTTATGCTTTGGCAAACATGTAGGCTACTTAAAATGGTGCAGTAAACTTAAAGGGATACTGTCAAGGGGAAAAAAAAAAAATTCAAAATGAATCAGTTAATAGTGCTGCTCCAGCAGAATTCTGCACTGAAATCCATTTCTCAAAAGAGCAAACAGATATTTATATTCAATTTTGAAATCTGACATGGGGCTAGACATATTGTCAATTTCCCAGCTGCCCCAAGTCATGTGACTTGTGCTCTGATAAACTTCAATCACTCTTTACTGCTGTACTGCAAGTTAGAGTGATATCACCCCCCTCCCTTTCCCCCCCCCAGCAGCCAAACAAAAGAACTTAGAATGGGTGTTGATGCTGGTAGGACACATCTATGGACACAATTTGTGCACCACTCAAAGTATAGGAGCTCAGTCAGGCGCATGTTTAAGGACCGGCTGTATAGATTATATAGTGAATAAAGTACCTCCTCTTGTAAAATATAGGGATAGTATAAGATAGTATAAGTTACCGAGGAGTTCCATAGCCACACAAACCGTTTGTTTTTATACAGGTCATAAAACTCAGAGGTGACTTCTAATAGCCTCATATTTTGTAACGGGGGCACTTTATTATAACACAAGCTTCAGTGAGTCATGTGACAGAAATTACATCACTAAGCTCCGATTATAACCGATGACATCACTAAGCACCATTTATAAGGATATAATTTACAGGATATTCATGGTTCGTGTGTATTACAGAGCGATAAAGTAGGATTTTTAAGATCACAGCTAATCTCTGTGAAAGTGGAGATATGCGATAGCATCACAGTCACTTTAGATTTTAACTTTCCCTTTCCACGAAAAGAGCTGAACCATTGTGTAACTCATTAACCCAGGCCGTGCTTGTATCTTTCTACTGTGGTTAATATTACCCTGGACACAAGTTACTGTCATAAAAGTAAAACAAATTGCATTTGAGCTTGAGACTGCAGTAAACCACAAGTAAGGCTGTGTTATTGGGCTAGAAAAAAAATATATTTTCCTCTAAAAGAGAGAGAGAGATTGTTGTTACAGTAAAGCTGCCCATACACTGCCAGATATGCTTGTTTGTTAAGATTGGCAAATTAGTGGATTTAGGTCCAAATTGATCGAATACACTGGGCCAAATAAGACTGATTCAATCGTTGACCAGGGGTCAGCAAGCAGATCATACAGAGGGGCCTACAAGCCTGCAGCATGAGGACGTGTATGTGGTCCTCAATTGGTGGTAAAATCAAACCTGCCTGATTGAAACTGGTTAATACAGACAGGCCCATGGGCAGGACCAATACATCGGCCAATAAGATTGCTGAAACAATCCGAAAGGCCAACAATCAGGTTATACAGAGGCCGCTACAGAACAGTCAAATGGCCATCAGAAGCTTTTCCCATCAGACAGGAAAATTAAACCTGCCCAATTTTCGACCAGATGACAATCAGACAGGTCCATCGATGGGCCCCAATAAGCTGCCTACTTTGTCTGGCAGGAGAGACTATGACAGTGACAGACAATGGGGTGGGTGTGCCCTTTTGACATCCATGGTTCTCCCTGAGAGTATCATGGCAGATAGTATGCCAAAGGCCTAAGGCTAAAGGCACGAGGGACACTTTGGTCGGTTGTGTAAAAGTATGGCTCCCCAAGGGTGACAAAGCTCTGAGAATGAATATCCTTTGCAGTGCACTTCCCCTAATTGCCTCTATTTAAGGGGTTGTTCACCTTAAAATTAGCTTGTAGTGTAGTGCAGCCCATAGTGTGTGTGGTCAGAATCAGACCTTGTAAGCCAATACTTTTTATGACAAGAAGACTCACTTCTGAAGCTCTATCTAAAAATAAACTTTGACTTTGACCATTCACCATCTAAAACCTGCCAAATTGCGGTTTTAGGTTATGGGGGACCTCCTAGAACCTATTTGGAGTCAATAGGTGGACTTTAAACTTTTTTAAATGCTTAGAATCTAATACGATCGAATGCGATCATACTTCGATTTGAGCGATTCGAATACAGCCTATTCACCCGCAGAAAAAAACTTTGATTTTATTTTTTATAAATAAATTTTGATTGGTCTTTTTTTATTCGAATTTCGAAGTTATGGGAGTTAATAAAAAACTCCCATTACTTCGAAATTCGACCCTTGATAAATCTGCTACTAACTGATGGTCAACGAGATGATCACTACCTAATTGCACCACATTAATATATATATATATATATATATATATATATATATATATATATATATATAGTATAGAATTAGAAAGCTTTGTAAAAAAAATAAATCACATCAAAAAAGGTGGAAAATTTAGTGGAAAATAAATTGCATATTTATTTTAATGTGTAGTGTTTTGTCACACCAAACTCTGTAATTTACATAACTATTTTACACTATCTCAGACCTGGCATAATCCTTTAAAGTCAATAAAACAAATTGAGGCGGCAAAAAAATCTGGGGTAAAGCAGTGGCTTTTATTTTATGCAGAATTTTATGCTCGGTTACACAAATATACAGAAAAACTAAACACAGCTACATATATGGCATTAATGCGTCAATGCTTGGTTTATTTTGCTGCCGTTTATGCATAGTCCCAAACCTGTGCCTGGAAACCATTTGAAAGAATTTCAGAATTTTAATCAAATTCAAAATGTTATCAATGAATAGTTAAGTTGGCATTTTGAATGATTCTACGTCAATACATATTGGTGTACATATTAGCATTTAGTAAGAAAAACTCAGTTCTGTTATTATTTCAGATCATTAGCAACTAACAACAATAAGGGCAATGGCACACAATTTGTTTTGTCACCTTTGTTAAAGTGTGGGCAAAATGCCTTGCCATTACTGACAGTGTAAATTGCCACAGGTAAATTTTTCAATTCACATAATCACGCAAAAATACCCTCTGGGGCATTTTCATTTTGATTTACATAATAACAGGCTGAAAAAAAGACACACATCCATGATGATTTTTAGTGCCAGCAATGGAATTTGAATTATAAAAATGGACTGCAATTACAAAATGTGTATTGAAGGCAGTATTAGCTTGTTCTGTGCTGCGGTTGACTCTGACACTACTCCAGGCTATAGATACAAAGATAAAGTCACACGAAAATTCGCTTTGTGCGATTTTCGGACCATGTGTGGATTGTCCTGACAATATACACAAGTGACAAGCCAATAAAGCTGCAAATTATGCCTGTCCATAACAAGGACTGTCCAACCGGCCAGATGTCTATCGAACAGATTTTAAAATCCAGAAGAGGGCCACAAAGGTACAATGAGTCGACCCCCACTCCTGGAATACAAAACAATCAGGCAGCCCTAGCCCTGGGCCTAGGGTGGCACATTTTTCAGGGCGGCATGCCGTCCAGCTGCTCTTGCACCTGTGTGAAGTAGTGCGGGTGAGCGGTAGGACCATGCGGAACGCGCGGCCTAGATGCACCCGCCCAGCAAATTAATGTAAATAAGGAATATATCTTTAATATATCTGTTGGAATATGATCTTTGCAGTTATTGGCCCACATAAAGAGGACCAAATATAAAAAAACTTTTAGTTACAAAGTTACATAGTTAAATCAGTTCAACCCCTCCAAATGAAAACCCAGCATCCATACACACACCCCTCCATACTTTCACATAAATTCTATATACCCATACCTATACTAACTATAGAGCTTAGTATCACAATAGCCTTTGATATTATGTCTGTCCAAAAAATCATCCAAGCCATTCTTAAAGGCATTAACTGAATCAGCATCACAACATCACCCGGCAGTGCATTCCACAACCTCACTGTCCTGACTGTTAAGAACCACCTAAGTTGCTTCAAATGAAAGTTCTTTTCTTCTAGTCTGAAGGGGAGGCCTCTGGTACGGTGATCCACTTTATGGGTAAAAAGATCCCCTGCTATTTGTCTATAATGTCCTCTAATGTACTTGTAAAGTCTAATCATGTCCCCTCGCAAGCGCCTTTTTTCCAGGAAAACAACCCCAACCTTGACAGTCTCCCCTCATAATTTAAGTCTTCCGTCCCTCTAACCAATTTAGTTGCACTTAGTCTTTGCACTCTCTCCAGCTCATTTATATCCCTCTTAAGGACTGGAGTTCAAAACTGCTCTTCATACTCCAGATGAAGCCTCAGCAGGCCTTACATGTGATACTGTTTTCAGTTAGTGGGCACACATTAATGTTCTTTCATACATCATTCACTGAACCTATATGAATCCATTATATTCATCTCCTTATACTTCTCTCCTTCAACTCTTTTAACCAGCCTTCCCTGCAGCTCACTCCATACAGACCAATTTTCCTTCCTAGGTCCTCTCCTTTCCTTTCCTTCCTACTTGCGAGATAGCAGACAGTAATGGTTTGTCAAGATCACTTGCCAATGGCCACCAACAGATGATGTGCAGGGAATCAACAGTTGACCTGAAAATACAAATGTCTGCTTCTATATAGCAATCCTTATGGGCAGCTATATACTATATAAAATGGTCACTCGTGTCTGAGGTCGGCCCAAATACATGAAATCAGAGTTATTCAGGCCGACCTCCGCTGTGTGAGATTACATGCAATTGTATCTTATTCAAATCAGTGGAGGTGGGGCAAGGAGCAGATCAATTTCTATGCTATTTTTTTGAGGCTGAGAGCAGCAGTCTCTCTCTCTCTCCATCTGCCCTTGGCTTTAGGTCTGTTACATGTGGTGTTTTTACGCTGTGTTATTACGAAACTGTAATGCGACATAAAAAGCCTCTGGAAAATGTAATAATGCAATGTGTAACAATTACAAACACTTTGTAGCAATGGATAACTGAGCACTGTGTATTATATTGGCAATGACTCACAACAAAATGCCTACAATGAATATCAGGACCTTTTTTTTTTTTGGCAGATATCAGCATGTAAAATGTGTGTGTGTTTTTCAACAGGAGTATTACAGTGTCTATAGCAGAGGTGTCCAAACTTTTTGCAACAAGGGCCAGATTTTGTGAGGTGAAAATGTGTGGGGACTGACCATCCAGCCTGACATTCTTTGAACCATTAACATCATTTAACTTATTTAAACAAGAAATCGCATAGCCGTAGCAGTAATATTTGGGCACATTAGTGAAATGATCTGCCACTTGTCTATACTGCTGCCTGTGTGCTGAAGGTGTTAGCAATAGACACGCACTGGCACATAGTCACACCCTGCTCTCACATAATTTTTTTAGTTTACTGTACTGGCACGTCAGTACGTCTATTGACACATTCAGCCCTAAAGAAGTATACGAAAACAGCGTGTCATTAGATGCCAGTACGTGTCTATTGCTAACACCTTCAGCACACAGGCAGCAGAATAGACGATCATTTCACTAATCAGTCTGTCCTCCCTTACCCCCCCCCCCCATGTACCCGTGTACCGGGTTTTTTTTCCGGGGTCCTGCCCTGTCTGACTCTGGATAGCCCTATGTAGTCCATAATGCCATTATCATACTTTAACTATATTCATACTTCAGCTAAATGGATTCCCCCTTATTACACTTAAAACACTTTGCCCTTTGTGAAAAATCAGGATAAAGGATTAATATTCTTCAGCAGACAGTGATAATAAGATTACAAATATATGCGGTTTCAGAGAGTGAATTAGAGTGCATTTGTGTTGCAGTGTTCTACTCATCCATTATCAGCTCTGTACATTAACAGTATATTAATGTTTTTCATATACCTTTTATCAGCTGTTGTCTGGGTAATGACTGTGTTTGTATTCAGCATTAGTAAAATAAATATTGGGAAGCTGCTTGAAGGCTTCATTGTGGAACATGGAGTATATTTCGATCAGCAGAGAAACATTTGCTGCCCCCTGTACTAACTGTCATTCAAATTAATGGCCTTTCTAAAATGGCAGTCATTGCACATGATAGGGTATCGGGCATTGCTCAGGCTTCTGCTGAAATGCACTGGCGGTGAAATTATATGATCATCCTCACAGTTATGCCCAAAAGTAATTAAATGTTTTAAATATTTTGTCGAACAATCTGTGCAAACAATATGTACCTTGTCTGTCTTGCTCTGTAAGACAAGTAGGTTAACATTTTCTCCACAATATGGTCACCAAATGTCATAGACTTATTGTTATGTACGGCAGAGACAGGGCCGTTCCTGCCATGAGGCAAGGTGAGCACCTTGCCTCAGGTGGCAGTGAACAGCCATTTACAAAGGGCAGCAAAAAGCCGCCTCCTGTAACTTTAAGAGCCGAATTTCCATTTTTTAAACAGGAAATTCGGCTCTGCTAGTGCAGAAAGTGCAGTACACTCTTCTGCGCTAGCGATGCAGCCCCTTTTGACCCACTTCGCCGCTAAACTTTTAAGCGCGGAGCAGAAGAGGGGGGCAGCAGCAGCCCACGGATCGCCCCTGGCAAGAGATGTAACTGGTTGTGAACGGGCATTCTGTAGATTCTGGCAAATACCAGAGGGACTGCTGTAAGATGCCATAGACCAATGATCCCCAACCAGTGACTCTTGAGCAACATGTTGCTCTCTGACCCCTGGGATATTACTCCCTGTGGCCTCAAAGCAGGTGCTTCTTTTTTAATTCCTGGCTTGAAGGCAAGTTTTAGTAGCTTTTTAGTGACCATGGGAAAGCAAGGGATCTTTGGAAACATGGAAGACCAAGCCCCAAGTCTTTGTTAAAAATTTGCCTTTCACTCAAGGTCCAGCACAAACATATCAGAACATTGATTCCTATCTATACGTTCACACAGGCAGATATGTGAAAGTGGAATAATTACTGATAGCAGACAGTTCTTTGGAATATTCATTGACGACCAGCATGCTGTAAATGAGCATTTGTAGCATCATAGTTTTTCCAAATATCAGTGGGGACCAGTTTCTTCACATACGTGCACCTTGTATTTCTATAGTACGGCCCCATTGAGCCAATAACCGCATCACAGGTTTAAAAAGCATATAGCATAGAACATTAATGATTCTGGCAGTTGCTCTCTATATAAGAACTTTGCATTCAGCTACGATTTGCTTTCCATGGAAACAAACACCTCTCAGGCAATTATGCAGAGGAGAGAGGTGAGCAGGCTCAATTAATTATACTGTACATCCCCTAAAGATAAAAAAAAAAGCACGTCTCATAATTTTTGCGTGAGCTCAACGACCCAGAAATGTGAGAAAGACAATGCAAAAAATGTGCACCATCTAAGCAGATTTTCTTTTATGTCAACAGCAAGAAGCAGCTCCAGAAATATGGCTCAATATTCCGATGTGTATGCCCCAGTGACTGTGAAATGTACCATGTTAATTTATAAATGGGGGGAGGGAGACACAAAATTGTACTAATTCCCTCAGTGACAAATTGGCTGGTAATGCCTAGCACAGGGACTTACAGGCAGCCTCTGTAGGGGACCGCTAGCTGTCTTACATAACCCAGCTAATATATGCACCTCTTATCAGCAGGAATGGACAATTTTTATGCTTTATAATGACAAAGCCAAGAGCTTGCACGCATTTCACATAAAGCACCCTACTTGCTTTCTGTTTGGTCATTGATTTTTAGCTATAGAGTTTCATATGCTGAACTGTACCAGAGCTGACCTCCCCCATTATCCCCTCCACAGGACTTGGTCTTGCCAGCTTCTAAATATGCTTCTATATATTAAATCATTACATTTTGAAAACCCCAGTACATTTTCAGTTATTATACTGATCCATGCACACTGACACAGGCAGCAGAAAAAAAAAAGATCACAGAAGGGCAGCTAAACTCATTAGAAGGATGGATGATCTAAAAAGGGGATCCTATAGGATGTGTGATTAACATGTACAAAGATACAGGTATGTGATCCGTTATCAACAAAGTTCCGAATTACAGGAAGGCAATTCCCCATTATGATCAAATAATGCAAATTTTAAAAAAGTATTTCCTTTTTCCCTGTAATAAGAACATAGTACCTTGTACTTGGTCCAAACTGAGATATAATTAATCTGTGTTGGAAGCAAAACAATCCAATTAGGTTTAATTAATGTTTAAATTATATTTTAGCAGACCTATTGTATGGAGATCCAATACATGGAAACAGGGCTGGAACTAGGGGTAGGCAGAGTAGGCACGTGCCTAGGGCGCAAAGCTGAGGGGGCGCCAGGCACATACCTGCTCTGTCGCCTACTCTGTGTCCGGTCCCGTCTCTCCCCGACTGCCACTGGTGGCCTGCGCATAAATGCTCTTCTGCGCATGCACGAACACATTTTGCGCATGCGCGCAGGAGCAAAATTTTTCGCATGCGCACTTGTGAGAAATTTACAACATTTCACACGCAGTCAAGCGCGCACTGAGCCGGCGCCGTGGCCCGCCAGGTTGCCTAGGGCGCCTGGCAGGGTTGGCCCGGCTCTGCATGGAAAGACCTTTTATCCAGAAAACACCAGGTCCCAAGCATTATTTACAGTGGCTCTTGTGTATTATACTGTGTATATATATATATATATATATATATATATATATATATATATATATATATATATATACACATACACATACTGTATCTGTCCAGTGCTATGTGTTGGCTCTATATAAATAACTGATAATAATAATTACACATATTTATTAGTGATGGGCGAATCTGTCCGAAAAATTAGCAAAACGCATTGAAGTCAATGGGCGTCAAAATTATTTTTATTCATTTATGCGCAAATTTTTTGTCCAAATGCATTAAAGTCAATGGGCGTCAAAATAAGTTTGACGCGCAAAATTTTTATGCAATCGACAATTTTTACACGTTCGACTTTTTTGTCCAAATGCATTTAAGTCAATGGGTGTCATAATGATTTCCATGTGCCACAATTTTTACACAATTGACTTTTTTGTCACGGCAGATTTTCGCAGCACTTTCACAAAACAATTCGCAGGTGGTGAAAAGCGTAAATTCACCGCAAATCCATGCCTGGGTGAAAAAATATTTCCAAAATATATCATTTATAGGAGTGTGTCCTTATCTCTTTAAAAACCCAAACCAGATTTGACATTTATTTACAAGTTGTTTACCTAATTTTTCTATTGTTCAGAAGCCAACACAGTTTTAAAGCTGGAAAATCCAGATGGCAGATATTGGTAGTAGGGGAATGAATATACAAACTGTAGGTCTGACAAAAGAATCATAGGGGCCGATTCACTAACTTCGAGTGAGGATTCGAAGTAAAAAAACTTCGAATTTCTAAGTGTTTTTTGGGCTACTTCGACCATCGAATGGGCTACTACGACCTTCGACTAAGACTACGACTTCGAATCGAACTATTCAAACTAAAAATCGTTCGACTATTCGACCATTCGATAGTCGAAGTACTGTCTCTTTAAGAAGAAACTTCGACCCCTAGATCGCCATCTAAAAGCTACCGAACTCAATGTTAGCTTATGGGGAAGGTCCCCATAGGCTTTCCTAAGTTTTTTTGATCGAAGGATATTCCTTCGATCGTTGGATTTAAATCCTTCGAATCGTTCGATTCGAAGGATTGTATCGTTCGATCGAAGGAATAATCCTTCGATCGTTCGATCACACTATTTGCACTAAAATCCTTCGACTTCGATATTCGAAGTCGAAGGATTTTAATTCCCAGTCGAATATCGAGGGTTAATTAACCCTCGATATTCGACCCTTTGTGAATCGGCCCCTTAATGTATTTTAAAATTCAGGACAGGGGCCCAAGCATACAGAAGGCCCAGTGGGGGCTCTATTTCAGGTGCTCTAATCTTTTTGGAGTTCTGGCTGTGGTGCCCAGTAAGTTTAGGTTACACAGTTGATCCCGGATGCTGAAATGAACACATTTGAAGTCATTATTATGCAAAGAATGATCTGTGCAGACTTTACCTCTTAATATGACTGACACGAAATGGCAGAGCACTTTTAAAAAGTGGATCACCATGCGATGCATATTGATTAGGGTGACCCAAGGACATGGGGGAAATAGTCCAAAGACTGGGCAACTGTCTGAATAACTAGTCTATAATAGATGTGCAGAATTTATAGGAAAACTGGGATTAAATAGATTTGTTTAAATTGTATTCTGACCAGTGCTCCAACATGAGGGGGGCCCTCCTTGGCCAGAAAATATTGTTGAATTACCATTATTTAAATTCAGATTTTTAGCTCTCATGCCAGGGACAGCCATCATGCGGTCTTCAACTGTTGCTGAACTTCAGTTCTCCAAAGGACGTTGTTGGGATGCTAGAGGAATACAGGTAAAGGATCCATTGTCCTCTCATAGACTCCATTTTAATCAAATAATACTAATTTTTAAAAATGATTTCCTTTTTCTCTATAATAATAAAACAGTAGCTTGTACTTCCTCCTAACTAAAATATAAGTAATCCTTATTGGAGGCAAAACAAGCTTATTGGTTTTAATGTTTTTTAGCAGATTTAAGGTATGGAGATCCAAATTACGGAAAGATCCATAATCCGGAAAACCCCAAGTCCTGAGCATTCTGGATAACAGGTCACATACCTGTACTTGTAAAACACTGTACTAAAAAATATGTTACCTACTCTCAATTATAGCTTTCCAGAACTTAGAATGGAGCATAAGTGATTCATCACTCACTGAGCCAGCTCTAGCCACTAGGGATGTAGCGAACGTCGGAAAAAAAGTTCGCGAACATATTCGCGAACTTGCGCAAAAATGCGAGCGGTTCGCGAACGGTTCGCGAACCCCATAGACTTCAATGGGAAGGCGAACTTTAACATCTAAAAAAGACATTTCTGGCCAGAAAAATGATTTTAAAGTTGTTTAAAGGGTGCAACGACCTGGACAGTGGCATGCCAGAGGGGGATCAAGGGCAAAAATGTATCTGAAAAATCTGCCTGTGTGTGCTTGGAAGAGATAGTGTAGGGGGAGAGCTGTTAGTGATTTCAGGGACAGATGATAGTAAGTTTGCTGGCTAGTAATCTGCTTGATACTGCTCTGTATTGGAACAAAAAAATAAATAAAAGCAGTCCTTACAAGGACTACTGTTATTGCAGCAGTCAGCAGATGAGATCAGAAGCAGGACAGCTGCCCACTGCAGCTACATACAGAGCACTGCAGTAGAAGGTAGATTACTAGCCAGCAAAGCTACCTAAGCTTAAATGTCCCTCAAACCCCTGCAGACTTCTGTCCCTCCAATAACAGAGCAGTATCAAAACGATTACTAGCCAGCAAACTTTCAACTGTCCCTGAAATCACTAACAGGCAGCAGCTCTCTCCCTACACTATCTCTTCAGCACACACAGGCAGAGTGAAAAAAAGCTGCAGGGCTTCGGTTTTTATAGGGAAGGGGAGTGGTCCAGGGGAGAGCTTCCTGATTGGCTGCCATGTACCTGCTGGTCTGGGGTGAGAGGGCAAAAAAAAGCGCCAACAATGGCGAACCCAAAATGGCGAACGTCGCGCGACGTTCGCGAACTTCCGGCGAGCGCGAACACCCGATGTTCGCGCGAACAAGTTCGCCGGCGAACAGTTCGCGCCATCTCTACTAGCCACATTAGAATATACTGACAATTAGCAATGATGCAGAGAGACCTGTAAAGTGTGGAGCAGGAAACACCTAGTAATCCATAGAGTACACTAAAATATTTCCACATTAAATTAACACTGTGCATTTTTAGTTTGAAGGGGTGGTTCACATTTACCTTTTTAGTATGTTATAAAATGGCTAATTCTAAACAACTTTTCAATTGACCTTCATTTTTTTTCTTTTTTATAGGTTTTGAATATTTTTTTTCATCTGATTCTTTCCAGCTTTCAAATGGGGGTCGCTGACCCCATCTAAAAAATACAAATACTCTGTAAGGCTACAAATTGAATGTTATTGCTACTTTTTATTTGCTTGTTTTTATATTCTTCTATTCATATTCCAGTCTCAGGTTGCTCAGGTTTTTGGACCCTAGCAACCAGATTGCTGAATTTGCAAACTGGAGAGCTGCTGGATAAAAAGTTAAATAATTCAAATACCACAAATAATAAAACATGAAAATCAATTGCAAATTGTCTTAGAGTATCACTCTCTACATCATACTAAAAGGTAGATGTTATCTAACACCATGCCATTCAGTCTTAGATTTTATCAAATAAAATTCCTCTGAAGGCTAGTAAAACGCGCTAAGATTTGGAGAGATTTCGTTGCCAGGCGACAAATCACCTCTTCTTCGGGCGACTAATCTCCCTGAAAAGCCTTCCCGACGACTAGAATCTAGATCACCGGCGTGATGGCACTTGGAGCGATTCGTTTTCAGAAGTCGCCCAAAGTTTCCTCTTGAGGCAATTTCGGCCGACTTCTGAAAACAAAGCATTCCTCCATCCTGTCGGCAATTTAGACTCTAGCCGGCTGGAAGGCTTTTCAGGGAGATTAGTTGCCCGAAGAAGAGCCGATATGTCGCCGGGCGATTAAATCTCCTCGAATAATTACGTGTCATTAGCCTTAAACATAAGAAGTCCCTACAAAAGCTTGAGTTTATCATTATTACCGTAATGACATGAGGTTAGTTCACATATCTGTGTTAGGGACATCATTGCAGTCCACAGATCACATCTAAATTAACTATTTACAGCCATTCAGGTAAAGGGGTGATATGGCAACCCTTGATTTAGTCATAAAGCATCTTATATGGTCATTTTGGTTTTTGGTTGGTAGCAAAGTTGCAAGCAGCAGCAACAAGCTAAAGTCGTAACCAGCAGTGCAGGGGTTAGCTGGTCTTTGTACTGATATCAGAGCCAAGAGCTGAGTGCTTTAGTTCCAGGATCTGGATAGACAGGGGAACACTGAGAGAATTGCTGTACTGTTATGGGTTGATTCGTTTGCTAAACAAGTCTGGCCATAATCTGACACTGGTGCAGGAAATGACTCACAATGCAACGCAGCTGCCTCTTTCATTTACATAGAAAGAACCCAATACAATAATAATAATAAAAAAATCGGAACACTCCCTTTCTAATTACGCAGTCCCTACCTAGCACAGACCATCATTCTCCTCCAGCCCTTTTCTTTTTAAGGTCTCAGAGGAGATGTGATCTCCATGAGCTGTATTTATAATCATCAACGTCAAATAATTAGCAAGGAAGATGCATGTCTTGCCGGTCTCTTAATGTCTTAACTCTTTGCCTTCCATAAGCGTCTGCTCAGAGGAACCAGAATGGCTGCAATATTCCTATTGTGCACCTATAGAAACCAGACACGTAACTTCCAATATGCGCAATGCACATACATTATCAGCAGCTATTTCAACTAACTCCAAGTCACAGTTAGTTAAGCTAATTAGTGAAGGATAACAGTCCGTTCCTTTTTTTTCTCCCCTGTTCAGAGAGGGCAATATCTTTCGGGTTCCCATTAAGCAGTCAGTAAACCATTATAACATCACTGATTCACTTTGCTTTCTATTTGTCTACTAGTACTGTTGAAAAGGGAATGGGTCATTTCTTTCTTCTTTTTTTGTTTCAAGATGTTTGTAGAGCACAACTTCCAGAATTCTTTTACCATAGATATGATTTCTGGGAGTTGTAGTACGGCAACAGAATTCTGGGAGTTGTAATACAGCAACACATGGCATAAGTCGTGGGGCATAAAGTAACCATTAGAGATGGGCGAATAAATTTGCGGTGAATTTCGGTGTTTTGCTGCCGGTGAATAGATCCGGCGCTTTGAAAAACTTTGAGCGCATATAACAATTGTCACGGGCGTCGAAATTGACACACATCAAAATAATTTTGACACCCATTGGCTTAAATGTGTTTTACATTTTTTCGCCGAAGCAAAACGCGACAAATTCACCAATTACTAATAACCATACTTAAACTTTCTGACTCTCATTCCCGTTTCAGACTCCCTGCCTTGCAATGGAACTATTAAAGGAAAACTATACCCCCAAAATGAATACTTAAGCAACAGATAGTTTATATCAAATTGAATGACATATTAAAGAATCTTACCAAACTGGAATATATATTTACATAAATATTGCCCTTTTACATCTCTTGCCTTGAACCACCATTTCGTGACTCTATCTGTGCTGCCTCAGAGATCACCTGACCAGAAATACTACAACACTAACTGTAACAGGAAGAAGTGAGGAAGCAAAAGGCAGAACTCTGTCTGTTAATTGGCTCATGTGACCTTACATGTGGTTTGTATGTGTGCACAGTGAATCTTACGATCTCAGGGGGCGGCCCTTATTTTTTAAAATGGCAATTTTCTATTTATGATTACCCAATGGCACATACTACTAAAAAGTATATTATTATGCTAATGGTTCATTTAAATGAAGCAGGGTTTTACACATGAGCTGTTTTACTCAGTATCTTTTAATAGAGACCTACATTGTTTGGGGGGTATAGTTTTCCTTTAAGGGCAGAGACACACACTGCAATTCGGGGAGTTTAGTCGCCCGGCGACAAATATCATCTTCTTCAGGGCGACTAATCTCCCCGAACTGCCTCCCCTGCCTTCCCGCCGGCTAGAATGAAAATCGCTGGTGGGAGGGCACTCGAAGTGCTTCGTTTTATGAAGTCGTCTGGCAACAAATCTCCTCTTCTTCTGGGCGCCTAATCTCCCGGAACTGCCTGCCTTCCTGCCAGCTAGAATGAAAATTGTTGGCGGGATGGCACTCGGAGTGCTTTGTTTTCCAAAGTCACCGGGTAACAAATCTCCTCTTCTTTGGGTCAGCAAAAGAAGAGGAGATTTGTCGCTGGGCGACTAATCTTCCAGAATTGCATTGTGTGTCTCTGCCCTAAGCCTGTAGATATGAGGAACTATTTGCACTGAAAGATCAAACAAGTTCATGAGTATATCTCATTGTGTGCCCATCTGAACAGTTGCCTTTGCATAATGTCAGGCCTATAAAAAAGATGTATACAGCAAAGGTTTTCTCTTGCATGTACCTGGAGCTGCCCATTTAAATACATTTAGGATGAGGATGGGGAAAGCGCCTGGGCTAATTTCATATTCACCCAGGCCTTTAGTTCTGGCAGTAGTCTACTGAGTATTTGAATGCCATTGAGGGAATATAATTTGCTAATCTGGGAAGGGAATTCCGAAAATTATATCAAATAATTAAAACAAGATGGAACCCACCTGTGTCTCCCTCAAATGCTGGGGTTGGAACACTGTACCTGTAACCATAAAGGCTGGCACCTAACCATAGATTTGTTTAAAGCTGGCCATAGACGCAAAGATCTGATCGTACGAATCGAGGATTCGTATGATTTTCGGACCGTGTGTGGAGAGTCCCGACATTTTTCGTCCGGCAGAGATCAGTCGTTTGGTTGATCGGACAGGTTAGAAAATTTCTGTCGGCTGCCGATAATATCTCTGCGTGTATTGCCGATCGTATGATTTTCAGTGGGAGACTGTCACTAGCTTTGGTTGGACATAGATATTGTATGATTGCTGTCAGGGGCAGAACATTGCTGATCTGTTCTTTAACTACTTTATGTGTTCTGACTGGTAAGACTTTGATCTGAATAGTTAGTGGCAGGTCGGGAGATGGGAAAGTCCGATCGTACATTGATTCGTACAATCGGATCTTTGCATCTATGGCCAGTTTAAGGCCCAGATATGTAGCCTCCTGGAGAAATGAACTGGTCTCACAATGAACAGAATGTCATCTGCAAATGCTGTTCATTTCACACGATGGCGACCTTTTTGATTTTATTTAAAGTGGGAGCAGTAAGTCGGTGCTTTTGAAAGTGATCAGGTTATAAATTCAAGACCGTTGCAAAAGCAGGGATTCCTGTCCGGTCTTCTGCAAGAGGCTGAAAGAGGAGGAAACGTTTCTGATTTGCTTTGGTAAGACCATTATCATGTTGTGCTTCATGGACAAAGGTCAAAAATAACTGGAATATACAATTCAAAATCTTATCTGGGGTTAGACTGACAATAAATCTTCTCTTTGAGAATCAAATAAAATTGAACAGGTGTAGGATTCCTTATCTAGAAACCCATTATCCAGAAAACTCAGAATTATGGGATGACCATCTACCATAGACTTGATTTTATACAAATTATCCACATTTTTATAAACTATTTACTTTTTCTCTGTAATAATAAAATAGTACAGGTATGGGACACATTATCCAGAAACCCATTATCCAGAAAGCTCCTAATTACGGGATGGCTGTCTTCCATAGACTCCATTTTATCCAAATAATCCAAATTTTTCAAAATGATTTCCTTTTTCTCTGCAATAATAAAACAGTAACTCTTACTAGATCCAAACTAAGATAAAATTCCTTATTGGAAGCAGAACCAGTCTATTAGGTTTAATTAAAGTTTACATGATTTTCTAGTAGACTTAAGGTATGAAGATCCAAATTACAGAACGATCCATTATCCGGAAAACCCCAGGTCCCGAGCACAGGCCATACCTGTACCTTGTACTTGATCCTACTAAGATTTAATCAATCCATACTGTAAGCAAAACCAGTCTATTATGTTTATTTTATATTTAAATAATTTTGTGATGAAGATTCAGATTACTGAAAGATCCCTTATCTGGAAAAACCCAAGTCCCAAGCATTCTGTATAACAGGTCCCATACCTGTAGCAATTGCCAGGAGGATAACTATGGCTCACTGCGTATTGTGGATATTAGTCATAATTAAAAGTTATGTGCATACGAAAGAAGCTTTTGCCCACTTTCCCAGTGATTATTTTTTTAATGCAAACTCCAGGTCTCACCGGCAGGGGACAGAGAAGGTTATTTAATAGTGATGGGCGAATCTTTGGCGTTTCGCTTGGCAAGAAAAAATTGTGAATTAACTGAAGAATTCACGAAATGGCGAAAAATTCACAAAATGCATTGAAGTCAGTGGGCGACAAATAATTTTGACACACAACAATTTATACGCACAACTATTTTGTCCAATTGCATTAAAGTGAATGGGTGTCCGAATAATTTTGACGCTCAACATTTTTTTTGTCGCTGCGGATCTTTCACTGGCCAATTTTCGTCGCAGTTTAGAATTTATTCGCTGGCGGCGAAATTTGGAAATTCGCTGCGAAACCAAAAGTGCCATATTTACGAAATGGATTAAGACTTTTTCTGATTTTGAGTTTTTTAAATGCCAGTTTAACTTCAACAATATTTCCCATTTCAGTTTCCGTTTACTCCACTGAATTCCCCCTGGATTTAGCTGCAGTACAACTGTAACTTCTACTTGCTGAGGATGCTGTATATTGTAATTTATAAGTACAGTCATTCTGACCTGCTTTGGACCTACTTCACTTTGTTTTTCACGATTGCTATTGGGCATCCACATGGTAGATGAGACTTTTTGAAATATTGAAAGGGATTTATTTATGTATAGATATTACAGTAAGTGATATTTTCTTTCAAATAAGTCCACAAATAATTCATTTCATATCCGATACAGCTGTATTGCCTGCCTCAATTTGCACAATTTATTCATTACAATGGTGTACAACTAGTTTGTTCTGCTGCAGGATTGTGTTGGTACATCACCCATTTTGGGCATTGCCCCACAGTGCAGTTCTATAAATCTGAAAAATGGTCTGGACATTCAAACACCTGGAACATTTAAAATTAGGGATCCACTGTTTTGGGATTCGGCCAAATGCTGAATCTTTTGTGAACGATTCGTTCGAATACCTAACCAAATCCGATCCCTAATTTGCATATGCAAAGTAGGGGTATGAAGGGCATGCTTTATGATTGTGTGACGAAAAGTCACATGATTTTAAGGATTTGGATTCAGTTCAGCATTCAGCAAGGATTTGGCCTTTTTCATTAGGATTCGCTGAATCCACGTGGCCAAACTGAAACCCAAGCCTTAAACTCATGTGGTTTTGGTGCTTCCCTATTTAAAATCAGCATCTTGAACTTTCACCTGTTAATAAATACAATTTTAAAAATCCCAGGAATGAACAGAGTGTGAGTGAGCTTTTATTTATTAAGCTCTAAATTCACATTTTGATAAATCTGCCCCTTGGTCTTTTATTTGGATGCAGTAGCGCACACTTCAACAGACATCAACATTTTATTATAATCTGGTCTACTATGGCCTAGCTTTTCACATGGCTTCACATGGTTTTTAGATTTTGCTACCAATAAATGTTGTACATCGCTTCACTCAAGGTTATTTCCATGTCTGAAAGGCAAATTTACTGTACTATTATTGTTATAATGTATGCTGAGTTGCCCCTATATGTGACTTTTTCCCAGAGGGTTCTTATGTAAAGAAAAAATAAATAAATAAATATATATATATAATTATTTTAAGATGAAGAATTGTTTGCGGCAATGAGGGCTGAAGAACTTTGCCCTAGACAATAAAGCTTGAGTCGTTTCCAATCTGTATCAGGGATGAAGCAAGCTGGGTTGCATCAGGCATTGTAAGGATTCTTTTATCGAGGTCCTCTGTCTGCCAGGCACCTGGTTTCTAAAGGCTCCTGGCTTTTGTTTTCCCTTCTCATCCCCCTCCCATAAGCTAACCCTTGTCTGGAAGGTCAAGAGCATGTAAGCCAATTACCATGTCCTGACGGCTCCCTCTTCTACTAGACTAAAGGGCTGGACTTCCCATCCTAGATCCTCCATCAATCAGGCTGGCTCAGTGAAGCCTGGGTAATCGAAAAAAGGTTTGTGTCATGCAGGGTAAAGCCATGCACTATGTATAATATGCCGTTGTAAAAACTGTTATTAACCAGCTCATTACCTTAGCAACTGAACACCGTGCATCACAAAGTGCCAGCAGCTCAGATCATATCTGTCAGTTGTGAGAAGACAGGCTAGCTCACTGGTGCAAGGGCCTGCCAACGGTTGCTAAATTACTGCCAGGCTGTGAACGACTCCATAGTTAAAGGCACAGCAATGCATTGCTCTGTGACGGCTTGCAGGACGTATTAGGCACAAGACGTATCTCAAAGCCTTATAAATGATGCATTCTGTCAGGCTGCATTAATACCAACACTGTCTGGCTAGATACATTTTTAATAAGAGATCCTTGTGTTAAATGTAAATCGCATGGCATTACATGTGGGGGTTGTATTGCAGCACCTGCCACTGCACTGGATTGGACTTTATACACAATAAAAGGCCCAATAGTCGCTGCTAAGGTGGAAATTATATTATGATGAACATTAGAGTGGGATGACAATCACCTATTTTAATTAACCATTTTTAATGGGTAACCAGTAAGAAGGATTAAAACTAACGAGAAACCAAACAATGCTTTAGACTGTTCATCCACAAAGCAGAAAGCGATGCTGGCATTCTCTTCCCATCCCTCCAGCTATTCAGGCCTCCGACCCCCTTAATTGATTTTGTTACCAGTGCAGAGAATTGTTCCCTCACTCTGGGCTGGGGTGGAGGGCGCAGCAAAATTCTCTGGTGTATGAATGTAAAGAGTATAAAAGCCTTTCCGAGGTTTGCCTTGCCTCCCAAGCAGGCCCGGATTTGTGAAAAGGCCACAAAGGCCCTGGCCTAGGGTGGCAGAATTTAAGGGGGGGCAACATGCCCAGCCACACCCACATTGGTTAGGAAACACTGGGGATTCACAGGAGATAAAATCGTTTTCAAAATGTCTTTTGCACCAATCCCCAGTACTCTGAACCCGATGCCGAAAATTTGAACGTGAGCACAAAGGAAGGGGAGGAGACGGAGACGATGAATGGCGGCAGGCCTAGGGGTGCCTGCTATGTAAATCCGGCCCTGCTCCCAAATCAGCACAATGTCAGGACAGTTCCACCTCTAGTGCATGAACCTTATCACATCTTACCATGAGTCTTCATAATGGTACCTCTGCAATCAAAGGTCATTACATGTCCCATCTGAGCATCAAATACCATAAAAGTAATTTCTCCTATGTTCCATGTGATAGTTTTGTGGCGTTACAAATATCTAGATAAATGCACAATTTGCACAATTGCGGTTAGGGGCAGAACATTGTCTAATCTGTTCTTTTACTATTTTATTGGACCTGAATGGTTAGTAGCAGGTCGGGAGATTGCACTGCTCAATCGTTCGACCGATAATGAAGGTATATCTGCACGTCTATGGCCATCTTAATAGCAGTCTCACCAGCTACACGGATCTATTGTTTTTCTTGTATGTTTGAAGCAGTGCTGGCTAGAGCAGCTGCCCTTCCATTGTAGTTTACATGTACTTCAATTTGCTCACACAACAACACAAACTAGGACAAGCAAATGCTGTGTATGGGACCCTGGTGTATGTTCAGTTTCAGTATATACTGTATGTGCAAAATAAGCCATCTGGTGGAGATTTTGAGAAGTTTCTCAATGTTTTTGCAGAGACTTTAGGTTGTGTTCTTTGTTGGTTTTGATACAAATAATCTACAGACATTGTTTAGTCTATGGGAGCATATTTGGTTTACAGGATTTTCTAACAAGGATAACTAAAAATATTTTGCTGGCAGCCCTCTGCCAGGGGCGATTTGGGTCAGGCACCAGCCCCAACTGACCTCCCTTCATGACAGAAACAACAACTTTATGCTTCCCTCTCTGATTTTGATATGGACAATACAAATCAAAACTTAAAGCGGAATGACTTAAATGAACTTCATACGCTTCATCTCGTGGAAATATAATCTAATAATAAAGTAACAAATAAAACATTCTGTACTCTTTATGTTTTGGGTAGCCGAGGATGAGTAGAGTATAACAGTGCTTTATTAGCAGAGTCACACAGGCATTGCACAACAGTAACTTAAACTGTAACACTCTCAAGCTGTACAGAAAGTCCTGTGTATGCACAGTACAAGTCCTGTGCACAGTGACACCCGCAGGCCATTTGTATAAACACCACAGTACTATTTCTGAAATAATCCAGTTACTCTTCATTATCCCACAATCCACAAAGTGTCTTTCTTCATGCAGGAGTCAGATTTTGATTGACAGGTAGGTCAAGTATATTGGGGTGTGACCCCTTTGCCTAAATATTGTATTAAAGGAGAAGTAAAGCCTAACTAAAGAAATGTTGTACATTATAATCTGGGCTTCTGTACCAGCCCAAGTCAACCACAGGCCATTAGCAGTAAAGATCTGTGTCTCCAAAGATGCACCAGTAGCTCTCCATCTTCTTTTCTGCTGATTCACTGCACATGCTCTGTGCTGCTGTCACTTACTGAGCTTAGGGACCCACTCACAATATACAGTACACATAGAATAGAAATGTCACAGTATAAGGCTGATTATTAATTAATAGAGATAATTACTACATGGCAGCCCAGAAAACAGTGCAATTAGCATCAGAATGTAATAATGAGCCCTGTAGCATCATCTTATATTACAGGCCAACCTTATTTCCTGCTTGATAATTTGCAACAACCCCTAAGCTTAGCTTCTCAACAGCTGCTCAGAGCCCACTGAGCATGTGAGTGTCGCAGACTCTTTCCAAGATGGTGACCCCCTGTGACAAGTTTGAAGTCCTGAATCATTGCTGCTATTGAGAAGCTGAAACTTTAGGCTGGTGCAATAAGTTCAGTATGTAAAATATGGCATTTTAAACTATATTAATTTTTAGGGTTTAGTTATCCTTTAAAAACGAAGCTGTCTTTCAAAATAACAGACTCCGACACAAATCTGTAATTAGACCATTTCATAAATGATTCGACATTTTTAATTGGTTATATGTAGAAAGTTCCTTGTTTCCACGAGACGAAGCTTCCATTAAATTTACATTTTCAGGGGTATTGGGATAAGGTTTACATTTATTTATATGTATGGATGTTAGAATGTGTCACAGAAAGGGTTGATAAGAGTCAATTTGTCTCCCTTCTCTTTCTTGAACTAAAATATACAGTGTTTACAATATTGATCATCTTGATAAATATCAGTGGCATGTAGTGCAAGCTCAGTCCCTTGTCTGGCAGTGGGAGAGATAATCTGCCTAAACAGAACCATGTAAGAGAAGTGATCTGGAGACAGGAGAAGAGTGCAATGTGTGTGGGAGGGATACTCAGGATCAGCTGCACCCCTTGGGGCTTCTGTGCCTTTGTAAATGTTATTCCTCGAGTTGCAGCAAGAGCAGCAAGAGCATCAAGAGGGCTACAGTATGGGTATACTTGCTAAATGTATATTGTGTATATATATATAAAAAACTTTATATATGTTACTTTGTAATGTGCCCTATAAGTGCCATCTCTGCTGCCCTGCAAATAAATAAGCAACTGAAAATATAAATACAGAGCCCTTGCATGAATACAGTGCTGACAAACACAGGGGGGCAAATTCACTAAGATTCGTAGTTGCGCTCAGGGGTAGCGTATGGTTGCGAAGTTGTGCTAGCGTTGATTCGCTAAGTAAAGCGCCTCCAAATTCAAATTTCAATGGAGGAATACGTATCAGCACTACAAATGGCTAGAAAAGCTTCAAAACATCAAATAAAAATGTTATTTTGCCCTACACATGTGCCCACTGTCTAGGTAAGTTGCCATGAGTCAGGAGATGTAGGGGGGAAGGAGGGGAGCCCCAAAAAAAATTTCGATCTTTTTCAGCCTATCACCCATCATGTAGAAAACACGCCAGTGCCAGAATCCAGGCTCACATAAGGCAGACAGGGGGTCCCTTGTAACAGTTTGTATCATGTAAAGGGCCAGTAATACTATGAAGCTTTGTTTTTTTTTTTTAATATGTTAAAGTTTTTTGTCTGTTTGTTCCACACTGGCAAATAAAATCTAGCGGCAGCTCCAGTCCTTTTTATATGAGATAGGTCGTCACTCCATAGATTGCAAATCGATAATAAAGGGCTGGCACATACCAGACCACACTCTGTGAATTGATGTAGTAAAAAAAGTATTTATTTAAGCAAAAACATCACAGCAAAGGCTAACGCGTTTCGTGCCTTAGGGGCACTTAGTCATAGGCTGAATAAACATTAGACCAAAAGTCATATTTAAATGAAAAGGGACCAAGCAACAACATGTATTCAACCACCAATCCAAATAGGCAGTAATTGGAAAAGGACCAATCAGAGACATTTTTTGAAAGGCCAATCTAAGACATCATTACAGATTAGGTACAACCATTAGTTAACCTATCTATACATGATATTAAAGTACAAAAGTTAAAAGATGTTCTATTCTCAGCATGAGTTTTCTTTGGTCAAAAGCCACCTGTTAAACTCCTTTGTTGTGTTGAAAATGAACCCTAAGTGATTTTTCTGTTATGAAAAAGTATGACTCTAGGCAGTTCAGGACCTGTGAATATTAATGATGTATATCCTATGGCACAGGGGGTGGCCAAGATGGGGTTACATTACATATTAATATATAATATATATTACATATTAATTGCATATAAATATAAAAGCACCTGAATAGAAAGATGAGTAATAAAAAGTAGCAATAACAATGAATGTGTAGCCTTACAGAGCATTTATTTTTTTAGATGGGGTCAGTGATCCCCATTTGAAAGCTGGAAAGTGTCAGAAGAAGAAGAAGGCAAATAAATCAAAGACTATAAAAAAAAGAAAAAATGAAGGCCAATTGAAAAGTTGGTTAGAATTAGCCATTCCAAACGTACATTCTCAACATACTAAAAGGTGGACCAACTAGTTGCTCAGTACTGTAGTGGAAGCCACAGAGGACTACATTACCCAGCAATCCTACAGGTACAGAATACCAAGTGTGCTACATTTATAAACACACAGACTGTACATATACATATAGTGTACTTAAAAAATAAATCAGGCATATTAAGCTAGAGTTGCCAGCTGTCTGGTTTTGACAACCCGGTATTTTGAAGGCCTGCCCGGTTTTCCAAATAGGGAAAACCCAGGCATTATTCCCTGTGATTGACACACCGATCAGCCAATCGCGATTGATGCGCCATAGACCTGCCCATCGACATCACAGCACCGCCCCCTCAACGTCACAGCCCTGCCCCCTGCCCGGTCTCCACCAGGGGAAAAGATGGCAACCCTATATAAAGCCCAAACTAGTTTGTATTTGTCTCTGAATATTACATGCAATTAGGGAAAAAGTTTTCTTACATTTCTTCAATTATCCAGACATTGACTGGGGTAATGGGGTTGCTAAGACAGAAAAAGCTAGTAGGTTTGTAAATATGCTGAATGACAACTTTTTATTCCAGCTCGTTCAAGAACCTACTAGGAATAACTCTCTTTTGGACCTTGTAATAACTAACAATACTGAACTCATCTCTAACATTTGTGTGGGTGAGCATTTAGGGAATAGTGATCATAACATGGTCTCCTTTGAGATTCTGTTGCAGAAGCAATTCTATAAGGGAGTAACTAAAACACTAAATTTCAGACGTGCAAACTTTGACAGTATAAGGGCATCTCTGCAACATATTAAGTGGGAAATGCTTTTCTCAGGGTTAAACACAGAACAAAAATGGGAAGTCTTTAAAATGCTGCTTAATAAATATACTTGTCAGTATATTCCACTTGTAAGCAAGGAACGTCGTTGCAAAGCAAAACCTTTTTGGTTCAATAGAAGTTGGTGTTGAGGTGGGTAAGAAAAAGACGTGCTTTTAAAGCTTTCAAGTTAGCTGGTACAGCCGAATCATTTATAAGGTACAAGGAGGCCAATAAATCATGCAAAGAAGCTATAAGGCAAGCTAAAATTGCTATAGAAAAGGATATTGCAGCAAGCAGTAAAAAAAATCCAAAATTATTTTTTAAATATGTTAATAGTAAAAAAATGAAGCAGGAAGGGATGGGTCCCTTACTATCAGAGGGGTGTCAGCTGGTTGATGAAAACAAAATAAAAGCGCAGATTCTGAACTCATATTTTTCATCTGTCTACACAAATGAGGAATCAGTAAGTGAAGGTTTCCTTCTTAACAGTCCCAATTCTAGTAATACAACTAATGATGCATGGTTCACACATGATGAAATTCAAAAGAGACTAGAACATTTTAAGGTTAACAAAGGTCCAGGGCCAGATGGTATTCATCCCAGGGTAATTAGCGAGCTTAGCTCTGTGATTGCCAAACCTCTTTACTTAATTTTTCAGGATTCATTGAGATCTGGCATAGTGCAGAGAGACCGGCGAATTGCTAATGTGGTGCCTCTATTCAAAAAAGGATCCCGTTCTCAGCCTCAAAACTATAGGCCAGTTAGTCTGACGTCAGTGGTAGGAAAGCTTTTCGAAGGGTTAATAAAGGATAAGATACTGGACTTCATAGCAAATCATAATACTATGAGTTTGTGCCAGCATGGTTTTATGCGTAATAGATCTTGCCAGACTAACTTAATTTCTTTTTATGAGAATGTAAGTAGAGACCTCGATTCTGGGATGGCAGTGGATGTGATTTACTGTACTTAGATTTTGCTAAAGCATTTGATACAGTGCCACACAAAAGGTTACTGGTTAAATTAAGGAATGTTGGCCTTGAACATAGTATTTGTACCTGGATAGAGAACTGGCTAAAAGATAGACTACAAAGAGTGGTGGTAAATGGAACATTTTCTAATTGGACCAGTGTTGTTAGTGGAGTACCTCAGGGCTCTGTACTAGGTCCCTTGCTTTTCAACTTGTTTATTAATGACCTGGAGGTGGGCATTGAAAGTACTGTTTCTATTTTTGCAGATGATACTAAATTGTGCAGAACTTTAGGTTCCATGCAGGATGCTGCCACTTTGCAGAGTGATTTGTCTAAACTGGAAAACTGTGCAGAAAACTGGAAAATGATGTTCAATGTTGATAAATGCAGGTTATGCACTTTGGCAAACATAATATAAATGCAAGTTATACACTAAATGTCAGTGTGTTGGGAGTTTCCTTAAATGAGAAGGATCTAGGGGTCTTTGTAGATAACACGTTGTCTAATTCTGGGCAGTGTCATTCTGTGGCTACTAAAGCAAATAAAGTTCTGTCTTGCATAAAAAAGGGCATTAAATCAAGGGATGAAAACATAATTATGCCTCTTTATAGGTCCCTGGTAAGGCCTCATCTGGAGTAGGCAGTGCAGTTTTGGACTCCAGTCCTTAAGAGGGATATAAATGAGCTGGAGAGAGTGCAGAGACTAAGTGCAACTAAATTGGTTAGAGGGACGGAAGACTTAAATTATGAGGGTAGACTGTCAAGGTTGGGGTTGTTTTCTCTGGAAAAAAGGCGCTTGTGAGGGGACATGATTACACTTTACAAGTACATTAGAGGACATTATAGACAAATAGCAGGGGACCTTTTTACCCATAAAGTTGATCACCGTACCAGAGGCCACCCGTTTAGACTAGAAGAAAAAAACTTTCATTTGAAGCAACGTAGAGGGTTCTTCACAGTCAGGACAGTGAGGTTGTGGAATGCACTGCCGGGTGATGTTGTGATGCTGATTCAGTTAATGCCTTTAAGAATGGCTTGGATGATTTTTTGGACAGACATAATATCAAAGGCTATTGTGATACTAAGCTCTATAGTTAATATGGGTATGGGTGTATAGAATTTAATTAAAAGTAGAGCGGTGTATGTATGGATGCTGGGTTTTCATTTGGAGGGGTTGAACTTGATGGACTTTGTCTTTTTTCAACCCAATTTAACTATGTAACAATGTAACTATGTAACATTATAACAGTTACAGTCCCTTTGTTGCTATTTTTTAAAAATAAATTTATTAGTCAGCTTATGCTGGCTGGGTGTGTGGATGGGCCAATTATGTAGGAGGAGACCCAGTAATGTAGGAGGATGGGACAATTATGTTAATGGAAGGGCTTAATTACTTAAGGGGTGGGGCTTGCTGTGGATTCAGGACCATCTCACAGAAAAGAGGAAAAATTGGGGTGAATCAGGGCTTAACTGGGTGGGCCAGGGGCAGAACAAGAGGGTAGATTTGTAATACTCAACAATGACATTACGGACAAACATTAACTATAAAACACTCAACAGAACATTGTTGGTCCTGTGGAGTTGGCTATTCAGATTTAGGTGCCTCTTCTCAAGCCGAAATCACCAGCAGAGAAAACACCACATGTGCCATCAGTCAAATTCATGGAAACAGGGTATTTTTAGAAAGAGAAGGTATGAAAACAAGAAATGAAAATATATTAAAACAGAGAATTTCAGTAGGATAGAATATACAATGGACGGTGTAAGCAGTGAAGTGTGAGTGGGTTGTGGGAAAGGAATTTATAGATTGTGAACATCTGGTGCGCCACGGGTTCTGCTGTAAGAAGGAGCAGCAATCAAAATGTAGAGGAAAGGGAACAATTTTTTTTTTTGGACAGCGATAGCCCATCATGAACACTCGCAGCAGAATCCAGAGGCACAGCCAATAGGTATGGGGGTTTCTGTCAATCCCCTAATTAAGATATTTTGGGCCCCAGAGTTCCTGCATTCCCAAGGGCCCTCCTATTGCCTCCCTGCTAGCCTATCTTTGAAAAATAGCATTTTTAATATCCATGTGATTATTTTTTTGTTGCATTTTGCTTCTTTTGTTTTAGGACCCCCCCCCCCCCGGGCCCTCCCCCCTTGCCTGGGGTTCATCCGTTCATCCCTCCAACCCTCCAGGCCCATCTATATGGGATAATAAATTTCTGGCATGTACCTCCCACCTTCCTTATTCCTATTCTGAAAGTTTCATGTGCTCCACTGTTTGCACTGAATTATTATGCACTGTGCTTTGTGTAGGCTGTGCCGTTAACTCCGCCTGGGCCAGCAAGCCCTGCCAACGCCAAAGCATGGTACAATGAATCCCTATAAATATATCAATCAAGTCAATGTGCATAGTAGAATGTACAAGAAACATTATTATAAGTGCAATCCCTAGCCCACTATATGTATATTTTGGCAGCATTTCCCAGTCACTGTGAGCTGTAAGATTTGCCATTCACTGCTAAACTATACAGTGTCAGTGGTTGTACAGAATCTGGCTAGGGTCATAATTACTTCTGGCACTAAAACATAGAAGGTTTCTATTATTAGAAGGTTTTGACCCTGCCCAGACAAAGGAATGCATTTCTGATTTAAATATCACGGAAAAGGGGATAAGGGCACACAAAGGCCCGGGCCTAGGGCAGCAGAATTTCAGGGGCGACTTGCAGCCCAGCCGCATCCAAATAGGAGCACTGGAGACTGGCATGTGGGCCAGGTCGGACCGGGGGGCTTGGGGCCCACCGGGGCTGCTGCCCCAGGGCCCCGCTCCTGCCCTCCCCCCCCCGTCGTTCCAACGAGCCGCATCTGTTTGCATGTGCTCGGCGCAAACAATGGAAAATTGCAGGGAACCCGGCTACCATGGAACTCACTCCATTGTATGCTTCGCAGCTCAAAGTTTCTAATGAGCTGGAAAGGCTCAGCCTGCTCTGTACAACAGTGTTTGCTCCCGGCCCAGCGCCTCTCTGCTTTCCTCTTCCCTTTTCCACTAGCTCTCTGCTTCTTTTTAATCACACGCATGCGCAAGATTATCAGCGTTGCCGGCATTAGGAAGCGGATCTGGTCCGGCAGGGCCCACAAGACCCCAGGGCCCACCGGGTTTTTTCCTGGTGTCCCGTCGGCCCAGTCCGACCCTGCATGTGGGAGATTAGAAAATATCTTGCATGTCTCCAGTGGCGGACCAGTTCTACCCGAGCACATTCTACATGTGAGCACACGCAAACGTAAAGGAAATGGACAAGTAGGGGAAGGGGGTAGGGAAGCAGAGGGGACAGGGAAGAGAAGGCGATATGGAAGGGGAGGGGACAGGGGGGAGAAGGGAAGGGGTGGGGGCAAGCAGAGTTGGCCTAGGGGCACCTGGATAGTACACACAAATTCATTTAAAGTAGGGTTGCCACCTTTTCGGCCCATGGGATGGGGCCATCATGTGGTCGGGGCGGTACAGTGACACAGTGGGGGCATGGTTGTGAAATCGGGGCGGGGCTATGATGTGTTGACCACTGATTGGCCATTCGTTGTGTCAAGGTCGTTTGCCACTTCAATTATAGGAAATCCTGCCTGGTTTTCCTAATTTGGAAAACTGGTCAGGCAGTTTTGACCCGGGCAGCCCTTCAAAAGAACGGACTATCTGCCCATGAACAGCAGAGACCCTACTGGTATTTTAACAACACAGTTTGTAATAATAATGCTTAATGCTAATGTTAGTAAAGGACAAGGAAAGTGGTATTCATTGACCCAGAATCTATAGAGGGCCACCTGATGGGTGGCTATTTGTTAGGCACCCGCCTCGGTGAGTATAAACCCTGCCGTCAATGAAAAATGCACCAGCCCTGAGTACATATCCTCTAAGCACTGCACATCCATCTTCAAGGCTTTCCCAGGATCCCTCGCAGGGTAGATTAACACTGCATTTTGGCACATCCGCAGTATAGTAGCATGGGGAACTTTACTCTACTGACAACAGTTCCATCCACAAGGATCACTGGGAAATCCGCAAAGATCAGCACTGGCCTGGAGTCCAAACCTAAAATGAAATACCTAACAAATTGCCAGAACCACAGTAAATAACACTTTCTTGTCCTTTAATATGGAAGAAAGTTAACAGATATAGAAAGGCCGGTTGACTGACAACCCTACAAATAAAATCTGCTTGCTCAGTAATTTGACCAAATAGTACAATTTGCGTAATTTGGCCACCCAATTCTAAGTGATCCCATTGTTCTGTTTCTAAATGATAGATTTCTTAAAGTGATTCTATTATGGGATAGCATGTTTTTTACTTAATGCATCAGTTAATAGCACTCCTCCAGCAAAATCTTGCAGAGTGTGTATATATATATCTATATATATAGATATATATATATATATATATATATATATATATATATATATATATATATATATATCATATGTATATATGTTATGGAGTCAAACATGTTCTTAGTTTCCTAGGTGTCCTCAGCCATGGGCCCTGATAAACTTCAGTCTCTCTCTAGTGGTAGATATGAGAACAACCCAAGTCACAACTCCTTCAGTTATATTGAGTGGGAGAAACAATAGCTTATCTGAAAGCAGTTCCATAGTAAAGTACCGGTTCCTTCTGAAAGCACAGGACCGGGCACAAATACCCAATGTTACAACAATAAAATTACATTTATTGGTTCAAGAATAAAATTTTAAATGGTAGAATGAATTACTTGCAATGTACACAGTGTAATTTAGTAATAACAACTTTACCATAAAATCATGAGAGAATGCCTTTAAAACACAACTCCCAGAACCCCCAAATATGTAGAGCTCGGCAATCCGGGCTTAGAATGGAACACATTGCTCCAGAGTTAAATTAATCTTGTTACATTTCATGTCAATTGTTTTATAGAGACTGAGTGGACTGTTGAACTTTTGTCATGCTTCCAGAGCATGATCACAAATATGCAGCCAAGGTCAACTGCAGATTTTTTTTTCTTCGCTTAGTATCATTGAAACATTAAGTGGTTAATGAAGCATTATTTTCTTTCACTTCCCTTCTCAAGTCTCTGTGAAGAATGGATGTATTAATGGTTCATTTTACCATTTAGCTTTTGCCTAAAACTTCTGCTCGTCCCATAGCCTTCCTATTGTGTTAGAATCACTCAACATTTAGAGACAACTCCTTAGGTTTACTTATTTCACAATAATTCAAGAATGCCTGAGGGTATAGTGGACTTTAAAAGGACCAACATAATATAAGATATGAACCACAAGGAAAAAGGCATCTTGTATCAGTCACAAACATCCATGTAAAAGTTCCTGTATCATATCAGAGCTTAAAATATGCTTGTGAGTAACTGCCAGCTGGTGATATGTTTTATCTGCCATATTAGATTTTCAGCCTCTCATCCTGCAAGCTTACAGTAGATAGAATTGGTCCCTGTGATCACATTCTTAAAACTAGCAGCTCCCGTCTTTGCAGATAAATGCACTGCATTATAGGTAAAAACATGGCAATTGCATTTTCCATTCGTAAGTGACCCCGATTTAATAGACATTGCACTCAGTAAGACAAAATAATGCAGCAATTTACCGCTATTAATTGATAAATTAATTTATTACAATCTGATAACTTCCTCTCTTCACTGGCGACTATGTGAGCAGAAAGGAAAAATCGAGGGCAAAGTAACATGATACAATGACACAGATACCCAGACAGCAGAGAATGCCTCTCTCTGTGCTAGAACTTTCCTGCAGGGAACCCATGCCCCAAGCATTTTATTAAGCTGCAAAGAGAAAGGCAGGATTTTTTAATGCGTTAACCCCCGGCAGGGTACTTAGCAATTCCTTCACGTCATTCTCATAAAGGAGAACAAATGTGAAAGGCATAAATTATGGCAGAAACTACGAAGCCTGGCCGACATTTGGAAACTATGTTGAATGTGTCCGGGAAAACCTTTATTTGTAAATCTGCTCTCAGATATCAGGGTGGAAAACGGAAACGAGAAAGTAGGAGTTGCATTACTTCAACATTAGCACATTATTGTGATTCAATAGAATTGTAATGGTTTTATTGGAAATTCAGTGTAAGATTTAATTGTGGCTTTGGTAAAATCACTATGTTGCTCAAATCAGCCTTCACTCATGACATTGTTAGATTATATGAACCTGGGGAATAAATGTTATTAATCCTTGGAGACCATCTTCAATTAGACCTAAGCCACTGCCATGAAACTTCCACAAGGCCGTGGTCTCTAGGAAGGCTCTTTACTAGTCTTTATGGTAGTCAGATTGGCAGAATAATGTTTAACATCACTTGTACAACATCAAACTGACATTTAAATATATAAATCTAATATCTTGAATCTTCAGCCCCAGGTCTTTTGTAGATGATGTGCTCAAAAATAATCAGTTGGTAAAACTGAACTGCCTTTCTGCTATTTATATTAGCACTGCTGCTGCTTCACTTGTCTCTTGGTATAACATTTAAGTGGCTGCACTAGTGATACAAGTATGGGACCCATTATCTAGAGTCAGGGCCTCCATCAGAATTTAGTGTTCCATACAAAAAAGAAAAAATAGGTGACCGTCCCCCCCAAGTAGAAAAAACTCTTTGGTGGCCTGGCCCCCCCATAAAAAGTAGGGTTGCCACCTGGCCGGTTTTTATTGACCTGGCCTGTAAAATGAATGGTTGATGCCAATGTTATTAATAGGGAAAAAAGATAAATATATAGGAAGGCCGGTATTTTTTTCCAGAAAAGGTGACAACCCTAATAAAAAGTAGAAAAAAAAAAAAAAAAGATGGCCATGGCCCCCCTGTACAGATAAAAAACATTGGTGGGCAGGATCCCCCCCATGAAGATAAAAAAACATTGGTGGGCAGGATCCCCCCCATTAAGATAAAAAAAACATTGGTGGCCAGGATCCCCCCATAAAGATAAAACATTGATGACCTGGGTCCCCATTAAGAAAAAAAAAAGACCATTGGTGTTTAGTGGAACTTACCTTTCAATTTTTCTTACCCTCATCGGCTCCCTTCGTTGGCCGAAGCTGTTTGGCTGTCTGGCTCCTACATCAGTGGTTCGATTCCTACATCAGTGACACAAGGGGGGCCCGGCCGTACTGCGCTTCCTAGATGAGCTGGGCCCCCCTTGTGTCGCTGATGTAGGAATCGAACCACTGATGTAGGAGCCAATCAGCCTTAACACTTAAAAGCCGCCGGGATGGTGGCACTATCAGGAATGCACAGCACCTGGGGTTTTCCAGATAACAGATCTTTTCGTAATATAGATCTTCACACCATCATCATATAAACATTAAATAAACCCAATAGGCTGATTTTGCTTCCAATAAGGATTAATTAGATCTTAGTTTGGATCAAGTACAAGCTACTGTTTATCATTATTATTATTGAGAAAAGGAAATTTTGATTATTTGGATAAAATGGAGTCTATAGGAGTTGGCCTATCCTTAATTCAGAGCTTTCTAGATAATTGGGTTTCTGGATAACAGATCCCATACCTATATATGGTATTAGTTTAATAATATAAAGTATTAAATTATTAGATATTTTTTTATTTTATCTTCTCTCTGATTTTAATGAATTTGCACATGTCCGTGTTTGTTCTTTCTCCCTTAGGCATTTTTGACTACTTCTCATGCAGCACTGTGAATGGCTGTGAATCAGTGTTTTGTCCAGCAAGGAATGGTGGGTCAGGCTTCAAAATCCAGGATTAGCAGGAAGACATATTTGTAAAAGAAGAAAGAAATGAAATCCTTTCTTATGAAACACATTTTCATGTACATTTTACAGGGGCCAAGAGAAAGTTTCTCCATAACAGCTTAAATACAGATTTTCTTTTCTACAGCAGTATAACTACCCCAAACAAAGTCTTCTTCGTGACCCAATCCCAAAAAGCATGAGGTTAGATGATCCATTACAGATTTCTATATATTGAAACTGTTCATTTATTCTCCAAATAAAATAGTTCATATTGTTATTTATAGGGGAAAGGATTTAATGTGGTTCTATAACATTTCTGTTTTCCTGCCATAGTTTATTACAACCCTTTAGTAAGAGAGTGATAATTTCAAATATGATTCCCCCATCTCCTGAAAATGTATTCCATATGGAAACCTTTAAATGAATACATGTACAGCATATTTATCAACTCAGGAGGTTATGTAATAAAAGGCACTAAGTTTGCCCAGGGGCAATAACCTATAGCAACCAATCCGCATGTAGCACTTAGTGGTCACTTGTGTAAAAGCAAATATCTTATTGGTTGCTATGGGTTACTGCTCTTGGGTAAACTTAGTGCCTTTTTATTGGATATGGGGGGTTAGAGTCCAATTATTATATAAAATATGCACTGCTTACCTTTCGCATGCTGACAAAAAGAGTTAAAATTGAGAAACTGGAAATAGATGACACATTTTGCTGTAAAAATCTTAATTTTTGTGGATTTCCTGTAGAGCCTGACTAATGATGAGTCAGAGCCCACCTACAGAATTAGTTTCCCAAAAGCTCATTAGAGCCGGATAGAATTACTGTCCACTATCTGAGTGGGAAGGGATGAAAGGAAAACTGACAGTTAGTGATTACTAGTAATGCTCTCATGCTTCTCATAAATGACTTAAGAATTCCTTTCACTTCCCTAACCGTAAAATATACAAATACATATGGACCAACAAATACCACCAATAAATATGGCGAATGGTTTTGCATCGGTTGAGTGAATTAAATGTAGGTTGAGATGTAAAGGGAGACACACTTATGAACTTGTTGTTTATCACAGATGATACGCAATGAACACTGTGACAATAAAGAGCTCCTAAATCCAGATTAAAGGGGCAGTTAAGGATTAAAAACAGTACAGGTATAGGGTGCATCTCAGCCAGGCCCGGATTTGTGGAAAGGCCACCAAGGCCCGGGCCTAGGGCAGCAGGATTTTAGGGAGTGGCATTCTGCCCAACCACACCCACATTGGTTAAAAAACTCTGGGGATACGCAGGAGATACAATCGTTTTTTAAATTTCCCGTGCAGCCAATACCCATTGCTCGGGTCCCGATGATGAAAATTTGCATGAAAAAGGGGAGGGGATAGGGGTGAGGAGCGGCAGTGGGACTAGGGGCTCCCGATATGTAAATCCGGCCCTGATCTCAGCAACTATTATTCTGAGCATCACTGGACAAAAGGGTTAAAGGAAAAGGAAAGGCTAAAAGTAAGTAAGATTTATCAGAAAGGGCTATAAATACACAAATAAACCCTCAAGTAATGCTGCTCTGAGTCTTCTGTCAAAAGAAACACAGCATTTCTTTCCTTCTATTGTGTATACATGGGCTTCTGTATCAGACTTCTTATTTTCAGCATAGACCTCCAGGGCGAGGGCTTGAGCATGCTCAGTTTGCTCCTCTCTCCCTCTCTTCCCTGCTGTAATCTGAGCCCAGAGCTATGAGTGTAAGGAAGGCTTACCAACATGGCTGCATTCCGTCCCAAGTTGGTGGCACCTCTTCCTTCCATGCGGATCGTCCTGGGCGCAGTTCTGTGACGTCATCATCTAGACGCCAGCGTGATGACATCACCACGTACGTTTTTGGCGCCAATAAAGGGCTATTTAAGACACCAGAGCACTCCAGACTTTGCCCTACAATAGGTTCCACATAGTGAGTTCCTGGGTGCGCTATATTCTTCTGTTATCTGATCCTGATCTTGACCTTGCCTGTTTATACCAAATATTGAACCTTTGCCGCCTGTACTGACCTTATTGCCTGGACCTGACTTTGCTTTCTCTTAACCCCTTGGATACCTCGATCTGGTTAGATTGTGCTTCCTCCTTGGTCCGCTACCTCTGTCTGAGCCTTCGGGCCCCTTACAATGAGTGAGCAGGGAGAGACTCAGGCAGGAAGTGATGTCACACCAAGCTAATATGGCAGCTGCTATTCTAAACAAACATAGAGAGCTTCTAGAGCTGTTTACTCAGGTATAGTAAAGAATTCTACATAATAAATATAGCATTCTAGCTTGCACTATTGTGGTTAATCTATTGGCAGTAAACTGGCTCGGTAGCTTTCCGTCTCCTTTAAGGGCAGATATAGACTCTGAGACCAAAACAATCCCACTCCTCAGTTCACATGAAGCATGTACTTGGCTGGAAGTCCACTGTTGCCTACGTAGGCATTCCATTACCAGCCATACTGCATAGGCCAATCCATTCACACAATTGCTGCCCCAATAGTGCAAATGTTTGGATCAGCCAGGTTTGATTCACCATGAAAAAATGTCACTTATCGCAATTAAAATTGGTTGATCAGTATTCTCTTAAGGGCTGGACCCCTTGAGTAATTATCAAGAGCACCATGTTTATAAGTGTCAATGATGTTTTTGTTAAATCCAAATCAGAACCTAGAACTTCAACTTCATACCACATGATCATGGTTTCTGTTAAATAAATCTTTTCCAAAGAACATGCGGAGAATAATTCATATTTAGGGAGACCATTTACTCATTGTAATTATAAGTTCTCCAAAGGAAAACCTTTTTAAAGGAAAACTATACCCCCCGAACAATGTAGGTCTCTATAAAAATATATTGCATAAAACAGCTCTTATGTAAAACCCTGCTTCATGTAAATAAACCATTATCATAATAATATACTTTTTCAGTAGTATGTGCCATTGGTTAATCCTAAATAGAAAATTGCCATTTAAAAAAAATAAGGGCCGCCCCCTGGGATCGTAGGATTCACGGTGCACATTAACAAACCATACATGTTAGGTCACATGAGCCAATTAACAGGCAGAGTTCTGTCTTTTGCTTCCACACTTCTTCCTGTTACAGTAAGGGGCAGATTTATCATAGGTGGAGGTGAATTTTCGAATTAAAAAAATTCGAATTTCGAGCTATTTTTTGTGTACTTCGACTAGGGAATAGTCCAAATTTGATTCAAATTTGAAAAAAAATCAAAAATTCTAATATCGAAATTTATCATCTTTAAAAATTCTACTTGCTGTTTTAGCCTATGGGGGACCTCCTAGAACCTATCTGGAGTCAATTGGTGGACTTTGAAAAATGGAAGGTTTTTTTGGTCAAATTCGATCAAATGCATTATTCCGTTCAATTCGAATGCAGGCAGCTGGGAAATTGACAATATGTCTAGCCCCATGTCAGATTTCAAAATTGAATATAAAAAAAATCTGTTTGCTCTTTTGAGAAATGGATTTCAGTGCAGAATTCTGCTGGAGTAGCACTATTAACTGATGAGTTTTGAAAAAAACATGTTTTCCGATGACAGGATCCCTTTAAGTGTTCATTTTGGTTTATAGTTTTCCTTTAATGAGACAATACATTGAAAATCTACAGAAGTTCCTTGTAGTATCATTAGAGATAGTATTCAATGATTAGCATCAGTGATGTCCTCATATTTTACTATCTATTTAGGGAACAAAAGACAGACTGTTTCTTAAAGAAGCTGCATTTTCTCTTCAATAAGAAGGTGCTTCAGGACTCCTTGAAGTAACTGGTGGCACAATTAAGTGCTTTTCCCTGTAAAAGAACACAGATGAATTAAACCATTTTCTAAAAGAACATGCAGTCCAAGTTTGGTTCCCAGATCACATGCCAAAATGCTAATTCCCCCCCGTGGTACTTAGATTGGAGGGACAGTGACTAGGGCTGGCGGATATATAGCTGGGTCCCAGCAGAATACAGATGGGCTGGAGAACCCACTGAAGGAAAACATTCTTTCATTTTCTCTTAATCATCTGAAATTTGGAATATAATTCACTCTCTACACTAGGCAGTCACTACATTTTACTTTATACATTGTTACAGATTACCATAAAAATCGACATACTATAAATAAGATATTACCAGTATAGGATATATTATCCCAGGGTCGGACTGGGGGGCTTGGGGCCCAACGGGGCTACTGGCCCTGGGCCCCCCTGCTGCTCCAGCGCTCCAGTTCCCCTGTATGTGTGTATGCATGTCAGTGCGCATCGCAACGCTAGTGCGCATGTGCAAAATTTGATTTTACCGCAGGCACCATCTTCTCCCGTGCGGTCTTCTTCCTGGATTGCCCGGTGTTTGGCGGCGCATGCACATTAAAAGCATTTGCCGGTTAAGCATGTGCCAAAAGTCACGAAGTTGCCACAAAAAGAATCGGAAAAATTTGTGCACATGCGCAGTAGAGCTGAACCGGCAAATGCTTTTACTGCGCATGCGCCGCCAAACGCTGGGCAATCCAGGAAGAAGACCGCACGGGAGAAGATGGCGCCTGCGAACTCCACGGGAGAGGGGGTAGGCCGGGGGAGGTGGGGCTTATGGGGGGGAGGGTTTTTTCCTCCGAAAGGGTTTCCTTCTCCTTTAAAGGGATACTGTCATGGGGAAAAAAAATTTTTCAAAATGAATTAGTTAATAGTGCTGCTTCAGCAGAATTCTGCACTGAAATCCATTTCTCAAAAGAGCAAACTGATTTTTTTTATATTCAATTTTGAAATCTGACATGGGGCTAGACATATTGTCAATTTCCCAGCTGCCCCAAGTCATGTGACTATTTTTTTTTTTTTTAACTGATGCGTTTCCAAAAAAACATTTTCAGATGACAGGATCCCGTTAAATTTTTATAACCTGGACATGGTAATCAGTGTGTCGCTGTACGTGGTATAAGATTTTGTCCCTTTTTTCATTTTTGAAATGTTGGGAGGAATGCATTAAAAGGAATGCACCTGATGTGGGCTGCACAGGTTTCAGCACAATATACACAGCAATTTTTTAATTGAATGGAGATTTAGGAATGTTGGAAGGTACATAAGGATTAAATGAACACATACAGGTATGGGATCTGTTATCCAGAAACCCTTTATCCAGAAGGCTCTGAATTACAAGAAGGCCTTCTCCCTTAGACTCCATTCTATTCAAATCCCAACTAAGATATAATTAATCCCTATTGGAAGCAAAACCAGCCTATTGGGTTTATTTAACATTTACATGATTTTCTAGTAGACTTAAGGTATGAAGATCCAAATTACGGAAAGATCCCTTATTCTGGTGTGTTTATAATGTAGAGGGGCGGGAGCACTGCACGCAACGACCTGAGGACAAGTTATGGAGTGATCCTTGAAGAAAAAAGATAAGTGTCGGGTAGATTGGGGGTTGGCCAAGGGCTAATCTTAAAGGTATTACAAATTTACCGTAAATTTGTAATACCGGTGTTATATCGGAATTTCGGAAATACCAGCGGGTGGCAAACCTAGGTCCTGAGCATTCTGAATAATTGGTCCCATACCTGTTTTATGTTTTCCTTGTGTTCCTAAAGAAACATAAACGGAAAATGTCCCCTATTGATAAGGTACAATAACCGAATAGGTATGATTTCTCTTTAAGGGGAACATAGTGTTTCCAGCTGGGTGACAGAATGCTGTCGCTATTAGTTCACACATAGACAAAGGTGTCTCAGCACATCTGTATTGTAGCAGGTTTAATCCTCGCATTGAGGGGGAAGGGCAGGCTTCATGCTTATTAACGCTATAAACTAACATTCCCTCGTTCCATAAATCTCTCTGTCTTGGATCCTCCCAGCAAATTTAGGATCCTCCCACCAAGGCATATATATATTTATATTTAACACAAACTCACTTTGTATGTTGGTTTTTATGCCATAATTCCCTGACATTTACAGAAGAATCAATAATATTATTATTATGTCTGGCTGGTGAAATGTCTGGATCCCTTAGGGTAATAACCAATGATCAGTTGCCAACTCAGTCCAAATAACCTCGCTTTTGTTTTTAATTATCTGCCAAACACCTCCTGGTATTGTCTGCACCGTCACATTGGATTTTATTGCGGCAACAAATACAGTTCAAGTGAAATATGTGACAGAAGGGAATGACAGTAGGACATTTGCTTTTCTCTTGCAGAAGTGATGCGGGTCTGTCTCTGGGATTATCAGGACCTGCGTGGATTCACAGCACAGCACTGGTCAATTAAAGGTGCAACGTGCAGGCAAAAAGCCAGATAATAATTATTGTGGTTGGGCCATTAACAGTGGAGGTGTTCTTAAAAACATAGGCAAAAAAAATTCATAACCTTAAAGGAATAGTTCAGTGTGAAAATAAAAACAGTGTAAATAGATAGACTGTGTAAAATAAAAAACTGTTTCTAATATAGTTAGTTAGCCAAAAATATAATGTATAAAGGCTGGAGTGAACAGATGTCTAATAAAACAGCCAGAATCCAACTTCCTGCTTTTCAGCTCTATAACTCTGAGTTAGTCAGCGACTTGAAGGGGGGCCACATGGTACATTTCTGTTCAGTGAGTTTGTAATTGATCCTCAGCATTCAGCTCAGATTCAACAGATATGACCCATGTGGCCCCCCCTCAAGTCTCTGATTGGTTACTGCCTGGTAGCCAGGGTAACCAGTCAGTGTAAACCAAGAGAGCTGAAAAGCAGGAAGTAGTGACCTGACTGACTTCACTCCAGCCTTTATACATTACATTTTTGGCTAACTAACTGTATTAGAAACATTTTTTATTTTGCACAGCCTATCTATTTACCCAGTTTTTATTTTTACACTGAACAATTCCTTTAAGCAAGTGTCGGACTGGCCCATTGGGATAGCAGGAAAACTCCCGGTGGCCCCAGGTGTCAGTGGCTCCTCGTGCTGCTAAACATTTGGCCTATTTCATGGCCATTCCCTATTTTTATGAGAACAAAGAGGCTAAATAGATGGAATAATAGAATATAGTATGTAAAGAAAAGAGACTAGGAGAATAGAGGTTGAGTGAGTAGAGGAAGAATAATAGTACTAATTGGTGGGCCCCTTGTCAAAGATTTTTGGGTGGGCCCCTTGTGTCCCAGTCCGACATTGCCTTGAGCATCAGGCCCAGACTGGCAAACTGTGGGTTCTGTCAAAAGCCACAGGGGCTACTGTAAGACATACCTCCCCAACATTTTGGAAATAAAAAGAGGAACAAAAAGCGTGGCATTGGTGAAAATTTTTTAACCACGCCCATTTTTGTAGCCACACCATGTTCAATTTACAAAACTTGGCAGGTTATGAAAGTTTGAACATATTTCTGTGTTTTTTTACAGTTATTACAGTTTTGCTCATGAAGATGAATTGCCCTTTAGGGTAAGGACACACGAGGAGATTCAGGGAGATTTTGTCGCCTGGCTACTAATCTCCTTGTCTTTTGAGCAACTATCTACCTGAACTGCCTCAGCGTTTTTCCCCATAGGCTACAATGAAAAGTAGCCTGCGCTAATGCACACACGGCGATGCGTTTTCAATAGTTGCCTGAAATTGCCTCACTGAGGCAACTTTGGGCAACTATTGAAAACGCATCACCGTGTGTGCATTAGTGCAGGCTACTTTTCATTGTAGCCTATGGGGAAAAACGCTGAGGCAGTTCAGGGAGATAGTTGCTCAAAAGACAAGGAGATTAGTAGCCAGGCGACAAAATCTCCCTGAATCTCCTTGTGTGTCCTTACCCTAAAGTAACTTCTCCCAAGGGACCTCCTTATCTAAATTGTTACAATTACTTATTTGCTTAGCTCAGTTACAAAGTATCTTAATTGCACCTGGTGGCTGTTCCGGGCTCTCTGCCACAAGCCAATTAAGTTAGAAACTTTGTTTCTTTTTCTGGCTGTTCAGTGCAGAGAAAGTTTTGACTTTTCAGTACAAACGTGGGACTGCGGGTTGAGCTGTCAAAAGCGGGACTGTCCCTCTGAAAACAGGACAGATGGGAGGTATGCTGTAAGATGCCATAGTCACTATTTATTGGGCTGGTGGGGGTTGTTTGGGCCTCTGTGTACTTGAAATGCCAGGGACTATTTTGATTCTTCTCAGTCCAGACCTGGTGAGCCTCTAATATCTTGGGGAGAATATACCATATGAATAGGGATGCCATCTGTCCAGTTTTGACTTGTCCAGGCCGGCTGTCCGGATCAAAACTGCCTCCCACGGTTTTCCAAATTAGGAAAAGCAGGCAGCATTCCCTGTGTGTCTTTACAGAGAGCTACTAGTAGCAGTTACTTGTCACAGCTACAAAACACCAGAAAATACCTTGCCATAGACAAAGTTGAATATTGCCTCTTCCTTAAACACACATAGTGTCTTAGCAAGCCAACTGTAGCTGTGACAAGTTGCTGCTACTAGTAGCTCTGTGGTTGAGTGGTAGAAGAAGGAGGGATGGCCTCAAGACAAAAAAATATGCCCCACAAACACACAAGACCTTTCTCACTAATGCTCACCATTAAGGTCATTATTACTTTATAATTGATCTTGAAAGCTGGAATTAAATATGGCCGCGCCATTTCATGATGTAGTGGCCCCAGAATTTTATCATACAGTGTGGCCCAGCATTCAGCCACATAGTGGCCCCCAGTAATATATAGCAACAGATATTTTTAAAACAGTGGCCCCAGCATTTCATGATACCATGGTCCCATGATTTTGTAGCACAGTGGCCCCAGCATTTCATGACACATTAGTCTCAGAATTTTATGGCACAGAGCCCCAGCATTTCATGATACGGTAGTCCCAGAATTTTATGCCACAGTGCCCCAAGCATTTCATGATATAATGATCCATGAAATTGTATGGCACATTGACCCAAGCATTTCATGATACAGTAGTCCCAGAATTTTATGGCATAGTGCCCCAAGCATTTCATGATATAATGATCCATATGGCACATCGGCCCCAGTATTTCATGATACAGTAGTCCCTGAATTGTATGGCACAGTGGCCCCAGTATTTCATGATACAGTAGTCCCTGAATTGTATGGCACAGTGGCCCCAGCATTTCATGATACAGTAGTCCCTGAATTGTATGGCACAGTGGCCCCAGCATTTCATGATACAGTAGTCCCTGAATTGTATGGCACAGTGGCCCCAGCATTTCATGATACAGTAGTCCCAGAATTTTATGGCACAGTGGCCCCAGCATTTCATGATACAGTAGTCCCTGAATTTTATGGCACAGTGGCCTAGCATTTTATTATGCAGCAATGCCAGCATAATGTCTTCATTGTCTGTGCCAAGTTCAATGTTATTTCTAATGAAAGGAATGCCAATTAATCAATGAAAATACAGTATCTGAGCAAAGGTAGAACAGGATCTGTACCTCACTAATGACGTAAATTGAAGTCATATAGATTGTGAGCTCCTGTAGGCCAGTTCTCATTACTAATTACCTCGATTTGTCTGTATTTGAGTCTATGCCTAGCCATGCTGTTAGATTAATAATAATATACAGTAGTTCATTAAAATGAACACAAACAGCCGTCGTACCTTATCTCACGTTCTTGATCTTTATTTATTTCTTTGAACACAGAGATTTTGGAGTGATAAGCAAACAATCATTGGCAGCACCATTTACATAATTCCTCAGACATACTTTGTGCATTCATGTGATTGAGATGCCAATTGTGGAGCCATGTTTTCGTGTATTAATTTGATTAAGGAGATTCAGACTTCATTACCATATGCATGAGGTTACGGTTTGCCACTGGCATTTGAAATAATGGATCAGAACAGGCTGCATGGCGAAATCTTGCCACGGATCGTGATCCTACTCCTTAATGTAGGCTTTGGTGTTGTTAATGTTATATAAAGGAGCAGGATCACAGTCCTTCCTGGCTGAGCTGGCAGAAGCATAAGGAAAATTAAATATAAGGAAAAAACAAGGGCTCAACAGAATTTCCCTTATCACCTAATTAAATTCCTCTTGGCTGCTTTAATACCGATTTTCACCTGCCTCTTTCTCTTGCCTTTGTCCTCTGGCAATTCTCCCATCTGTCTTCAAACAATTCCTGACATTTCTTAATTCCAATTCTCTGTAACTATCTGTCTCTGCTTAGAAAACGCTGAAGGACGTGTGCTCAGCTGAATTGCTAAATGTCTACTTTTCTCCGTGACCCTGTATGGGCCTATAGACCTTCCAGTGATATTTAAACAGATACAGCCAAGGCCCAGTACTGTTAGAGAAGCCACATAGGAGATTGCTTATTTTACCATTATTTACTGTTGTGCCAGGACAAATATATATTTCTTTGATCAGCTCCAACTTTTCATACAAAACCAAATACTAATGTTTCCATTTAAATAAATCAATTCTATATTTTTTCAGTGTCTTTTACAATCACTAATTTGGCTCAGTAATATTAATTATTAATTTCTGAAAATAATTAGTCTGAAAGGTATACGTGACAGTATTAAGATGGCATCAGCTGTCAGGAAAGGGACTCCTCTACTCATGGCTTCACAGGGGCCACGCTTGGATACATCTAGGAATTCATAATCATTAGAATGACCAGTCATAAATATGCAAGGCCCAATAGAGGCTCAGGCATGGAACATAGATATAAGGAGAGATAAGGATGATAGATAGATAGATAGATAGATAGATAGATAGATAGATAGATAGATAGATAGATAGATAGATAGATAGATAGATAGATAGATGACAGAGGGCATGCTGAGAATTAAAGTTCAGATAATAGCTGGAGGACTTCAGATTCACACAAACCTGTCTCCTGACACATTTGGCCATTGTACTAATGAAATATTATACATATGAACTATTCATTGTTTCTAATAGGAATGGCAGAGAATATCTGTTCAGATCAACATGAGAAGGAGGAGACACTTGGACATGGTCAGGAGGACAACTCTACACTGGAAAAATACTGCATGGTTCAGCCTGACCCCTATAATCCTGCTGTGATAGGATGTGAATTACCAGTGCTGAGTGTCAGATGTAGCTAAATGGCAGCTCCCTCCTGTTTGCCAGCACACGGAGCAGATCCCTACTATCACAAGGCAGATATTTCTGGTCAATTTCCCAGGGAAAGTAGGGGATGTGAGTAAGTTAATGAATAAACCCAATAAAGCAGATCTTGACAAACTAGCAATCTGGGCAGCTAAGTGGCATATGAGATTCAATTTTGATAAATGTAAAGTCATGCACATGGGATGTAAAAATATCCAAGCCACTTATACCCTTAATGGGACTGCACTAGGCAAATCCGTTATGGAAAAGGACCTTGAAGTCCTTGTAGACAGGCCTAGACTGGGAGTCAAAATAGGTCCAGCCATTCTAAGTACACAGAGGCCCAAACAGCCCCCTACCAGCCCACTATATGGTAACTTTCTATGGAACCATACAGCAGCCCCTCTGGCATTTGCCAGAACCCACAGATTGCCAGTCCGGGCCTGCTTGTAGATGATAAACTTGGCTGTAGCAAGCAATGGCAGTCAGCAGCATCAAGGGCAAATAAGGTCTTGAGCTGTATTAAAAGGGGCATAGAGTCACGGGAGGAGGGGGTCATTCTTCCACTGTATAGAGCACTGGTAAGGCCCCATCTAGAATATGCCGTACAGTTTTGGTCTGTATTAGAGAAGGTACAGAGAAGGGCAACTAAGCTGGTAAAAGGTATTGAAAATCTTATCTATGAGGAAAGACTGGCCAAATTGGGGATGTTCACCCTAGTAACCATGCATTGCTTTGAATAAGAGACTGGAATATGAATAGGAGAGGTCTGAATAGAAGGATCAGTAATAAAAAGTAGCAATATCAATACATTTGTAGCCTTACAGAGCATTTGTGTTTTAGAAGGGAGTCAGCGACACCCATTTGAAAGCTGCAAAGAGGCAGAAGAAAATAACTATAAAACTATAAAAAGTAAATAATGAAAACCAATAGAAAAGTTGTTTAGAATTGGCTGTTCTATGACATAATAAAAGTTGCCTTAAAGGTGAACCACCCCTTTAAAGTGGACCTGTCACCCAGACATATATATAATAAAAGTCCTTTTCCAATTAAACATGAAATCCAAACTCTATTTTTTATTGAAGTATTCATAGCTGTTGTAAACTCATTTAAAAATATCAGCTGTCAATCAAATATTGCCTGCTTCTCATATATGCCTTGGGCATAGAGGCGGGGCAGACAATTACTTTCACTTTCCATTCAGCACTTACTAGATGTCACTGCTCTCCCCACATTCCCCCTCTCTCTTTAACATTTAATTGTGTAGTCAGGACATGCGGATGGACATCAGGTCCCCCATTCTGGTGCACAAACAAGATTCTGAGATGATACAAGGCTTGCCTTAATAACAGTGTCCACAAAATGGCTGCTGCCTGCTTGTTATAATTATGAATTCCCAGACTGAAGGAAACAAGATCAAAATAATTTATACAGTGTAATTAAAGTTTATTTTGCTTCACTAACGTTATAAAATAGGATTTGGAATATTTTTATTAGGTGACAGGTCCCCTTTAAGGTATGAAGAGCCAAAATACAGAAAGATCCATTATCCAGGTCCCAAACATTCTGGATAACAGGCCCCATACCTGCATTAATAATAAGCATAGAAATATAAAAGAGGAAGAACATCACCCCCTTCGGCAGAGATGCTGCACCTGCAGCCTCTGATTCCATTACCCAACTTGTCAGTGGGGCTTAGAAAACACCCTGCATTAGAAATATATAACAGATTGCATTGGGGAGTTGCTGGACTTTAACTGCAATAACTGGCGGGGTTACAATACAACAACAATCAGACCCTCTTCTCTTGCAGCAGCCGGTGGGGTTAATTCTGCTAGGCGCAAGCTATGGAGAAGAATATCAATTATTTCTATTTCTGGGTAGTTCACCTTTAAATGAATGTTAGTATGATGCAGACAGTGATATCCTGAGCAATTTGCAATTGGTCTACTTTTTAGAAAAGTTTGTGAATTATTTAGAGAAGCTCTCCAGTTAGAATTCCAGCAGCGGTCAGGTTGCTAGCTACCCAATGATCCCTAGCAACCAGGCAGTGATTTAAATAAGAGACCGGAAAATGAATTTAAGAGGCCTTAGAAGACAGGTGTCAAGACTGCACAGCTAAAAGGTAATAAAGGTGACGTCTATGTTACTTATAAGGGCCCTGTCTGCTGGGAATGTATCATTAACAGGCTTGTCCTTTAATAAAAAGGTAAGTAATAAACTATAATGATGAAACAGTAGCTGATATACTGTAGCCCCTGTCAGTACAGTAAGTGACTCGATCTTGCCCAGGAGGAATGATTCCTGTGATTCTCTGTCACTGGAGAAAGGAAATCAGGTTCCCCAGGATGGAGTAGAACTGTCAATGGGCAGATGCTGAAAGACAGACATGATGAATATTTCATTGGTGGGGCCCCTTAAATTGCACAGACTCCTTTTGGTTACGTTCCCTGCTATGAATTATGAAGTAGGGCTGTCAGAATCAGGCTTATTCCCTCTGGCAAAGAGGCGCGGGACATGCACAGACATCAGGCCAATACAAGCGTCTCTATGGGCATCACTGTCTCGCAGAAATAAAAAGAGGCAACCGGTTAGGGGTAAAGGGCAACCCAATACCATGGAAAGGGACCCTAAGGCATCAAGCTCAATATCTGTGTCCCTTCTACTGTATCAAGTGGTACCCCCGTTTTTTTTCTTTTATAAATTGTCAGTAATTGTAACTAAAGTCAGCTCTTATCTAGATAATAAGTTGCTTCTGCTACATTGTTTCAGGAGTCAGAATCAGCAGTGCGGAGTAGAGTCCTGCGAGGGTCCATTTATTGGAACCCGTACCCACAATCTGCAACCCGGACCCGCAACCCGCATTCTTACCCGATTAGAACTGCTACCTGACCAGACCCACAAGTACCTTATCCGCAACCTGGACCCGCGACCTGCTGACCATCAAGAATCAGGAAGTGCTGTCACTGTAAACCGGAAGTGACATCATCGGAAGTAGGCGTGATAAGGAAAAAAAGAGTAAAACAGGAAATGCTATCATTATCATCAGAAATAGGCGTGATCAGAAAAAAGGAGTAAAAAATCTCTATTGAGAAGACCCGCGGCCCGACCCACGACCCGCAAACCTGCAGAACCACCGACCAGCATCTAAAACTGCACCCGGAACTTTTACGCGCAACCCGCAGGGTACTGCAGGGTTTTGCGGGTACCTGACCCGCTGCAGGACTCTAGTGTGGAGAATAGAAACAGATACTGTCCTTCAGCAACCAGGGCCAGGGTACTATTCTTGTACTGCACATGTGCACAGCCCAGGGCAACTGCAAGGCCGTTGGGAAAGGAGATAAGATGGCAGTGTAGCACTCGCTAGAAATTGTATAGTATAGTAGTAGCTTTTTAAGATAAGTATGAGCAGTAACAGACACTGGGTCTGAGGTTATTGATTGTTATCACCCATTTTATTGGCTTCCCCAGTGGTTAAACCTTTCCTTATCCTTTAAAGTTTAAAACACTGAAAGCTTTTACTTAATGTATATTATTACTATTTTTATGTGTATGTTTGAAACTATTATTTCTTTCTAATGCAAAATAACAGTTTTTGAGTGGAAATGCCCTTTAAAGGAGAAGATAGAATCATTGTGGATGCCGCCTGCACTGATTCCAGTCATTTACTTGTTTTCCAAAAGCTGACGATTCTCTTCTTCAAAAACACACCAGCCCAGGGTACTGTTTGAACACTGCTGTGCGGTCACATTGTTCTGGTGACCCAAGTATCCCTGCAATGGCTTCAAGCTCAATACAGAAATTGGTTGGCTTGTGGGGCTGCTGCAGTTCTTTATTATCATGTCAGGGTGCGCTATTGGGGTTAGGGCAGCATTATTATTTGGAAAGCAGTCATTTATTCACCCTTTTATTGCACAATGCCTTGGAATATTTTGGTGCTTTGTAAAAAATATATTAAAGGGGAACTATCTTGAAAATTAAAATGCAATATTCGCTTCTTCATACTGAAATAAGAAACTCTCTAAATACAATCAATTAAAAATGTGTCATTGTTTCAGAAATAATCAATTTATATTCACTATTCCTCTCTCAGCATCTGTTTCTCTTCATTCTGCCTTCATGCAGGAGTTGGGTGTCAGATGAATGATCTAATATTACTTATAGGGGGGCTCCTTTTGCCTAGAAGATGTATTAGAGCTCACTCAAATAACCGATTCCAGTACAAGTAAAATCTAACAAAATAACTGCCTTTTGCACAAGTTCTCCTATTAAAGTTCACCTTTAATAATAGCCATACCATAGAGATGCACTTGCACAGGGACACCTGTAGGATCAGTATTGGACTGGCCCACCGGGATACCAGGAAAACTCCCAGTGGGCCCAGGTATGACAATAAATAGATGGAATAATAGATTAAACTATGTAAAGAAAAGAGACTAGGAGACTAAGAGGTTGAGTGAGGGGAGAGAGAATAATAGTACTGAGAGTGGGCCCCTGGTGTTCCAGTCCGACACTGGACTTGTATGTTTTTAAAAAAACAATAGAATAAGTGCACCATAGGATGAGCCAAAGATAATCATTCAAGGCTTATGTAACAGAAGAGTCAGTCATTCATGATTTCTAGATGTGTGACTGGGGAGTATTGTTTCCCTGCCACTGGTGAAACTCTTTTTATAATGTTCCTTATATAACTCACCATCAGGGTTCTAAGGAGCCCTGTCCTTGCAGCCAAGCGGTCTGCGGATTTGGGTAAATGCCAGAGGGGCTGTTGTAAGATACCTATTTAATGGGCCTATGGGGGGCTGTTTGGGCCTCTGTGTACTTGAAATGCCAGGGCCTATTTTGTATCCCAGTGTATGTATATATATATATATATATATATATATATATATATATATATATATATATATATATATATGTTCATATATATATATATATATATATATATATATATATGTTCATGGGCAGCAACACCCTCCATCAAGTCACCCAGTAGCTGCCCCTGTGCACAGAAGGATCAAGGATCAGCATGCACCATATAGTAGAGGGGAGGTGTTGGATCCCAATTACGATAAAAAGAAAGTGAAGCAGGACATATCAAACAGCCTATTGCACAACATTGGGTAAATGCAAGACACCCCATTTCTTCATTTAAATGTATGCCAATTGACTGTGTAAAGACTCCCTATAGCGGTGGAGATATAAACCAGTTACTGTTACAAAAAGAAGCCTTTTGGACACATGGATTGGGTTGTGAGGCCCAAGGGGACTGAATACTACACTCCAGTTGAACTGTTTTTTAACAGATAAACTCCAGTTGAACTGTTGGTTTAGGAACGGATCAGGTTCTGTCCATTATGAGGGATTCAAGCCTATTAATTATTAATTAAGGCACTGACACTTTAAAATGCTTTTAGGATCCTATTTATTTATATTAATATGGAATTGTTTTTTTATATAGTGTTGGTGTTTACTAAGACTAAGGGGGTTATTTATTAAAGTCCGAATGCTAACAACTCGAAACAATTCAAATCCGTATCTTTAGTGGGGAAAAAACCTAGAATTTTTCTAGATTTATTTATTATACCTCCAAGTCAGAATCAGAAAATACTTCAACCTGTCGAGGCCCTGTAGAATTCAATGGCAGAGGTCCTATTTGCAATTTGAAGATATTAAGGTTAACGCTGGGTTTCGTACGATAATCTAAACATTTCGGGCTTTACCTCCGTTTTTACGAAAAATTTGGGTTTTTTGGGCATCAATCCTAAAAAGTCGCACTTTTTGTGCGGCAATCAGAAAAAGTCACGTTTTTTCTCGATTTTTTCATGCTTTTTAAATGATAAGGGTAAATTGTGGATTCTACTTTGGTCAGACTTTTTTTATTTAAAACAAGAAAAATTCGGATTTTGATAAATAAGCCCCTTAGTTTCCAGCCATACAAGATTTAAATCTGCACTTGATATCACAGGCACTTTCATATTATGTGGGTGGAGGCTATTTAAGTGAGAACTATGTAAGTATTTTCACCTAGAAAAAGGTCCCAATGGGGACAGAAATGTCAGTTGTACATACTATGCAATAAACATTACTTTTTTGACACTGCAAGACCTTTCGGTGCTCATTTTTGATTATTTTATATTGTTTTGAGTCCATATGCCCATGTAGAACTATTGATACACTTCAATGAGGGTATCTAGCAAGTACCCACCTTTTACCAATGAAGTGCACATGCTTAGCTATTGGCATTCAGTTATATTGTAACGGTCATTTTAACTAATCTCTTCTACTGTAAAAGGCACAGGTCTGTACATGAACTAATATTATTAAACATGATACCAACATTTACAGCCTGATTTGATATACCCTGTATTGTTATATATGATATCTCACTATAGATATATTGTGATTTGTAAAACACTTTTTTTTATTTGGTAATGGATTTGTCTACATTTCAGCCAGCAATAAGTAGTAATAGAGGTCTCATGTACACTATTGATGAGGGATTTGTTGGACATAAAAGCATTTATTTCAGATTTATACATTTCAGTAATATGCAACCTAAGTACATAACTGCAATTCTGCATATTAATGCACAACTTAGTTTAAATAATGTTTAATAGTCTTGCTAAGCGACCGTAAGAAAACATTTGGCCAATTTAAGTTTATATATTTTATTTAGCGGCAGCTAAGATTATCTGTCAATTTTATGATTTATCACATTCAAAATGGGACAACGTGGATTTCTTATACAAGTGTATAACCCAGTGGACACACAATAATTGGGATAATGTCTGTCGTAAATTAATTGTTTTGATGACAATCTCTTTGATTATATTATTTGGGAATCATGTAATTTATTATAATTTGTGTGATAATACTCCATGAAAACAGACATTATGACATCACAGGGTAGGGAGACTAAACCAATGATGTCATAATGCTGTTTCCATGACTACCAAGTGCAGGAAACCTAAACAAATGATGTCATAATGCTGTTTCCATGACTAAAAAGGGCGGGAAACTAAACCAATGATGTCACAATGCTGTTTACCAGCTGCTGTTGGAGATTCACTGTCTTAACTCACTTGCTTTTTTCTTTCGTTACAGGAGGAGTGTAGGAGTAACGAGAGGAGAAAGTTATTTTATTTTCAGAAAATTCATTTTTTTTTTAAGAAGACTAATAACAGGTAAATTGAGGGACTTTTAATAGAGGGTAGAAAGAATTACTTTGCTTAAATATTTAACTTTAAAAAGAGATATCAATATATTTTTTTACAGGACTGATATATCATGGAAAGCAATAGCTAGATAGGTAGATGGATAGAAGATACATATAGATAGATTCATATGTGTCCATGAAAATAGATCAAATACATTGTAATACCATGGAATAATGCCACTAAGGGGCAGATTTATTATTTGATGTAAAAAATGGCAACATAATTTGCCACACACATCACCATTTAAGCCAGCAATAAGTAGTAATAGAGGTCTCATGTACACTATTGATAAGTGATTAATGGGAGTGATTTGTTGGACATAAAACATAAAAGCATTTATTTCAGATTTATACATGTCAGTAATATGCAACCTCAATACATAACTGCAATTCTGCATATTAATGCACAACTTAGTTTAAATAACGTTTAATAGTCTTGCTAAGCGACCGTAAGAAGACATTTGGCCTATTTAAGTTTATATATTTTAGTTAGTGGAAGCTAGTTTACATGACTACCAAGGGCGGGAAAATAAACCAATGATGTCATAATGCTGTTTACATGACTACCAAGGGCGGGATAATAAACCAATGATGTCATAATGCTGTTTACATGACTACCAAAGGCGGGAAAATAAACCAATGATGTCATAATGCTGTTTCCATGACTCCCAGGTGCAGGAAATCTAAACAAATGATGTCACAATGCTGTTTCCCAGCAGCTGAGATTCACTGGCTTAACTCATTTACTTTTTTCTTTCGTTAGAGGAGGAGTTTAGGAGAAACGAGAGGAGAAAATTTTTATTTTAAGAAAAGACATTTTTTTAGAAGACTAATAACAGGTAAATTGAGGGACTTTTAATAGAGGGTATTAAACTTTGCTTTAATATTTAAATTTAAAAAGAGATTTTAATATATATATTTTTTTTCACGACTGATATAGATGCAACAGCAATAGCTCGATAGGTAGATGGATAGAAGATACATATAGATAGATTCATATGTGTCCATGAAAATAGATCAAATACATTGTAATACCACAGAATAAGGCCACTAAGGGGCAGATTTATTATTTGGTGTAAAAAATTGGCAACATAATCCGACACACACATCACCAATATTTTACAAAGCCCTAAAGCAGTGTAAAATAACAACGTTAAATCTGGCACAGTGTAAAATAAGACACACCTTGATAAAGTCTCCATTTACTTTCACAGCTTTTTACACCTTTTTATTAGCAAATTGCATTTTAAACAGTATAAATAGCCCCTAAATGTGTGATGTCACAATGATCTTGTTTTGTTTCCATAACAACCCAGCTGTTGTTGGAGACAGGTCGGTTTAGCTTATTCACTTTTTTACTCTTGAATTGAAGGAGGAGTGTAGGAGACACAAAAGGAAAAAAACGTTATATATTCAATATAGAAAACTAAATTAAAAACAAAAGGTAAATTGGGGGAAAAAAAAGACAGCTTAGAGGACTGAGATATTGACCACTGTTTTTATGGATACTTCACTATATTTTGTTTGTATTAAAATCTCTGTTTAAAACTATTGTTCATTCACAATCCAGCTAAAAGTAAATGCAGGTATGGGATCAGTTATCCAGAAAGCAAATTATGGAATGGTCGTATCCCATAGACTTCATTTTATCCAAATAATCCAAATTATGATTTCCTTTTTCTCTGTAATAATAAAACAATAACTTTTACTTGATCCAAACTAAGATATAATTAATCCTTATTGGAAGCAACCCCAACCTATTGGGTTTATTTAATGTTTACATGATTTTCTAGTAGATTTAGGTATGGAGATCCATTATCCGGAAAACCCCAAGTCTGGCTAACACGTCCCATACTGTACTGCTAAGGATTCAATGCCATTCAGATCATTTGTGCATTACCTTAAGATATCAATGTTTATACCTACAGCAGACTGGAAAACCTACTGTGAAAATGAAAATTCTGTGTTTTTCTGCTAAACTTGTCATTCTCTCTTTATTTTTAGATATTTACCATGAGTAATATCGATCCATCAAATGATCTTTTTCCAAATGAAAATATCATTCTGACGTGGAATGGAAAGTCGCCCATTGGAGCAGGTCTACAAAACCTGGGCAATACATGTTACATGAATTCAGTACTGCAGTGCTTAACTTATACAGCGCCACTGGCCAATTATTTGCTTTCCCTTGAGCATTCTCAGACATGTAAGTATGGAAGTATCTGTGCTTTCTCCCAAATTATCAGATACATTTAAAGAAATGAGCACAGCTTTCTTACATTTCGGTTCTATTTTTTTCTTTTCAGGTTCCCAAAGGGGGTTCTGCATGATGTGTTTAATGCAGAACCATATCACTATGGTTATGGATAAACCTGAAGAAGGATATATTGTGCCAGTTGAAATCTACTTCAACCTATACAGTGAGTATACATCCGTGTCAACACGTTTAGGGGCAGATTTATCATTATATGAGTTTAGAAAAACATTTTTTTTAAAAAAAAAAGCTGAAAAAAATAAAAACACCCACTTTCTACTAATTCCTATTTTTATGACCATATTTATCTAATGGTGAGTTGTAACTTTCACCCATTGATAAATACAATGCTAAAAATCCCATAGGAATGACTAGAATGTAAGTTAGTTTTTATTTATTAAGCTCTAAGCTCAAATTTTTATCAATTTGCCCCATAGGAACAAACCATACACACCTGGAACCCCATTTATTAAAGGTTGAAATTTAGTTTAGGTTTTTTAAACCACAACTAAACTCGTTTTCTCTAAAACCAAGAAATCCATGATATTTATTAAAAAATCCAAACTGAAAAAGCACAAATGGGAAAAGTCTTGAAAATGGCTACTTTGTTGTGCACAAAGGACAGTTTCAAAAATACCCAAAACCCTCTAAAACCTGGAATCAAAGAAGCATCTTCATCAGTTGTATAAGAGACATCTGCCATTGACTTTTACATGACATAAATCAGCCCCTTAGCAACAAACATTTCATTCATAATGCTATGAATGCTATGAAAAGGGCTCCATCTAAATCACATTATTACTATCAAATCAATATTATTAAATATATATTTTCAAATATAAAGATATCTATAACAAAACACCAAATCTGACTCTTTTTTCATGTCTTATTAGATATTGCTAGTCACTTCATAGAGGGACAACAAGAAGACGCCCATGAGTTCCTTCGCTATACTATCAATGCACTGCAACAGGCTTGTCTGAGCGACAGGTAAGGGCAGTGAAAAGAAACTGCAAAAACAGATCAATAATATAAGCCATCCCTGTATGTTAGCTATTGTCTAATATCTTTTTTTCTCTTTTAGCCAATATGCAAGGACAACTTTAATTTCTAAGGTGTTTCAGGGATGCCTACGTTCAAGAGGTAAGCTTTGAAAAGATTTATAAATATAATACTGATATGGGACCTGTTATCCAGAATTCTCGGGACCTGGGTTTTTCTAATTAACTGATCTTTCCGTAATTTGGATCTTCATTCCTTATGTCTACTAGAAGATCATGTAAACATTAAATAAACCCAATAGTCTGGTTTTGCTTCCAATAAGGATTAATTATATCTTAGTTGGGATCAACTGTTTTATTATTACAGAGAAAAAGGGAATCATTTTTAATAATTTGCATTATATGGATAAAATAAAGACTATGAGAGATGGCCTTCCCGTAATTCAGAGCTTGCTGGATAATGGGTTTTCAGATAACGGATCCCATACCTGTACTATTTGTTTCCACCCATCAGAACATAAGCGATTTCAAAAATAGACGTTGGGGCACAGTGTCTCATTGAAACCCATTGTTCTATCATAAAAGAATAATGCTCCTAGGAAAGAGAAAAAGGGGTTACAGTCATGTTCCCCATAATAAGCATACAACCCCATGGTACAGAGAAATCTGTCAGGTACATTATATGACCCCCCCCCCAAATCAATGTGGGTAATAGAAAGGGGTTATGTGAGCAAATTCTCCATTGTAGTAATTGTGGGTTTCAATTCAAATTCTTTGTCATTTTCAGTATGTTTTATTTTTATCTTCATTGAATATAGTTTAGAAGGAGAACATTTGAGCCCTTTGATATGTTTTGCTTATATAATGTCTTTTTGTGTTGCAGTGACGTGTCTGAACTGTACCGAGGCATCTGACACCTATGATCAGTTTATGGACATACAGCTGGATATTAGGGTACATCAATTTTCCAGATACAATAATATTTATTTGTTATATATTATAGCTTGCATAAGAAGCTAATGTTCTCTTTTTTTAATATTAGATGTCAAACAGCATTAACCAAGCCCTGTGTCAATATGTACAGCCAGAGCAATTAGGAGAATGCAGCTACCGTTGCAGCAAGTAAGTTCCTTTTTCTTATATGGGTTTGTTTTTCTTTGCAGTTATTAAAGGGGTTGTTCACCAATCAATTAACTTTTGCTTTGTAGAGAGTTTTATTCTGATATACTTTGCAATTGGTTTTCATTTTTTTTGTATTTTTTGAGTTATTTAGCAGCTCTCTAGTTTGCAATTGAACCACTTCTTTACAACCAATGACCAGTTAATTGACTCGTATACCTTAAGTATTCGCCTACCCTCTAGTTACTTTTCTCATTAAAAATACTAAAAATTACATGTACAACATGTACACTATTTGGGTATATTGTGAATTTATAATAATAATAAGAGTCCACTTAGTAGCTCAGCTTAAAACGAACATAAAAGCCAATATATATAAAAATGAAAATCGTAATATGAAGCCAAATAGCAAAATTATAGAAAACTACAAAATTTAAGATAAACTGAATGTAAAAAGGGTCATTTACTATTTTCAAAGTTTTCCACAGATGTTTAAAAATTGGTGGTTTCCTAATTTTTTTAAAACAAAGCTCCAAAAATATAAGATTTATGAAGTTCAAAAACCACAGAAACCTCTAATACAAAACTTCACCAGATAGAAATTGTCGAGGTCCTATAGAAGTCAATGGGAGCCACGCTGATCTTTTTGGCCTGCTCTAATTCAATTTGAACTTTTAGAGGCTTTCGCATTCTTCTATCACTTGGAATTGTCTGGAAAATTCAAAATTTTGAGATTTTCGAGGTATTCTGATTTTTTAGCGCAGAGTTCAGAGCAATTTTTCGTTCTTACTTTTTTTTTATTTGGATTTTATAAAAAATCTCGCAACATTCCTAGTTTTAGAGTTTGTGAGTTTAGTCGTGGTTTCAAAAGTTCTAAACCCACAAAAATGAGACTGTTGATAAATAGGCCCCTAAGAGTAGGTCAGGGTATAAAAAAAGTAAATGTTCATTTTCATTTTGTTTAATGGCTACAAAGGTTGGTGCTAATCAGACATTGTATTTGTTGTATCTTTCTAGGTGTCATCAAATGGTTACGGCATTAAAAACAGTTACTGTTCACCAACCATCCAATGTGCTAACCCTGTGCCTAAACAGGTTTGACATTTTCAGTAATGGGAAGATTAAAAAGGTAAGTACTAGGATGTGATGTAAAGTTCTGCCAGTATAGGTCCTCTACATGCACATAGATACCTAGTTATTCACATGTAAATAAGGGCCTAGAATATATAATTAATATCAGTGGCGTAACTACCAGGGGAGCAGGGGGTGCGATTGGGCCAGGGCCCGCACCCCCTCAGGGCCCCCCGGCAGCTAATGTGCCACTGACTTCTTCAGTAATTGCAGGCGTACAGAGGGGGCGGGGGGCCTGGCTGCACGTCCCGCGCCAGGGCCCGCTCCCCTCTAGTTACGCTACTGATTAATATGAATTTATGTTGTTATAATTACCTATTTGGGCTACAAAAAGTGTAAGAGTTTGTGAGTTAAATTCAAAAAAATTATTGTTATTTGTTGGAATTCTTAGAAGGGCTGGATTTAGTTCATATGGGCATGAGATAGATTTTATAAACTGGCAAATATAGAATGATTTCATCAACAGTTAAGCAACATATGAATAATTCTCTCTTATTCCCAATCGATTATGCACAGAGTGTAGCGTATCCGGAATGTCTTGATCTCCGGTGTTACACCTCAGAGCCAAATGGAACACCAATTCTTTACAATTTGTATGCCGTTCTTGTCCACGCTGGAACAACCTGCAATAGTGGACATTATTTCTGCTATGTGAAGGTAAGAAACCAGATTCATAGTGGTCTTGTCTGGGCAACAAAATATTTTTACATATGTTCCCTGATAGAACTATTCTAAGATATCTGATTTGTATTTGCACTGTATTAGAAATACCTAGCTTATGGCTCCATCTCATCAGATTAGTCTCCACATCACTGGCTAGAATATGAAAAATGTCCAATAGCCACATAATTTTGTCACTAAACTCCCATTTCCCTTTCCTTCCCACTAACCAATATTTATGCCATGTGTGAATATTGCTAAAAACCAACCTTTCTGTAATTTCCACTTGTTTTCCAACTGTATTTTTTGTGTCCGGTCTAAATAATTTGCCTTGATCTGTTGCAGGGCCCCAATGGAAACTGGTACAAAATGAACGACAATTCTGTGACATCTGTAGACATCAAGATAGTGTTGAAGCAGGAGGCCTACCTGCTGTTCTATATCAGGTATGTGCTCTTTACCCTGTTTTCTCTAAAAAAGGCAACTGTTGTGTCAACCCTCATCTTGGCTAGGGATGTAGCGAACGTCGGAAAAAAAGTTCGCGAACATATTCGCGAACTTGCGCAAAATTGCGAGCGGTTCGCGAACGGTTCGCGAACCCCATAGACTTCAATGGGAAGGCGAACTTTAACATCTACAAAAGACATTTCTGGCCAGAAAAATGATTTTAAAGTTGTTTAAAGGGTGCAACGACCTGGACAGTGGCATGCCAGAGGGGGATCAAGGGCAAAAATGTATCTGAAAAATCTGCCTGTGTGTGCTTGGAAGAGATAGTGTAGGGGGAGAGCTGTTAGTGATTTCAGGGACAGATGATAGTAAGTTTGCTGGCTAGTAATCTGCTTGATACTGCTCTGTATTGGAACAAAAAAATAAATAAAAGCAGTCCTTACAAGGACTACTGTTATTGCAGCAGTCAGCAGATGAGATCAGAAGCAGGACAGCTGCCCACTGCAGCTACATACAGAGCACTGCAGTAGAAGGTAGATTACTAGCCAGCAAAGCTACCTAAGCTTAAATGTCCCTCAAACCCCTGCAGACTTCTGTCCCTCCAATAACAGAGCAGTATCAAAACGATTACTAGCCAGCAAACTTTCAACTGTCCCTGAAATCACTAACAGGCAGCAGCTCTCTCCCTACACTATCTCTTCAGCACACACAGGCAGAGTGAAAAAAACGCTGCAGGGCTTCGGTTTTTATAGGGAAGGGGAGTGGTCCAAGGGAGAGCTTCCTGATTGGCTGCCATGTACCTGCTGGTCTGGGGTGAGAGGGCAAAAAAAAGCGCCAACAATGGCGAACCCAAAATGGCGAACGTCGCGCGACGTTCGCGAACTTCCGGCGAGCGCGAACACCCGATGTTCGCGCGAACAAGTTCGCCGGCGAACAGTTCGCGACATCTCTAATCTTGGCAAGTTGTTTGTGTTTTCAAGGCAATACTGCATCTTCCCATTGGGTGATATTAACATTTGTTAAATAAGGAAAGTTGTGAATTTGGTCAAATATGGACTGAACCATTGATTTTATCATTCTTTCTTGTTTTAAAGAACCCAGGATGACCAGACATGCACAGTATCATCTTCTTTAAAAACATCTACAGCTGATTCTGTACAGTCAAGCACTAGCAAGAAACGTGGCTTTTTATCTACAGCTGATTCTGAACAGCCAGTCACTATCAAGCAACATGGCATTTCATCTACAGCCGATTCTGAACAGCAAAGCACTGGCAAGCAATGTGACATTGCATCTACAGCTGATTCTGAACAGCCAATCATTAGCAAACAACATGGCTTTTTATCTACAGCTGATTCTGAACAGCCAATCACTACCAAGCAACGTGGCTTTTTATCTACAGCTGATTCTGAACAGCCAATCACTAGCAAGCAATGCGGCATTTCATCTACAGCTGATTCTGAACAGCCAAGCACTGGCAAGCAACGTGACATTTCATCTACAGCTGTTTCCATTAGCAAACAACATGGCTTTTTATCTACAGCTGATTCTGAACAGCCAATCACTGGCAAGCAACGTGGCATTTCATCCACAACGGATTCTGAACAGCCAAGCACTGGCAAACAATGTGGCTTTGCAATAACTTCCATGTTAAAGGTAATCCTGTGGATTTAGGGTTTTCTTAAAAATGTTATAAGGTGATTAGTTCAAAGAAATTATATAGTGTAGATACAGGTACTTGGAATGTTTGAGCAACATTCAGGCTGTTATGAATGTTATTATATATAAATGATGGACTTTATGGACATGTCCCTTTTTTTAATCTTAACTACTAATTTTGTATACATGTAACTAATACTAATTCTTTCTATAATAGAACATTGTAAAGAAAATAGATGAGAAAATAAAGAATATCATGAAGAGATTTTCAAAAGAGGAAAGTGGACAAAAAGGCCGTAAAAGGCCACGGTCAGATATTTTGGACACTGGAGAAACATCCGTTGAACCTGAAGAAAGTCCAGTTCCCAAAAAGAGGTTTGCAAAAGAGGATAGTAGAGAGAGAAACCTCGAAATGCCACTGCGTGATATTTTGGAAGCCAGGGAAACATATTTTATACCCACAGAAGGTCCAGTTTCCCAAAAGAACATACCAAAAGTAGAAAGTACAAGAAAAGTCGGTAAAAGGCCACGGTCTGATATTTTGGACAACCTGCCAGATGACAAAAGATTTAAACAAGACAGAGTCTTATAGAAGGTAATGTTTTCAAAGTATTTCTGATTGATTAGCAAACAATGTATTGCCATCTACAGTATAAAATGTATCTAAACATATTCAGTCTGTTGTGGTAGCTGCTAAATATTTTACCAAAATATCATATTTTAATCATTGCAGACCCCAATAATGATAGATGGGATAGGAGACAATAAAATGACGTCAAAGACCTCAGAAGCCAAACTGTTACCAGAGGTACAGGTAATGTCTTTATCTTATATATTAGGTATAATACATGTAGTGCTTTGACATTTTGAAGTTCGGAATAAGATGACATTACAAGCATGTCATTTATTATTGTAGATCTCAGAAACCACAGACCAGAGACATAAGAATTGAGAGCAAAAAAGTCCCAAAGGGGTAATTGAAGAGAAGTAGCTTAAAAGACCACATCCTGAAGAAGAAGAAGATGAAGAAACAAAAAGAAGAAAATGGAGATGAGCCAAAGAAGAAAAATTGTAGAAATGTCGCAGCAATGAGAAGAATTAAGAAATCTAACTGCCCAATTTGTTTAAATAAAAAATATGTTTCTATACTTTGATGAGATATGGAACTTAGCTTTAATTGTCTGTAGGGACCCATAGGGTTAATGTGCCCCTATGGCTTTAAATCCCTACACTTCCTGATCTCCCTAGTTGCTGGGCAGATGCCGATGTAGCGAGTAGTAATGTGCATATCCCAGTTATTGGCCAAGAAGTGCTGTGACCACTTCCTGTCACACTTTGGTATAGTGAGTGAGAAGGAGTGGATCTTCCTCTTTGGCTTCTGGTTGCTGACCTAGCTGGATGTTTCCAGGGAGTCTGGGTAAAACAAGGCCCAGTAAAGCCATTCTCTCCTAAAGGGATCAGTACCTCAAAAGAGTAAAGTCGGTGAGCAGAGACCCTGTGAAAGAGGCCAGCTAGAGATAGGATCCTACCTTTTATAGTACTCTCTAGGAGAGTACGATAGGTAGGCAAAGTAGCAAGAGCAGCTTGGCTCTCCCCTCAGGCAAGACTGGCCTAATAGGGAATTAGGGCTAGTGAGTTCCCTGATCCAATGTGTGGGATCCAGGTCACGGTGCTGAGATACTGAGGGTGTATCTATCCAGGTGTTACACTATCAACTCAGGGAGTTCCGCTGTGCTCTCTCTGAGCTCTCTCTGTTGTAGTCATGTTGTGATTATCTGCTTGGGCCTCTGTGGATTGTAAATACAAAACCTGTGGATCATTTTTCTTACACAAATAAACTGTTCTATTTTTGTTGCAAGAATCTCCTGGAAGCCTTGTATTTTGTCTTTCATGCACAGTAGCATATGGGAGTTGTAGTTGCACTACACCATACCTTCATTTCTTCCATTTGGCGAATACCCAGCCTGGTGTGTTAAGAGTCAAATGTAACACATGCTCTATTCCTATAGCCGGACATTAACCCTTTTGTGGTTAAATTGATGGACGTTATGAATAATCCATAGAGATGATGTAAATACTTTTGCTGCCTTATCTTTTGAAACTGGAACTGCACCTGGATACAGTAGAACAAGAAGTATGGAGTAAGGAGAGCAGCCAATAACCAGGAAGTTCAAGGTTTGACTCTTGGAAGAGTCTTACATCAAGGAGGTGGGAGATACTTCTATGCCAAACCAATTATGGATATGTCGACTAAGCCTAAAAGGTTATAGAACTTGGATGCAAAGAACAAGACTCAAGTGGTCAGTCTTCCAGTAAACCAGGCTGTTAATGAACAAGAACTGTGAGCTGTTGTTAAATTGTTGTGCTCACTGTTGGACTGAGCTGGTGGGACACCGAAGAAAAAAAACTGGTGGGGTTGTGTGGGCTCCTGCTGTGGTGGGCCTGGACCCCCTCAGTCTGACTTTGGTTGTGTTACAAGAATCTTCTCTCTTAAAAAAACCTCAGTTGTGAATAACACAGACAGATTTCTGTTTAAAGTTACCTGGATGTCACTGTCCTTTACTGTGTGAAGTTGTGACCCAGGCAGTGAATTCTCACAGTGCCACAAACTCTAGAATGCAAAGGGTCTATGTTGTGTTTGAAGTTTAAGCCTAATAAATATTTAAATTAATAAATATTATTTTCTGTTTTTTTGGTCTTATTTGCAAAATTTACTATTTTAAGGTAATTAACAGTGATGTGGAATATATATATATATATGTGTATATTGTACAGTACTATCATTTTTACTATATATTATACAGTGAATAATGTACCTGTTATAAAATATAAGATATTCATATTCATGGAGTTCCATGACCATATAGTTTTTAGATAAGTCAACTCTGAGGTGACTGCTAATATCAGTGAGTCATGTGACAGAAATTACATCACTGCGCACTGATTATAACTGATGACATCACCAAGCATCATTTATAAGGCTATGATTTACATGATATTCATGGTTCATTCATATTATAACCTTATAATACACAAAACCCATGAATAGGGGTGGATTAGCTTTAAGTTAATGTTTAGTATGATGTAGAAAGTGATATCCTGAGACTATTTGCAATTGCAAATTACTCTTGAGTTTTTGAGCGTTTCAGGTTTTTTATTCAGCACCTCTCCATTTTCAGCAATCTGGTTAGGGATGCACCGAATCCACTATTTTGGATTCGGCCGAACCCCCGAATCCTTTGTGAAAGATTTGGCCGAATACCGAACCGAATCCTAATTTGCATATGCAAATTAGGGGTGGGAAGGGGGGAAAAAATATACTTCCTTGTTTTGTGACGAAAAGTCACGTGATTTCCCTCCCCATCCCTAATTTGCATATGCAAATTAGGATTCAGTTCGGCCGGGCAGATGGATTCGGCTGAATCCGAATCCTGCTGAGAAAAGGCCGAATCTTGGTCGAATCCTGGATTCGGTGCATCCCTAAATCTGGTTGCTAAGCTTATATTGGCCCGTGGTCACTATCAACGTGTATCAAAGTGATTTCAAAAGCGATTTGAACAACTGTTTCAGATGATATAGTTCAACATTGTACTTCTGACTGTTAGCTTTGTATAAATGCATGTCTCTAGGTTACCCTCCTTTCTGTAAACTGTTACATCTAAGAAATGGATTTGCGCTCTGTATCAAAGTTTAGTTCCACCTTAATGCAGCTACTTATCTCCTCCACAAATGCTCTGCATTGCTGCTCTGTTCCTGTTCACTCAAAGAAAAGTAGAATAAATAATGATCACATGGGAGAAAGAGAAAACCACTGACCCATATAGCTGCACCTTCCCACCTTTAATGTCCATAGAACTCAAGTGAGCAACTTAAAACATGAAATAAGAAATATAAAAAAGAATGTCCAAAACAGAAAGAAAGTTAAAATAAGGTTAGGAGTGTAGAGGGAATTCACTAGAGGCTATAGCTGAACAGCATATGTATTAGCTGTTGGGGGGAGGGGGGTGTTTAGAATAAATAATGACCATAAATAATATTTACTTATTATATTCACACATGTATGCATTAGTATATGAAGCTGTGACATCATCGCTGTCCGAGTAGGTTGCAAGAAAAGTTGATTTTTCAAACTCAAGATTCGCACCCTCATTAACTTCTTAATGCGAAAAAACATGGTGCGCAGACATGGTGCACCGGCACATCCGCACAGACTTGGAGTGACGGTGCGTTTGCACATATTCATCGCACCAGTGCAGCACGGGGGGGGCGGCAGAGGGGGGCCCTAGGGTAGCAGCCCCAGTGGGCCCCTCAGTCCAACTTTGTGTGCAATGTAATATCAGTGAGAAATTTAAGTGTGTTAAGAGGCTGCAGAGTGTCAGTGAGGGTAGACTTCTCCATCTACGGAGCATGAATGAAATATGCAATGTATTATCGGAACTAGAGTCTTTAGTCGGCAGTACGTGGAATAGTGCAATACGATTTCAGTGGTATATGTAGTCAGAACCGGCAGTGCAGAGAACAGCAAAAGACAGATACTGCTTCAATATCAATTACAGATAAGCAAAACTTTAAAATCATAAAAAATTTAATGAATGTATATGGGAAAGTTGCTTGGAATTCAGTTTGCTTTTATTATGTAAATATTGTAAGTCCAATTGGATTCCCAACACATTTGAGTGCAGGTATCTATTGTACGGAGTCACTGAATGTCTGGCAGCAAAGGACACATTGGACAGGCTGTATGAGGAGAGCATGTCAACAGGGATGGCATGAAGGTATGGCTTACACTGTCCATTTGTATCAGCGTAATCAATTACCGGATGCTGCCGGGGACTGGACGCGGCTTTCAGGTGCTGTTCTATTATACATGCCATTAAATCATTCATAGACTGCAATCTGGATCTGTCAAGTGTCAGATAAAAGCAGAGCATGGAAGGGGACAGGCGTGCTGCCTCGGAAACTTCTGATTGGACTGTTATTCCACCTGTAGCAGTTTCCTTTAAAACTTTGAGGGATTTAGAATTTTCTTCTATTGTGCAAAATTTTATTTTTGGGTTTATGTCCCCTTTAATTGAGTCTGCCCCTATCTCTTGTACATTCCAATCCCACAGTTTTCTAGTGACAGTTGCCTAACAAGTAAGTTCACTTACTCTAGGAGGCAACATCCATGCAAGAGGACAGTGGTCCCTCAGCTCATTGAGATACAAATCACCATTGCCATTGCTCTCATGCTGGCTGCCCAAGGCCTTCCTTATGACCTTCTACAGCCCTAGTGGTATCATCCTCTGTCAGGAATCCATTAGGGAATGTGGCCTATGAACCCTGATCAATGGCAGACAACTATATGGTCGATCTACAGTGGTCACGGCCCACAGTTCAGAGTGGAGCCAGCACCTGTTTTAAAGGGGTTGTTAACCTTTACATTAACTTTAAGTATGATGTAGACATTGTTATTCTAAGACAGTTGCTCTTTGTTGTTTTGCTGTTAGCAGCTCTACAGTTTCTGTCAGCAGCTGTTTGTTAGGGTCTTATTTACCCTAGCAACCAGGCAGTGGTACGAATAAGAGATGAAAAACAATGCGTTATCCAGAATGCTTGGGACCTGGGGTAATTTGGATCTTCATTAGTGACGGGCGAATTTATTCACTAGGTGCAAATTTGTGGCGAACTTTGCAGTTTCGCCGGCGGAGAATAAATTAGTGAATTTGCGCCGAAAATTCATTGGCGTTGGAAAAACCGGTTTTAACACTGGCGTCATCGTTTTTTTTGCCGGCGCCCATTTTGACATGGGCAAATTGCGGCTAAATCACAGTTTCGTTAATTTTGTCGCCAGTTTTGCAAATTTCACAGGAAATTTGTGGCAAAACGGAACAAATTCGCCCAGCACTAATCTTCATACCTTACGTCTACTAGAAAATAACTTAAATATTAAATAAACCCAATAGGCTGGTTTTGCTTCCAATAAGGATTCATTATATCTTAGTTTGGATCAATTACAAGGCACTTTTTCAGGGGTCCCCAACCTTTTTCACCCGTGAGCAACATTCAGATGTAAAAAAAGTTGGGGAGCAACACAAGCATTAAAATTTTCCTGGGTAGTGCCAAATAAGGGCAGTGATTGGCTATTTGGTAGCGCCTATGTGGCCTGGCAGCCTATCTGGTTTTTATACAACCAAAACTTGCCTCCAAGCATGGAATTCAAAAATAAGCACCTGCTTTGAGACCACTGGGAGCAACATGTTGCTCATGAGCTACTGGTTGGGGATCACTGCACTATTTTATTACAATAGAGAAAAAGGAAATCATTTTAAAAATTTGGATTATTAGGATAAAAGAGTCTATGGGAGATGGCCTTCCATAATTCGGATCTTTGTGGGTAACTGGTTTCCATATAACAAATCCCATTCCTGTAATAATAGGACTGTAGCATTGCAGAGAAATCGTTTTTGGCTGCCAGGGTCAGTGTCTGGCATTTGAAAGCTGGAAAGAGTCAGAAGAGGAAAGCAAATAATTGAAAAAAACTATATAAAATAATGAAAAGCAACTGCAGCTCTGCAAGGAATATGGCATTCTGTAGCATATTTAAATTTAACCTAAAGGAGAACCACCCCTTTAACCAGTTTTCCTATAGGACACAGCAGTGTGACTCTAAATTAAAGGAATTGTTCAGTATAAAAATAAAAACGGGGTAAATAAATAGGCTGTGCAAAATAAAAAATGTTTCTAATATATTCAGAAATGTAATGTATAAAGGCTGGAGTGACCTGATGTCTAACATAATAGCCAGAACACTACATCCTGGTTTTCAGCTCTTGCTTTCCACTGATTGGTTCAGGGCCGGAACTAGGGGTAGGCAGAGTAGGCACGTGCCTATGGCGCAAAGCTGAGGGGGCGCCAGGCACGTACCTGCTCTGTCACCTACCCCGTGTCCGGTCCCGTCTCTCCCCGACTGACACTGGTGGCTTGCGCATAAATGCTATTCTGCGCATGCACAAACACATTTTGCGAATGCGTGGCCGAGCGAAATTTCGTGCATGGACGGTGGAGCGAAACTTTGCGCAGTCAAGCGCGCACAGAGCCGGCGCCGTGGCCTGCCTCTGGATTGGTTACCAGGCATTAACCAATCAATGACGATGGGGGCCACATGGGTCATATCTGTTGCTTTTGAATGTGAGCTAAATGCGGAGGATCACTTGCAAACTCACTGAACAGCTATGTCCCATGTGGGAGCCCCTTAAAGTCACTGACTAACTCAGAGTTAGAGCGCTGAAAAGCAGGCTATTATGTTACACATCCAGTCACTCCTGTCTTTATACATTACATTTTTGTTTAACTATATTAGAAACTTTTTTATTTTATTTTGCACAGCCTATTTACCCAGTTTTTATTTTTACACTGAACCGTTCCTTTAAGGGCTTAGTAAGAGAGGACCAGATGATGGGACAGGGGGCACAGCCCAGGGCCAAGGCACTATTAACTTACCCTTTAGAGTCATGGCCTGCACTTATGTTATCATATACATGGAACCTCCCCCAGCTTGCATAGAGGTACCAGGAAACTATATCAACATCTCCTTATACTGTGTCCCAGTGCTTCAGGAAAATTCTGGTGCATACGGTTCCTATAGCGATATCGGCACATCACATGCTATTAAAGCACCAAAAATATTTTTTATGTTGCTGATAGAAAGAAAGCAAAGGAAAGTGTACCTGAATAGGTCCTCGTCATCCTTGGCTTTAGCCTTAAAGGGCCCCATCCTCGCTACATTTACCAGAAGTCTTTACCTCCATGAGACCCAGCTGTACTCCTGGCTATATAGATGATATTGATCAAAAAATAAAGTGAGCCATATGCATCCCATTCCATAGGCAGCACTTGTGTAATGAATTAATTAGTAATCAGCACTTACTGCCTGCGAGGAGCAGAGTACAATTATTCTGCTTGCCTGTCGTCCCACAAAGGAAATGGATTCCATGCGGAAAGATGATATATTCTCTATCGACTTTGTGCCACAGATTATTATGGATGTGCTGCTCCTCAAGGAGAGGACACAGGGGAATAAAAATGGTGTCAGAGGCAGGAACAGCTCAAAATAATAAGAGCAAACCCCAAACCTGACCAGCTAATCGAGGGAAGGCTGCTGGAAGCAGTTGCAACATTGCAGCAAATGGAGATACTGAATGCTGGATACTGGTTGGACAATGTCCTGTTAACGTGAAAAAGAACAGAGTGAACCTCAGGCTTTACTGAAATGGTACAAGGGTGGATTGGATTTGCACCGCAATTTAGAGTAAATGTTATTTGGCTCCCCATTGCAAATTGTTTCTTAGGGGCCCCCCAAACATTAAATAAGATGCCCACTTTCACAAATACTGAACGGAGACATTAGTTCTGACCCTCTATATTAATGACCCTTTAAAAACTGCTGAGTTTGTGTCCCCTAATAGTCTGCCCCTGGCTCCAAGAAATCTTACTGCCTGCTTTAGTCCCGGGTTACACCTAAACTTTAGGAATAAGACTTAAAGGAACAGTAACCCCAACAAAAATGAAAGTGTTTTAAAGTAATGAAAAATATCATGTAGTGTTGCCCTGCACTGGTAGAACTGTTGTGTTTACTTCAGAAACACTACTAATGTTCATATAAACTAGGGATGCACTGAATCCACTATTTGGGATTCGGCCGAATCTCCTAATCCTTGGTGAAAGATTCTTCCGAATACTGAACTGAATCTGAATTTGTATATGCAAAATAGGGGCAGGAAAGGAAAAAGTGGAAAAAAAAATCGTGACGAAAAGTCATGTGATTTCCCTACCCGCCCCTAATTTACGTATGCAAATTAGGATTCTCATTCGGTTCGGCCACAAGGATTTGGCTGAATCCGAATCCTGCTGAAAAAGGCCAAATCCCGAACCAAATCCTGGATTCTGTGCATCCCTAATATAAACAAGCTGCTCTATAGCAATGGCTGAAATTGAAAAAAGTATATATGACACAGGTTAAATAGTGGATAACAGATAACACCATTATGTTCTACAGAGCTTATCTGCTGTGTAACCAGAGTCCTGTTTCTCCTTTGAATGGCTGCCCCCATTGCTACACAGCAGCTTATTTATATAAACAATAGTAGTGTTTCTGAAGCAAATATCAGTTTTACCAGTGCAGGGCAACACTGCATTATATTTTTATTACTTTAAAAAACTCAAATTTTTTGATATTACTGTTCCTTTAAATATATACTGCAACCGCTTGTCAATCAAGGTCCCACTGGGCCTGAACATCCCTTCCCATTAGCCAAATGTATGGAGATTGCATAAGGGACACATGGATTATGGCTGCCTTCTATTGTTCTGATTGGCTGTGTAAAGCAAATCAGCTCCTTTTCACTTCCTCATCTGCTCACTCACCATACTAATTATCATAAAATATGAGATTGATTATCAGAATACCCATGATCTAGAAAGCTCAGAAAGGCTCTAATAATAAAATACTGGTAACTAATCTACTTGAATCCATTTTAGTGGCAAAACAATCCTACTGGGTATAATGTTAATCTTTGACAAAGAATGGTGGTCCAAATTTAAAAAAACCCTCATCCAGAAAACCCCAGATGCCAGGAATTCTACATGATAGATCCCATACACACACACACACACAGAGTATATAATGAGTTGGTCCGTAAGCTCAGTAAGTGACAGCAGCACAGAGCATGTGCAGTGAATCAGCAGAAAAGAAGATCGGGAACTACTGGGGCATCTTTCAAAACAAACAACTTTACAATTTTTTATCGGGTGTTTAGAAATCCCCCCCACGCTCATCACAAATCTTTACTGCTAAAGGGCAGTGCTGGTAGATTTGGGGTTGGTACAGAAGCCCAAACATAATATGTAACAAGGCTCTTCTACCTTTTTGGAGGACTTTAAGTGTGGGTTAAGAAGCCTGTCATTTCTACGTGTGTATCATGAGGCTGTATGGAGAAATCAGTAACACATTAGGGACTGCTGCCATCTAGTGGATGATTATTCCATTTTAAAAACTACATGAACGCTATCATGTGTATGTATATATATATTGATATTTACTAGAAAGTTACAATACACGGCTTTATACTAAATATCACATTAAATGGCAGCTGAGAAACCAGTTAACTATATCAGCATCGCTATTCTTTATTCTGCACCCAGTTCTGCAGGAAAATTTTGGGGCATAAAGTTCCTATAGAGATATTTGCACATCACATGTTACTCAAGCACCAGAAAATATTTTTGTTGCTTAGAGAAAGCAATGGAAACAGAGGTCCCAATGGGAAAAACCTGGTGGGCCCCCACTCCCTGCCTGAATCTCACCACTGCTTAAGTCTTTAACTTAATGAGACTCCGCTGTACTCCTGCCTATATAGAGGATATTGATCAAAAAAATAAAGTGAGCCATATGCATCCCATTCCATAGGCAGCACTTGTGTAATAAATTAATTAGTAGTCAGCACTTACTGCCTGCAATTGTCATAGTACAAACATTTCGAAATCAGGCAACTCCCAAAAAAGATGGTAAGTTTGACAGCAATAGAACATGCCCCAGTAGCTCCCCATCTTCTTTTCTACTGATTCACTGCACATGCTCTGTGCTGCTGTCGCTTACTGAGTTTAGGGACCCACTCACAATATACAGTACACATAGAATAGAAATGTCACAATATAAGGCTGATAATTCAGATTGACATTAAGTGATAGCTGAGAAACCAGTGAATTCTCTATCAGAATGTAACAATCAGCCCTGTAGCTGCTCTGATAAAACACATTGATGTTTAGACAGAAGTTATTTTCTTACCCGGTCACGGAGTATTACAGTATAGATACAATCAGGCCTGGACTATTTGAACTTACATGTTAAGCTGGCCATAGACGCAAAGATCCGATCGTACAAATCAACGTACAATTGGACTTTCCCCATCTCCGGACCCGCCACTAACCATTCAGATCAAAGTCTTACCATTCCGATCAAATAAAGTAGTAAATTAATAGATCAGCCAATGTTCTACCTCTGACAGCAATCGTACGATAGTTACAGTATGTCTGATAAAGCTGGTGACAGTCTCCCACTGAAAATCGTACGATCGGCAATACACGCAGAGATATTATCGGCAGGCGACAGAAATTTTCTAATCTGTCTGATCTCCGCAGGACGAAAAATGTCGGGACTCTCCACACACAGTCGGAATCACAGTCGGATCGTTGCGTCTAGGGCCAGCTTTAGAGACACACAGTGAGAAGACATATAATGGAAACAACAAAAACTCTCATGATCCTTTCTCTGCCAAAGGCTTAGGAACAATGCAGACTGTGTGTTGCCAAATAGCTGTGTAATAGAAAGGGTTAAATGGGTGTTATACAGTTATGTGATCCAGAAAGCTCTGATTTCCGGAGGCCATCTCCCATAGACTCCATTTTTTTTTTCAAATAATCAGTTTAAAAAAAAAACAAAAAAAAAAAAAAAAAAGATTTCCTTTTTCTCTGTAATAATAAAACAGTAGCTTGTACTTGATCCAAACTAAGATATAATTAATCCTTATTGGAAGCAAAATGTTTACATGATTTTCTAGTAGACTTAAGATCCAAATTACAGAAAGATCTGTTATCGGGAAAACCCCAGGTCCAGAGCATTCGGGAGAACAGGTCCTGTATGATAAATACCCTTATAAACCTGTTAGATATCTCGTTAAGATCACATAGAAGAGGGGAGGCTCTTAATGAACTGTATGAATGTTATAATGTATGTATACCTTGGAATTGGAAATTTCCCCCAACGTGCCCACCAAAGGTGGTCATATCAGAATAACTTGATTTGGCCCTAGGGCCAACAATCGGATTACAACTACAGGGCGCTGTTGGGCGAGGACCGACATGAAAAATCAAACCTGCCTAATCAACATCTGCTCTATTCTAGCCCCATGCCCAGTCAGACAGCTGCCAAATCTCTCTAAATGGACCCAAATTGCCAGTGTATGGCCATCTTAACAGTAACGAAAAATGTCTGGGCTCCATCTGTTGTTAAAAGGGTTGCTCACATTTGAATTAATGTGTAGCATGATGTAGAGAGTGATATTCTGAGGCAAGTTGCAATTAGTTTTCATGTTTTATTAAATTGTAGTTTTTTGAGTTATTTAGCTTTTTATTCAGCAGCTCTCTAGTTTGCAATTTCAGCACTTATTGCTAGGGTACAAATTACTATAGCAACCATGCATTGATTTGAATAAGAGTCTGCAATGTGAATAACAGAGGGCCTGAATAGCTAGATAAATAAAAAAGTAGCAATGACTAAAATGTTCTGTAAGGCTAAACAGTTAGTTTTTAGATGGGGGTCAGTGACCCATGTTTGAAATCAATCAATATCAAAGGAAAAGTTGCTTAGAGCTCGCCATACTATAACATACTAAAGGTTAACTTGACGGTGAACCACCCCTTTAAAGGAGAGGAAAACCCCTTATTAAAAAAAAAAAAAAACAAAACAAAAAAAAAAACAAAACTCCTACCCCCCCCCACCCCACATAGCGGATCCTCTAGTCTGCATTGGCATCCAACCCCTACCTCATTTTGTCCCATGTTGAAGTGATGGACTCTGGGAATTAAAGTCCCTTTGCTGCCCATGGTGGGTGCTGAACAGAGGGTCAATAGAATAAAAAGTCACCATACCAGCGCATTTAATACAATGTGGTTTCTGTGAGCAGAGACGTGGGTTCTTACATCTGAGCTACAGAATATTTAATTGGAGGACCCGGGTCGTTATTTTAAAAAATATATTTTAATGCATTAAGAATACAGGAGAGAAGATTTAGTGATTCACAGAGTCGTTTGTAATCTCACCACCTACCTGCAAAAAAAGTGTAGGAATTTACATTAAAGGCTACATACAATATTTCCAAACAAAAACAGCTTCACTTTATAGTCTGTGGAAAAGAAAACAAGGTTAATAATAAAAACGTTAAGTTAAAAAATGGGTGGGGAAAAAAAATTAAATTAGGCGACAGGATTCATTAAGGAGAAACCCATGAACAAGTGTGTTGCTCCTTAGGGACTTACAGATCATCATACATTTCATAAATACCCGAAATAATACTACGTGCAGCCTAACCAGGTGTATGCTGTGGAGAACTAGTATTAGGTTTGGCAAACAGAGTGGATTTCATGTTCGGCAGAATACTACAAGGCAATGCTTGTGAGCACTTTCATTGGCTGAAATGTTGCTCCTGTCCAGATATATGGATTCCATGCTAACATATATGGAATATGTGTGTAAGGGATACATGGGTAAGGGGCAGTGGTTGGACCACCATGTTAGCAGTGGATTTTATGAAAGATAAGTAAACCTTAAAAAAACAAAAATTTAAAATTGATGAGAGTGCTATTCTAAGCACTTGTGCAATGTACAGTACATCCATTATTTTTAATTCCAAGATATTAAAGGATACCTATGCTGTTAACACAAATTCATTTTGTTACAACAGCTCCACCTGCTGGTTATTTTCCGAAAAGTCTGAACACCAATTAGTAATTAACAGAGAAAGAAAGAGGCTGCTTTGATATTCTTCTACTTAGGAAAAACAATTAGAAACCTTTCTCAAATCTTTCCTAAGGAAAGATTTGAGAAAGGTTTATAATTGTTTTTCCTAAGCAGAAGAACATCAGAGCAGCCTCTTTCTTTCTCCGGACAATTTCCTTGACTAATTGGTGGTCAGACTGGTCGGAAAATTACCAGCAGGTGGCGCTGTTGTAACAAAATTCATTCACATTAACAGAATATGTATCCTTTAATATCTTCAAATAAAAAAAAATGGATGTACATTGCAAAAGTGCTTAGAATAGCACTCGTCAATTTTATATTCACTTATCCTTTAAAGGCTATAGTACAACAGGTGAACTAATCTCAAAGTGCAGCCATCAAAACTCTCTTCCCCACCCGCCATCACCTCCCATTAAGAAGAGGAGGAAACACACTCTGCTGGTTGACAGGCCAAGATCACACATGCTGGACCTTGTGAATGAAGGCCAACGTCGGCCATGATACTGGGAAGATCATTTCCTCTGACTTCTATAATGGTCAGATTACCTTGTATGTCCCTTCCAGTATCCTTATGGATTCCAGTAGGTGCCATGTTAACTAGGGATGCACCAAATCCAGGATTCGGTTTGGGATTCAGACAGTATTTGATCTTTTTCAGCAGGATTCGGACAAATCCTTAAACCTGGCTAATCTGAATTTGCATATGTAAATTAGGGGCAGTAGGGAAATCACGTGACTTTTTGCCATGTAATTTTTCCACTTTTTCCTTTCCAACACCTAATTTGCACATGCAAATTAGGATTTGGATTGGTATTCAGCCGAATCTTTCACCAGGGATTCGTCTGAATCCCAAATAGTGAATTCGGTCCATCCCTAATGTTAACCCCATGTATAACCTCAAACACTAACGACTAACAAGAAAGCATGGAACGCTACGATAGCTGTAACTACAAACTCATTACCCAGGATTCAGTGCAAACTACAGTTTATACTGCACGGTACTGGAACAGAGACTAACAGGGAGGAGGAAGAAATACTGTAGCCAAAAGAAAGGCCACAATCATTTTCATCAAAAATAGGTTTCAAGCAACAGAGGCCCCTAGATGCAGGACTAGGCTTGAAGCCAAGTTAATACTGGATGGCTGAGAAAATACATTGTACTGTAATACAGTAACCGGGTATGGAATGTGCCCTTTATGCCGAGCAGATTGTCAAACAGGTCAAGTCAACAAAAAATTAAAAAAAAAATATTAAAGGTGTAGTTTAAAGCAACTATTTTTTTTTTTACCGTTTTGAAATTATCTGCCTTCCTTTCAAGCTTTTATAAGGGGGTGGGGGCGGGGGTCAGTGACCCGGCAGCCGCACAACTAATGCTCGGTGAGGCTTCAGTTAAGTTACTTTTTTTTATTTTTTTTTTGTTACTGATCTTTCTATTCAGGCCCTCTCCTATTCCATCTTGCCCTATTCAATCTTTCAGTCTCATTCGTTCAAACCATTGCCTGGTTGCTAGGGTAAATTACACCATAGCAACCAGATAGCTGCCAAAATTCAAAACTGGAGAGCTGCTGCACAAAATGCTAGATCGTAGGAAATGAAGACCAATTGTAAATGGTCTACACTTTACTTCAGGGTTAACTACCCCTTTAATCCCAAACACTGCCAGAAACCATGCTTTCTAAAATTAATATGACTCCACTTTGACACGAAATGGTTCTATGCTATGTTTTAAGCAATTGGACATGAAAGAACATTATAGACAGCTTGGAATCAATAGTGAATTTAAAGTGAAACGGACAGCACTTCTGCATTATGTAGCAGTCGCATCTGCAGGATCCAATATCCAACTGCCTGAAAATAAAGACCTGGCTGCCTAATGTGCCCATTGTCTGTGCTGCCATTAAGGAGTCAATAGTCGACTGAGAGTTGGGTGCTGGGATGGCACTGATGCGTTATTTAGAAATAGGATTTATTTTATGGACAGTGTCCACGGGTTCTCACACAAACAAAGGAAACATTGTATAGAAAGAGAATGTCTCTACAATCAGCCAGCTGAGTGTCTAAAGTCAATATGGAAGCCTAACGTTGTCATTTGCCTTGTGTTTGACGTGATATTCTTTCCTGGATTAAACATCCAATCGTTATTCCACAAATGTGCTCAATAGTGTTAAAATGTTAGGTTTGGGGGGTGATGAACGGACAAATCTGATTTCAAACTGGCTTCAGACATACATAGCGTTTAGTAAAAATAAAAAAGTATATTTTAACTGATCAGTCAGGTTACGCTGAAACTCCTATCAGCCTGCGTCAATGGTTTATCAGTCACTCGTGCTTTAAAAACGGCTTGGTCACTGCCCCCAAAATATAAATTATACAGGGGACGAAGTCAGATTCAGGGGGACAGCTGAAGGCCCATCTCTCTTATTTACTGTCTACAGTTATTGTAAATGGATACCTTAACCCTACATTAAACTAGTAATTTGGGTCCATGTGCACCCTTAGGTCCCAGATTACAGGCATGTAGCAACCTCAGCACCTATAAGAATAATAATAAAAAGTTGTCTTTAAACCGTTATCACCCAGTGTAACTAAATACATAGGCTGGGATTGTTAACTTATGAGTCAGGATAAAACAATGGGCCCCTGTGCTGTACAGAATTGGGCCTTATGATCCACTTTAGTAAAGTTCTTCCAACAATAGACATTAAAAGAGAACTAAACCCCCGTTAAATCAAAAATCCCCATCCGGCCATTGGCCCCCCTCACTGCTTTCTGCCTCCTTAATAACCTAGCGGAAAAAGTATCCGTCATGTAGCTTGGCATAATTATGCAGCGTAGCTCAGAGGAGCTCTTCGGCGCCATCTTCTGTATCTTCAGATACTCTTCTTTTCCTTCAGCAATCTTCGGAGCTTTCCCCGCATGCGCAGTAGGCACAAGTACCAGAGTGAAAAAGCTTTGTGTCGGCGCTAGCTAACGCGAGGAAACAGAAGATACAGAAGATGGCGCTAAGGAGGGAGAAAGCAGGGAGGGGGGCCAATGGGAGGAAGGGGATGGGGATTTTTGATTAACAGGGGGTTTAGTTCTCCTTTAAATAATGTGATATGGAGTAAATACTATACCAACTCTAAGGAGCAAAGGCTGCATCCCAGGTATACTCTGAGCCCCATTTGAAATGGTTTGAAGAGGAACTATCGCGAAAATAAAAATGGAATACAAGCTTCCTCATACTAAAGTAAGAAACTTCCTAAATACAATCAAATACATATTCTGTATTGTTTCTGAAATAATCAAGTTTATATTCACTATCCCTCTCTCAGCATCTGTTTCTCTTCATTCTTTCTTCATGCAGCAGTTGGGTGTCAGATGAATGATCCAAAAAATCTTATAGGGGGGCTTCCTTTCCTAGCAGATTAATTAGAGCTCACTAACAGATTCCAGTACAAACACATCTAACAAAATAACTGCCTTTTGCAAAAAGTCTACATGTAGAGAGACAGGATTTCTGGTGATTTTAATAGAGTGAGCTTTAATACATCTTCTAGGTAAAAGGAGTCCCCCTATAAGATATATTGGATCATTCATCTGAAACCCAACTCCTGCATGAAGACAGAAAACAGATGCGGAGAGAGGAATAGTGGAGATAAACTTGATTATTTCAGGAACTGTACAGAACTTTTAATTGATTGTATTTAGAAAGTTTATTTTTTCAGTATGATGAAGTCAATATTACATTTAGATTTTCGCGATAGTTCCCCTTCAAGAAAACAGCCATCAGGATTGTTATGTAACATTTGGCAACCAAAAGCACAACTACTCCTATTAAGACAATTACAGTTAGCAAACTGTAAAACAAAAGCAACGTTTTTCTTTTCCGGGCCATAGAACAACTTTCCCAATCCAGTCGGTTCAATAAAGTAAATTGAAACTGTGCGAGTTTCCCCAGTGGGTGTACAAGGGCACCCGGTATAAGTAAATTTATACTTATGAAATATGTTTTTTGAGCAGATTAGAAGGACTCACTCGCATTGAATACGAGACATTTATGATCAGGCCCAGACTATGCCTTGTCATATTAGACAGAAAGCCCTGCTTGTCAGAGGGAGTCTGAATGAAAAGACTCTCACAGTAGTAAACAGAAGCCAAACACACTTGACACTAGATGCTAAAAATATAAAATGGGGCTGAAATGTCACGTACATTCCAGTCGTCTCTAGATGCGGAGATTGTGCAGTAATTGCTTTCCTTTGGCTTTGTTTACAGCAGTGATGGAGCTGCTGAACGTGGGGGGGAAAGTCCACTGTGATGTCCCTGTATCTAACAGAAATGTCAGCGCTACTCCACCTTTAATTGAGTGGGTTATCAAATACTGTGTTGGGTAGAATGGAGATCTTCAGCTTTTTTTCTGGCCAGCTGTATTCCTTCGGTAGTTTCATCTAGGAAAAACAAGAAGATTTTTAATCAAAATACAGAAAATGATTTACAATTTTAAACCGTTCTTATTTTCCCAATTAAGTTATCCAGGCTTTAAAAATAGCATCAGCTATTGTGCATTTAAAGATCACTTTACTGTTCCAGCTTCTGGCTGATTGTAAGTAATCAGCACTGAAATCATCAACATAGACACATTTCAAGCTATTAAAAAAAAAAAAAATGACTGTGTAGCAAGGAATTACTTTTACTGATTCAATGTAACAATGGAAAACATTCACCAAGGGACCTTCAATGCAAAAATACCCAATTCACACAGATACATTTACATCAGATAGTACAAATTAGAGATGTACCGAATTCAGGATTCGGTTCGATATTTGGCCATTTTCAGCAGGATTCGGACAAATCCTTGTGCCTGGCCAAACCAAATCAGAATTCTTTAAATCATGCGAAATATTTCAAAACAGAAAAGAGAGACGGTTACTGCCTATTTCCACTAGCTGATTTAACCCCCCCCCCCCATTTTGGCCCTAGCTTAACTCATTAAAAAAGTCAGAGAGATGATCATTTTGTAACAAGTGTCTAAAAATCAAAATGGTTTTGTCAAGTTATTTTAGCCCTAGTCTGTACTCAGCTTGTGGATAAGCGCGGAGGGGGGGGGGTGACTCTGCCCCAACGCATTTACACCACTGTAGTGGCTTAGGTGCAGGCAAATGGATCAGATTTTGGTGGCGGAATGCACACCTTTTTTGGTGCCAAAACCCGCTTCATGTGCCTGCACAGATGCCGACACAGTGGCTCCAGGTGCAGATAGGCTGATTGGAGCACAGGGGATGAATTCAGACCTGTATTTATCTGCAGGCCAAGATTTAGCCTGTTGTGTCTGTAGCCTTAAGGAAAGTATATGGTTCAATTTTATAAAGCAGAAGTTAAAGGGTATCTGTCGTCATTTTAAACTTTTTTTTTGCATTTTTATAAAAAACACACATCCATAAACACTGTCTGGCAAATAAAATGTTAATCCACAAATCCATGCATAAGTTATTTTAGTTTGTATTTTGTCATGGGGGCTTCCATTTTTGCTCATTACACATTCATCCTGTGCTGCTCTAACAGCATGCACAGCATTACCTGTGTGCTTGGAGGCAGCCACTCTGTAATGAAAAGCCAGGTTGCACCATGACATGAGAATCTAGCTGTACACTCCCCCTCCCCTCTCTGCCCATGCGTGTGATGTTTGGAGGAGAGTGGTCACATGGTTTGCAGGGAAGCAATTACTTTCACTTTCCTATGTCCTGCTCTACAGCTGCACTAGCAGCCCCTCCTCCCACAGACACTATCAAAGCTCTTTGACTTCCTAGACTTCCTCCTAAGTTTTCCTGGTTTTCAAATATGTCCTCCTTATTTTATCCTTTTTTTCTATTCCCTGTTATCAGTCCTGGGAGTGTACTCCTGTGTTTCTGCCATTCGTTTTTGTGTAAACAAATATATTTTATATTTTTTCCAGTGCCCAAAATGAATTGTGAGTGAGTGAGTGAGTGTGTATATATATATATATATATATATATATATATATATAAATATAAATATATATATATATATATTTTTTTTTTTTTTTTTTTTTAACGTAAGTGGGGGCAGTCATCACAGGACTATCTTATTTCAGTCCTTCTGAAGTGGTGTCAGTGGGAGCTTATCTTGATTCCTGCCTATTGTTCAATTGACAGGCTCAGCAGACAAGGCTCTATTTACATTACAGCAGCTTGTAGGAGGGAGGGGTGATATCACTCCAACTTGCAGTGCAGCAGTAAAGTGTGACTGAAGTTTATCAGAGCACAAGTCACATGACCTGAGGGCAGCTGGGAAATGTCAAAATGTCTAGCCCCATAGCAAATTTAAAAATTAGATATAAAAAAATCCATTTCTTGTTTTGAAAAATGGATTTCAATGCAGCACTATTAACTGATACATTTTGTAAAAAACATGTTTTTCCATGACAGTATCCCTTTAGTCACCCGATGAAATGTTGAAAAATAAATTTTTGCCCACTTTAGAGCGATTGCCCTATGCACAGTCCACCACCAATATCACACAAGCCAGTGACCACTTACTTCCTCTAGAGAGCTTAAATCTTCCAAATCTTCCAGCATTTTTTCAACTAACTCCTCTGTCAACAGAATCTGGAAAGATAAAAATTTTAAGTTCTTGATGGATACTATCCCGGACTGAACTGCAAAAAATCGACAAAGCTATTGATCAAAAACCATATCCATGTTATCTTCCGATGAAGAAATGGAGATGATCTCTGGCTGGTAACAGAATGATTATGTGGGATTTTATTGTCTAGAATTTGGAGTATTATTTATACACATTTGTGTTCAATCATATGACAGGGTCTGCCACAATTTTCCTCCAGGTAACCAGTTAAACCTCATCCAATGTTTAGTGAAAGTCTCTTATGATGGGCTGAATTAAATGTCAAAGCAGCAGTTATTTTAGAAGATTATGACCTTGTCTGCAGCACTACCCTTGCTCCACCACTGTGCTGTTCGTATGTATCCATATGCTTGATACACAAGGACACAGTTATGGGATATGCAATCAGTGGCGGACTGGCCCACTGGGATACCAGGAAAACTCCCAGTGGGCCCAGGTGTCAGTGGGCCCTCATTCTGCTAAACATTTGGCCTATTTCATCCCTAAGAGGCTAAATAAATGGAATAATAGATTATAGTATGTAAAGAAAAGAGACTAATAGATAAGAGGTTGGATGAGGATAGGAAGAATAATAGTACTGAAAGTGGGCCCCGGGTCTAAGGTTTTTGGGTGGGCCCCTTAATTTAAAAAAAAAAAAAATCCTAACCCACATAGAGCCCCCTCCCTCCTCCCACCAGCCTAGCTGCCCCCCCTGGGCAAATGCCCCTAACTCTTTACTTACACCTCCGTGCAGATTCTGTCCAGCTTAGTTCACAGGTGTAATTTTCAGCCGCTTCCGCAATCTTCGGAATGAGACGGACGCTTCTGCAATGCGGTGCATGCGAAGTTGTCGCGAAACGGAAAATTGCTCCAACTGCGCATGCCCCGCTTCGCCGGTCTCATTCTGAAGATTACCAAAGAGAAGAAGAAGTGAACTCCACTGGACAGAATCTGCACAGAGGGCTAAGTAAAGAGTTAGGGGCATTTGCTCAGGGGGCAGGAGGATCTATGAAGGGTAGGGTTTTTTTTTTTATTAAGGGTTTGTTTTGCTTTAAAATCCCATGACTCCTTCAGATGATGCTGGGAGGCATTGATTTGCAACCTATGACCAACAATGCAAATTGCTTTATATAGAAGTTTTCCCATTAAGGACTTAAATGACCACCTTTTAGTGGAAAAACAGACGCTTTTCATTGCTCATTACTCAAGGTGGTATCAATTCTTAAAGGGGTTATTTAAATTCACTTTTAGTATGATGTAGAGTGATATTCTGAGACAATTTGCAATTGGTTTTAATTTTTTTATTATTTGTTTTTTTGTGTTATTTAGCTTTTTATTCAGTAGCTCTCCAATTTTGGCTGGTGCTACGGTCCAAATTATCCTAGCAACCATGCATTGAGACTGGAATATGAATAATAGAGGACCTGAATAGAAAGATGAGTAATAAAAAGTAGTAATAGCAATACATTTGTAACCTTACAGAGCATTTGTTTTTAGATGGGGTCAGTGACTCCCATTTGAAGGCTGGAAGGAGTCAGAAGAAAGATGCAAAACATTCAAAAACGATAAAAAATTAAGGCCAATTGAATAGTTGCTTAAAAAATTAGCCATTCTATAAAATATTAAAAAAAAGCAAACCACCCCTTTAAGACAATGGTTTGTTTTAGATGTCAGAGCTTCATGCAATCAGATTCTGTCAGGCTCTGATTCTTCATGGCTCCTAAGCCCTGTGTACATAAAGCCTATAGTACATTAAAGTTCTGGATGTTTTAAAAAAAAAGTGTCAGTTTTAGGTCTATGGACTCTTGAGTGTTTGCTTGCTATGTTTTTCAGCTCAGCAACAGAAAATAACTCCCTATTGACACTGCAAATCTAAAAAGTTCCCCCGAGTGCCAGATACCTGAAAATTTACACTACAAATGGAGAAGGGTGTTTTGTCTCACTGAGTAATTTTATTATTTTCCATTAACAAAATGTTAACACAAAGTAAGTAAATGTCACCTGTAGCCACGGTCCATGTGCTGCATATGGGTGCTCCTCTGTAGCAAAGGCTCCTTCTACTCCAGTAGACACAAATGTGATTGCTGTATCTCCAGTAATGCTTTTATATGTAAAGTGCCTTCCATGCAACAGCCTACCTCTAAGGTGAAAAGCACAACATTCAGATTATAAAAATATTCAAACAATTTTCCAAAGCAAACTTTTCTGTACAAGTATGGGATCCGTTATCCGGAAATCCATTATCCAGAAAGCTCCAAATTACAGAAAGACCATCTCCCATAGACTCCATTATAATCAAATATTCAGATTTAAATTTTTTATTCCTTGTACTTGATCCCAACTAAAATAATGAATCCTTAAGTAATACCAGATTATTGGGTTTATTTAAAGTTTACATGATTTTCTAGGTATGAAGATCCAAATTACGGAAAGATCTGTACCTGTACCACATTCTGATTCCCCTAAATATAATGTACTAAAAACAATGCAATGTTTTGTCTAGGGATGCACCGAATCCACTATTTTGGATTCAGCCGTACCCCGAATCCTTCCGAAAAGATTCACTGAATATCAAACCGAATCCTAATTTGCATATGCATATGCAAAATAGGGGTGGGAAGGGGAAACCGTTTTTTTACTTCCTTGTTTTGTGACAAAAACTCATGTGATTTACCCCTCTGCCTCCAATTTGCATATGCAAATTAGGATTTGGTTCGGCCGGACAGAAGGATTCGGCTAAATCCTGCAGGAAAAGGAGGAATCCTATACTCGGTGCATCCCTAGTTTTATCTACTGTGTGCGCTCTGCTCCCTTTACTGCAGTGTTGCACATCTTTCTGGGGAGGAAACAACTTTGATGTCAAATATAAAGGGCAGATATAGAATGAAAGGAGACATAGATGCATGACTACTGTGCAATTTCTCTGTTCTTCAATAGACTATACATCCCTCCATTTGTTGAACAACTCCCAGAACTATGGAGTAAAAATTGCAGTCCACAGAATGCAGGAAAACTATACAAAAACCATTCAAAGGAATACATATAAAACTGATCGAAACAACTAATGTTCTATGACATCATATTCATACTTACTTCAAACAAAGTGGAATGAGTGCTCCAGACTCCTGGTTGAACTTGAGGTGCACACTCTCAAGCTGCCGTGTGCGGACTAATTCATGAGGAATAATGGCTGCAGAACTCTCACTTTCCAAGCTGTCTTTACGGCTCCTTGTGAAGACAAAACCAATTGGAGGAAATGAGAATCACTGTTAACAGGATACCCTACATATTTTGCAAGAACAATGCAAATTGCCTGACTGAATAGGAAACACAGCGCATACCTAGTCACTGAAATATATAAACGTATGTGGAGCTGACCTTATGGCTACACTTTACTGTGACACTACTAAAATGGAAAGGAATGGACCCGACAAAAGGACATACCTTGCTCCCCCCAAAAAGCTGTGTGCAATGTTATACAACACCTATGATTTTATTGTGATATAACACCAGTGTCGGACTGGCCCACCGGGATACCAGGAAAACTCCTGGTGGGCCCTCTTACTTCTAACCAGTTAGCATATTTTATGGTCATTCCCTCTTTATTTATGGAGAAAAAATGCTTAAAGGACCAGTAACATCAAATTTAAAAAAAAAAAAAAAATCATAGTATACAATGAAAAATAAACAAGACAAATTAAACTTTTAAAATTGCAAAGCCTTTATTAAAAAAATAACTTACCGAAACTCCACTTCCGCTCCTCTTCAAAAAAGGTGACAGGGCGACCATCCATCCTGCAGTGCTTAAATTCTCCTCCCTGGCTATTCTAGTGACAGTGAGTCTGCAGCACTCCCCCTATTCCAAGCAGCAGCAGCAGGTACTGGGAGAGCCGGATCATTGAGGTGTGCATGCCACTTGCTCCCCATCATTGTGCCCATCTGAGTGTGCCCGGGGCTGGCAGTGCCTGCTGCTGAATCCTCCCAGCCTGTTAAGATTCAGGATATAACGATTGGAAACAGCATCTTGTGTCCTACTCAGTCTATGTCTCCCTGCACTCAGCGCTGTGCCCAAGGTAGAGAGTCCGGACAGCAGCAGCATGTCCAGCGGCAGCCCCCACAGCATTCCATCCAACAGGTCCATGAGTCTGGAGGCTGCCCGCTGCTGCAGGAGAAGGCAAGGATTCAGGAAAGGAATCCTCCGCCGTGATTGCAGTGGCGGCAGCTGGAGGAGGCACATTGACTCTCTTTATCCTTGTTATTGGGGCCACATGGGATAAGTCGATCTCTCCTGATGGTGCTCACGGGTCGGTGTCTGTGACTGAACAAATGAGACTCCCGAACGCCATTTGCCAAATGACAGAAGGAGGGAAGCGGCTGTAGTAAGCTTCCCTGTAGTAACTCTGCTCCCCATGGCGGAGGATTCCATTCCTGAATCCTCCGCCTTCTCCTGCAGCAGCAGGCCCTGTTGGACGGGATGCTGTGGGGGCTGCTGCTGGACATGCTGCTGCTGTCATGGACCGAGTAGGAGAAGAGATGCCGTTTTCTTTCTTTATATCCTGAATCCAAACTGGCTGGGAGGATTCAGCAGCGGCCACTGCCAGCCCCCAGGCACACTGAGATGGGCACAGTGATGGGGAGCAAGTGGCATGCACACCCCATTGATCCGGCTCTCCAGTACCTGCTGCTGCTGCTTGGAATAGGGGAAGCTGCAGACTCACTAGAATAGCCAGGGAGCACTGCAGGATGGATGGTCGCCCTGTCACCTTTTTTGAAGAGTAGCGGAAGTGGAGTTTTGGTAAGTTATTTCTTAATAAGGGCTTTGCAATTTAAAAGTTTCATTTGTCTTGGTGTTTATTTTTCGTTGCATATTAACAAATTTTTTTGATGGTACTGGTCCTTTAATAATGGAAGAATATAGAAAATAGATGTAAAAGATTAGGATAATAAAGAGGTTGAGTGAGCAGAGGAGGAATAATAGTTTGGAAAGTGGGCCCATGGTCTAAGGTTTTTTGGTGGGCCCACGGTCTCCCAGTCCTACACTCTATAACACACGGAACTACCCGTGTGCCACAAGTGTTTCAAAGTGAGACTGCACAGAAGTACTTTGCAACTTCAGATATACCCACATTTTCCCTACAAAATCCCCTCCCAGTTATACTGGTAGATACCCTCGTTGTTGACATGTGCACAACTATGCAACACGAAGGCCTGAATCATAAACAGCAATAAAACAGGAACACTCTGCTTATGAAATGAGTTAAGATTAGACAACACATCTTAAAGGGGACCCGTCACCTAAAAAACTTAATTAAAAAAATTATTCAAAATCCTATTTTTATCATATTAGTCAAGCAAAATGAACTTTAATTACACTATATAAATTATGTGAATCTTGTTTCCTTCAGTCTGGGAATTCAAAATGATAGCAAGCAGGCAGCAGCCATTTTGTGGACACTGTTTTTAAGGAAAGCCATCATCTCAGAATCTTGTTTGTGCACCAGAATGGGGGACCTGATGTCCATCCCCATGCCCTGACTACACAATTAAATGGTTAAGAGAACAGGGGAATGTGTGGAGAGCAGTGACATCTAGGAAGTGCTGAATGGAAAGTGAAAGTAATTGTCTGCCCTGCCTTTATGCCCAGGGCATAGAGGAGGGGCAGACAATATTTGATTGACAGCTGAGATTTTTAAATGAGCTTACAACAGCTATGAATGCTTTAATAAAACATAGAAATTGGATTTCATGTTTAATTTGAAAAGGACTTTTATTATACAGATTTGTGTCTGGGTGACAGGTCCACTTTAGGTCAGTGATCCCCATTTGAAAAAAAAAAAAAAAAAAAATCATTGAAAAGTTGGTTAGAATTATACAGTCTATAAAACAGGAGCGCCCATACTGTACTAATGTGAGGTCTACTTTTAGTGATGATGTCCCATTAGGATCTACATCCATAAAAGCATTGCTAGCATTCTGTTCCATGGAAAATGTTACTTAAATATTAATTTATGAGAAAATGTATATTGCTATGTTTAACAAAGAACTATTCTTATGTGACCATAACATAATATATATCTGAATGAAAGCATGAAACAGGAGGGCGAGTTAAACAAGCTGTTTCTTATTGACATCTATTGATCACTAGCTAAAGGTCTGCTGGTAGATCCCGATCTACCTTTCGGGCAGCCCTGCTATAAAACATACTAAAGGTTAAACAGCCCTTTAACAAGATACAATTTCTGGCACATTAGTAAGATTAACAAACAGATTTCATAATCTTAATCAACAACTTCAAAATAAACAAAAGGCAGCAACATGTTAGTATGTGGCATAAAAACAATTGTCATTTGTTGCAAAAATACTCTTCACAGAGGAAACCAATAACAGGAGGGATTAAAGTCAATTAGCATTAGCATAGAGCATAGCTGAACCTACTGATATATACCGATAGAAAATGCCAAAACACTTAAAAAATATAAAGCCCCTTGTATAGAATAATTATACCAATGTTTTACAGAACATATAAAACTTACACATAATGGGATATGTTGTTCCATTGAGCTTACTGGCTAAATTTCACATAAAACAAGGAATGCCTGAGCAAAATCAAGTCAGGATTAATCAGAGAGCATCAAGGTAATGTAAGGCTGCACAGGCCTACATATGACTGACCAAGCGCTCATCAGCATCAGTTTCTAGACTGGAAAGATGAAGTTGTTCCATAATCAGGTTAAATGGAAAGTAATTACAGTGATTGGCCAGCTAATTATGATAGACAATGCATGAAATGCTGTACTTACGGGACCCGGTCATGATTCATTCCATTTTGCCTCTGGGAACTTATTGGAGGTAGTAAAGGCTTACTGTTGATTTCAAGACCTCTTCGCAAAGCCTCTCTGATTTGCTCTGTGTCTATTACAAATGCAAAATTATAGTGCAAGTTTTCTTTATGTAATAATATTTCTGTAAAACATACAGTAAATAAACCATTGCCATGCATTTTTAAAGAACTATCGCAAAAATGAACATTTAATATAAGCTTCATCATACTGAAATAAGAAATGTTCTAAATACAAATCAATTAAATATTCTATACTGTTGCTGAAATAATCAAGTTTATTTTCACTATTCCACTCACAGCATCTGTTCCTCTTCATTTTCTCTTCATGTAGGAGTTGGGTGTCAGATAATCATTGACAGTTAGATTCAATATATCTTATGGGGGGGGGCTCCTTGTGCCTAGAAGATGTATTAGAGCTCACCCTATTAAAATCACCAGACATCATGTCTCTCTACATGCAGAATTTGTGCAAAATGCAGTTATTTTGTTTGTTCTGGAATCAGTTATTTGAGTAAGCTCTATGAAAGGGAGACCCCTATAAAATATATTGGCTCTAACTGTCAATGAATATAAGCCACCCAACTGCTGCAAAAAAAACAGAATGTAGAGAAACAGATGCTGAAAGAGGGATAGTGAAAAACTTGATTATTTCAGAAATTATGCAGAATATTTAATTGATTGTATTTACAAAGTTTCTTATTTTAGTAGGATGAAGCTTATATTAATTTTCGAAATAGTTCCCCTTTAAGTGTTTGCGTGTGCCTACCTTTACCAGATAATCGCCTGGGCTGTGTACCAATGCATATACTTCTACTGTCATCTTCATCCTCTGGCGGGCGACTCAAGTCATCCCATGCACATTTTGCACTTACACCGCTAAGATTAGACCCTTCCATCTCAATGCCTTTATCAACTCTCTCCTGCTGAAATAAAATAAAGGCAAAATTCAAGACATTAATACCGTATCAGAATTTCAAAAATGATGGATTGAGAGAGAAAAAAAAAAAAAAAAGGTATATATTCAATCTGCTGCAGGATTGGACTGAGCGAAGCTTTTTTTTGTGTGTGTGAATATATCTATCTATCTATCTATCTATCTATACACACACACACACAGGCTGAGAAAAAGCCTCCTGTGCCCATCTATCGAACCCCACTTGTGACCTTAAGGGGAACCAACACAGGTTGATAACTACTCTTATAAAGAATCTTAAAGGGGTTGTTCACCTTTGAATTGACTTTTAGTATGATGTAGAGAGTGATATTCTGAGACAATTTGCAATTGCTTTTCATTTTTTATTTAGCTTTTTATTCAGAAGCTCTCCAGTTTGCAGTTTCAGCACTTGCTAGGATCCAAAATACCCGAGCAACCATGCATTGAATTGAATAAGACACTGGAATATGAATAAGAGAGGGAGGGCCCCAATAAAAACGAAGTGATAAAAAGTAGCAAAAAAATAAAATTCTAGCTTTATGGAGCACCCGATTTCTGAAAAGCTGAAGCTGAAAAAAGGCCAGAAGACCGCAAATAATTAAAAAAACAATAGAAACAAAATAATGAAGAACTATTGCAAAGTTGCCTAGAATTGGCCACTCTATAACATAACAAAACATTAACTTAAAGGTGAACCACCCCTTTAAAGGGATACTGTCATGGGAAAAATGTTTCTTTCAAAATGCATCAGTTTCTGAAAAGAGCAAACAGATTTTTTTATATTTAAATTTTTAAATCTGACATGGGGCTAGATATAGTCAGTTTCCCAGCTGCCCCCAGTCATGTGACTTGTGCTCTGATAAACTTCAGTCACTCTTTATTGAAAGTTGGAGTGATATCACCCCCCTCAGCAGCCTATCAGGAGAACAATGGGAAGGCAGCCAGCTAGCAGCTCCCTAACACAAGATAACAGCTGCCAGGTAGATATAAGAACAGCATTCAATAATAACATCCAGGTCCCACTGCGACACATTCAGTTACATAGAGTAGGAGAAACAACAGCAGAAAGCAATTCCATCCTAAAGTGCTGACTCTTTCTGAAAGCACATGACTGTGTAAACAGTGCAATTTATAAATAAAAACTACACCATAAAAATCATGAAAGAATGCCTTTAATGTGATTAAATAATCGATAATACCTTTAAGCCAGCACATTTAAAATTATTTATATAGACATACTTGCAAGTGTGGATCAATTTCAAATATGGTCTCTCCTCTTCGCATATCTGTTATTAACCAGGAACCACCAGCACTGAAGATAATTGAAAAAAAAAAAAAAAAAAATGTAATTAAAAAAAAAAGTTTAATTTTTAAATATAAATTTTTTTGGGGGTATAGGAAATCTTTTTGAAAGTCCCTTTGAAGAAGAGCTATTATCTTCATCATTAAAGGGCACCTGTTGGGTAAAAATTTTATCCCCAACCAAAGGTGCGGGTTAATAGAGATCTGCAATCCAGTTGGGGATAATAGGATTTATTTACTCACCGTTAAATCCGTTTCTCTGAGTCGACAGGGGGACACAGGAGACCGATGGGGTAAAGCACCATCCTTCAGGAGGCAGGACACTTGATTGACAGATCAAAAGAGGGCGTGCCAGGACTCCAGCTTTACCCCTAGCACTTCCTCTTTTACATCAGTTGGTACCAAAAAAACTGGCCACCAGGCATAAACAAGGTAGAACAGAAAAACTATTAAAACTTTAACTCTGAACAAGCATGAACCGGGTGGGATGTCCTGTGTCCCCCTGTCGACTCAGAGAAACGGATTTAACGGTGAGTAAATAAATCCTATTTTCTCTGACGTCTCAGGGGGACACAGGAGACCGATGGGGACTTACCAAAGCAGTCCCAAAAACAGCAGGGTGGGCAAAGGTACTGTGAATGCTTGCCCTTAGGCTTGCACCACTGCATGTAGTACTTTTCGGCCAAACGCCGCTTCCGCCGATGAGAAGGTATCTAGGCGGTAGAATTTTGTAAATGTGTGAATTGTGGACCAGGTTGCCGCTCTGCATATCTGTTCCACTGAAGCAGAGTTTCGCCAGGCCCATGAGGCCCCCATTGCCCTTGTGGAGTGTGCTCGAATTTGAAATGGAGGCGAATTCCCTTTAGCTATATAAGCTTTTCCAATGGCTTCTCTGATCCATCTCGATATTGTCGTCTTGGATGCTGGTTGACCTGCCCGCTGTCCTGACGGAATGATGAACAGTGAATCTGAATGTCTGATCTCTTTAGTACGCTTGGTATAATTTCTGAGTGCTCTAACCACATCCAACCCATGCAGTCTTTTCTCCTTAGGATTTTTGGGATCCGGACAGAGAGATGGCACAACTATCTCCTGATTGAGGTGGAAGGAAGACACTACTTTGGGCAAAAAGGAAGGCTTGGTTCTAAGCACTGCTTTATCTTTGTGAAAAACCAAAAGTTGAGGATCGCATGAGAGTGCTGCTAGCTCTGATACTCTACGTGCTGATGACACTGCTACTAGGAAAATTACTTTCCAGGTAAGCCATTGAAGATCAATAGAGGCTATCGGTTCAAATGGGGGATCCATAAGAGCTGTAAGTACCACATTTAAATCCCATGTAGGTGTTGGACGTCGACGTGGTGGGGCTATATGAGCCACTCCTTGAATAAACTCTTTTACTGTGCTGTCCAAGGCTATCTTGTGCTGAAACAGAAGAGATAGTGCTGAAATCTGTACCTTGAGAGAGTTTAGTTGTAGTCCCATATCTAGCCCATTTTGTAGAAAGGATAGTATGGCTGGTATAGAAAAAATCTCAAAATCAATGTTCTTATTTTGACACCATGACCAATAACTCTTCCATATTCTGTGATAAATTCTGATTGAAACTGGTTTTCTTGCCTGTATTAGAGTAGCAATCACTTCCTGTGACAAACCCTTCTTTCTCCAGATGGACTCTTCAATAGCCACGCCGTCAAATTGAAGAGCATTGGGTTGGAGTGATGAATGGGACCTTGCCTTAGTAGATCCCACCTTTGAGGAAGAGGAATATACTCGTCCACTGACATGTCTTGTAGGTCGTGGAACCACGTTCTTCTTGGCCAGAAGGGGGCTATCACTATCGCCAGGAGATCTGATTGACGTATCTTCTTGAGAACCCTGGGAAGCATGGGAATTGGTGGGAAGACATACGCTAGGTCGAATTTCCACGACTGGGTCATTGCGTCTATCCCGTCTGCCAGCGGATCCCTGTATCGTGCAAAGAACCTGTGAGATTTGCGATTTGTTCTGGACGCCATGAGGTCTATCCACGGGATTCCCCACTTTTGAGTCAGTTCCTCGAACACTTCGGGGTGAAGTTCCCATTCCCCTGGGTCTATTTGATGTCGACTGAGGAAGTCGGCCTGAATGTTGGCTATCCCTGGAATGTGGATTGCCGATAGCTGTACTGAGTTTCGCTCCGCCCAATGGATAATTTTTTCGGCTTCCTTTAGGGCACCCTTGCTTCTGGTGCCTCCCTGGCGGTTTATGTATGACACGGCCGTTGCGTTGTCGCACTGCACTCTGACAGCTTGTGTTCTCAGTTCTGGCTCCCAAGTGTCTAGAGCCAGTCGAATCGCTCTCAGTTCCAACAGATTTATTGGCATCTTGGTTTCCTGAAGTGACCATTTCCCCTGAGCAGTGTATCTGTTCCATGTCGCTCCCCATCCGGATAGACTGGCATCTGTTGTCAGAATGGTCCATTCTGGGGTTGCCCAGGACTGTCCTTTGCTCACTGTACTCGGTCGAAGCCACCACTTTAGTGAAGATTTGGTCTCGTTGGAGAGAGGAAACGTTTGCATCAGCGATCCCCTCTTCCACCAACGTAGTATGTCTGACTGTAACGGTCTTAGATGTATTTGGGCAAATGGTACTGCTTCCATGGTTGAGACCATAGAGCCTAGAACTTTCATTGCTTGATGGATCGTTGGACGAGAAGACCTGGACAGGTTGGATATCTGTTTCTGTAACTTGGTTTGCTTGTCCTGTGGCAGAAACACCTTCTGTGAAATTGTGTTGAATTCCAGACCCAGAAAAATCATTTGGTGAGAAGGGAATATCTGTGATTTCTTCCAATTGATCCACCAACCAAACTGTTGAATTATTTTGGTCGCTTGATGTAGGGCATCTTGAGCTTGCTCTATTGTGTTGGCTTTGAGAAGGAGATCGTCCAAGTATGGAGTCACTGAAATTCCTTGAAGTCTCATCGTCGCCGCTGTGACCGCCATTAACTTCGTGAACACCCTCGGAGCTGATGACAGGCCGAAGGGAAGTGCCACAAACTGGTAATGTTGGTTGCGAAATGCAAATCTCAGGTAGCATTGATGTGGCGGCCAGATCGGAACATGCAAGTACGCGTCCTTGATGTCTAAGGACATGAGTAGTTGGTTTGGTTCCATGCCCCGGATGACTGAACGTAACGTTTCCATCTTGAATCTCACCGCTCTGATAAACTTGTTCAGATCTTTGAGATCCAGAACTGGTCGAAAAGTTCCCTCTTTCTTCGGGACCACAAACAAATTGGAGTAAAAACCGTAAAATTGTTGTTGAGAGGGTACTGGGATAATTACTCCTGTCTTTAGAAGTGTTGCAATACAGTTGTGGAAAGCTTGTGCTTTGTGTGGATCGGTGGGTATTGTGGACATGAAAAATTTTCTGGGGGGGGGAGCCCAAAAATCGAGATGATACCCTTCTGTCACGATTTCTCTTATCCAGGATTCGGAGGTGTTTTGAACCCACATATCCTGGAACTGTAACAGTCTGCCCCCTATTGCCCCCTGTGGCTCTAAGGGGCTCGCCCCGTCATGCTGAATTAGGCTTGTCTTGAGTGGGCTTGCCCTGGGCTCTATTTGACTTCCAACTGGGCCTATTCTTGTCAGAGAATCTGTTGCGAAAATTGGATCTGCGTGGAGAAGTGGAACGTTTTGTCGTTTTGCTACTTTGTCCACGAAAAAATTTTCCCCTGCGAAAAGTGTTAGCTGAACGTGATTTGGACTGTGGGAGAAAAGTACTTTTGCCCCCTGTGGCCTGAGATATAATCTTTTCCAGCTCTTCGCCAAAAAGACGTAGACCTTTAAAAGGGAGTGCTATCAGCGACTTCTTGGAGCTGAGATCTGCTGACCAGTTCTTGAGCCAGAGGGCTCGACGAGCCGCTACCGCCAGGGCTGAAGAACGTGCAGCTAATTGAGTTGTGTCAAGAGCTGCCTCACTTAGATATGCACTGGCTTCCGCAATATCCTTAGCTGTGTCCATTAGACTTGCTCTAGATGCCCCATCCTGTAGCCCTGTTATGAGGGATGTGGCCCATGTTTCCATGGCCCTGCTGACCCATGCTGAGGCTAGCGCTGGACGAAGTGCTGATCCAGATGCCGAGAATACTGCTTTCAGAAAACCTTCCATTCTCTTGTCTGTCGGGTCTTTGAATGCAGCCGCATCTGTCACCGGCAAGGTAGTATTTCTAGATAATCTAGACACTGGTGCGTCCACCAGTGGAGGTGTTGCCCACTTGTCAACCTGTTCTTTAGAGAATGGGTACAACTTATTGAATTTTCTGTTAGTCTGAAATTTTTTGTCTGGAGTATTCCATTCCTCCTGGATGATTGCCGCTAATTGATCGTGTAACGGGAACTCAGTTGTGGTTTTGCGTTGTCTCTTAAAAAGACCTTTAGCTTGCGACTGCGGATCAGCAGGTGGATCAAGTTTCAGGGTTCCTATAACTGCCTTTATGATCCCTTCCACATCATGGTGGGTATCTTTATCTACTTCACCCTCCTCTTCATCTTCTGAATTAGAAACTGAAGAAAAAACTTCACCCTCTTGTTCAGACTCTGAGTCCGATGCTAGGAGAGGTGAAACAGTTGGGGAAAGAGGTAATGTGCGTTTGGAGCCTGTGCGTTTACGCTTTTCCCCTGATTTTTCTTGTATCTTTGACATAGACTTTCCAATGGAATCTGCTATGGAATTTGCTATAGTTTCGGCCAGAGAAGGTATGTTCTGGAGAGAGGCAAGAGACTGTGATAAATGAACAGCCCAGGAGGGGGCTGAGGGCTCTGCGGATGGTGAAGCAGCAGCCCCTTGTGTTGTATCTTCTTGTGGGAGTGACCCTGTCTGACCCCCTTGACTATTTGGGGACTCTGTGGTTGCTGGTGGCAACTCTTCCCCCAGCAGACAGGACCGGCAAAGCGGCTGTGCCTGGCCCACATGAAATTTGTAGTGACACTTTGTACAATTAAAGTATGACACCTGTGTCCCACCTGCTGCTCCTGGAGCTCGTCCTCCTCCACCCCGTGTAAATAGTCCCCCTGTCCTACCTTCTGCCATGCCTGAAGTGCTAGGACAAAGCTGGAGAACGTGAGCAGTGATGTGCTGCTGCCTTGTGCTGGAGAGCAGACAGTACTCTGAGCAGGGGCTGAAGCGATACGCGTCAAGTGATGCGGATTCGCATTTAAAATGGCCGCAAGCGTCACCACGCGGCATCCGTGACGTCACCCCGCTTGCAAAATGGCCGCCGAAGTATCGCGGGAACCCGACTCCATAGCAGCCGGCGGTGCCCTGTCCGCTCCCTCGCTGCTCTCGTCTCTCCTCCTCTTTCAATGCTACTTAGCATGGAGAGGAGAACGAGGCAGCCGCAGTATCAGGGAGAGCGGTCAACGGTATGGAGGGAAGCGCAACCGCACCACACTCACAAAAATGGCCGCCGGTGTAATAGCCACGCCGTCCCCAGTGTCCTCCCCTTCTGCCCTGAACGCAGCACTGGGGAAGACGGAGGCAGTGAACGGTCAGTGAGGTAGTAGCGCCACCATTCAGAGACATTAATAACCGGCAGAGGGTGATTGACAGCAGTATCGTGGATATGTTATTGAGGGAGACTGCTAGTATTCCGCTAAGCCCCTCTAACTGCCCCATAATAAGGGTAGGAGTATACTCCTCTTACCGCAATATGTGCGTTGCCGGCCAGAGTCCCAGCGCCCCTCAGGGAGCAGGTTGTGATCTGGAAGGCCCCTCACTTTAGGAGTATATGGCCCCGGGCTTGTGATTTCCCGCGTTGGGGGGTAACTATAAGGGTACAGGTATGCCCTGTCCCAAGTCTAACCCCGGGTGTCAGCGCTACTCGCTGACCGACGAATCCTTTGGTGGGTCTCACTAGAGACCAATGGGTCCATCCTCCTGTGGACAGGACACTTGAAAAACTGATGTAAAAGAGGAAGTGCTAGGGGTAAAGCTGGAGTCCTGGCACGCCCTCTTTTGATCTGTCAATCAAGTGTCCTGCCTCCTGAAGGATGGTGCTTTACCCCATCGGTCTCCTGTGTCCCCCTGAGACGTCAGAGAAAACAGTATTTTTTTTTTTTTTTTTTTAAATGAACCCCCCCCGGCCAGTGCTACACTACCGGCACCGGGAGGGAGCTCCCGGTGCGAGCAGCCATGTCTAGTCACTTGCATGCGCATAATGAAAATGTGCCCCTAATTGCTCGTCATGTGCATGAGCGTTATGCGCTAGCGAGTGACAACATAACTGCTCGCACCGGGAGCTCCCTCCCGGTGCATTTTTAGAAAAGAAAAACAAAAAAAACCTATGGTTACCCAACTGGAATGCAGGCTCTATTAGCCTGCACCTTTGGTTGTGGATAACATTTTTACCCAACAGTTGCCCTTTAAATTTAAAAAATAAATGTAGGGGAGACGCAGTAATTATAAAAATCCCTGGCCTCATTATGGTTTAAACCATAGTTCTGATCACTTGCTTCAGCCACAGTGTGTACCGTGTCTCCTTCTGAGGACACTAAAAAGAAACAGACTCTAATAGGAAGAGGCAGGGGATGAAGCCCAGAACAGGAGGAGGAGTCACATTTAACGTGTCCGTTCTCCAACCTGCAAAAACGTCATCCCCATGATGCCTGTGTCCCCCAATCTAAGAAAGAGAAATATAATTAACTTAATTTCCCAAACTACTGTTGAAGCTACTTACACTGGCACAGTTCGCAGAATGTCCAATATTCCCTGCCCATTCCATTGCTGCGCTGCATGCAACTCCTCTGTGCACACACCGACTATCTAATGAAAAAAGACAAATACACATTGGAAACATTTATGCAAAGCCTGGCGTTCATGGTAGTTTAAATACAAAAACAGGCGAGGAGAGTCGCAGGATTTAAATAAATTTTTCGACTAAATAAAAGTACCGTATGTAAAAGTCTGAATTCATTAGTCAAGCTTTGCCACACAGTTATGCTAACATATTTAATGCAGTGATCCTGCCACTTGGAGGACACACAAATAAATCATCTGGTTAAGAATTCAGCCAAATCAGGAAATTTTTAGAAGATTTGGAATTTTTTATTTCACTAAACTGTAGCGAACCCCTTAACATTATGTGAATTTAAAACACTAAGCAGACATTTTTTTGCTCACAGATGGACATTTTCTATTTTACTTTGTGCATTTATGAAAATAAAACATTAAAAAATATTTGGTGTCCCTATGGAACCACTTGAAAAAATGGTCCAGTGCAATGGCTGTTTCTGGTCTTAAGGGGTTGTTCACCTTCCACCACTTTTTCCAGTTCAGATGGTTTCAGATAGACTTTATATTTTCTATTTGTGAGTTTTTATCTAATATCGAAGTGTAAAGTTACATTTTTCATCTTCTAAAGAAACTCTGGTAGGGGGAGGAAGTCACCGACTCTTTAACTGCTCTGAATTGATACAGTTGATACATTTGTTATCTTTGTAGCTGCTGAGCAGAATCCATGGGTTTTGTCAAAGGGGAACTCCACAACAACATAATGTAAGCTTTTTGAAAAGTTAACATAATTTAAAGCAACTTTGCAATATACATCAATTAAACAATATGCAGACTTTTCATGATTTTTAATGGTTTAACAGTTCCCTAAGCCTATCCCCCGGCTTTCCTACTGATCTGTCTGACTACTTTGCTGAGCTGGCTGACTACAGTTACTTTGTATCAACAATTCCCTGCAATAAGATTTCAATATGGAAAGGAACATCATAGTGCAATGCATGTAGTTCTTGCATGCTGTCTGTAAGCTGTGGAGAAGTTGTTACAATTTGTAACATCAGTGTTTAGTCCCTCCTTCCCTGCCAGGCTTTCAAATAATGCAGAAAGAGAAGAACTGCTAATCAGCTGGATTGCAGCATAGAAATGATGTGTTCATACTTTGAAGAAACAGGTAACTGTGATGGGTATATTAGGGGTTTCTGTGTTATGTGGGCCTCTATCAAATTTTGGTTTGAAAGCCCAAGTTCCCTTTTAAAGGCAGCTGTTAGAATTGCTACAATAGATGCTAGTATTCCACAGGTACAGCTGAGAAATGTGGCAACTAAATGTATACACTAAAAGTAGCAACTTGTAACAGTTCAGAATGATCCTGGGTTACTGAGCTGCCAGACAGACACTAGATACCGGAACATTAAACTTCAATTTTGGCAAAACGGTAAAAAAATAAAAGATGGAAAGCAAATCGTAAAAAGTCTGGTTATGGCGAACAATTTGAAAACAACTGAACTGAAAAAAAAAAGTGTTTGGAAGTTGAACAACCCCTTTAAGAGAACTTATATACTTTAGTTAACCTGTGTGGTTCTGGAATTTCTGTATCACCTGAGAGCTATAATTTAGTTGCACTCAATCAACACAAATGAGAATGGAGAGTTACTGGGGTCATCTCCTGAGGGACAGCTCTTCACTACTAAAGGGTCATGGGCCGTTGTTGCCTTGGGCTAGTAAACAGGCCCAAATCATGTGTAGCATTTCTGGCCAACTTAATTGCATTGGCAACTTTCATGAACTGCTCACTTTTACAGTGAAAAAGAACTGCATTTTGAAGCAAGACTGTTCAGACCAAGAAACCCCCTCCCATTGGAAAACCAAGGTTTTATCTGCATTTGGGGTGGGGATATATTGTTCTATTGGTTGTTAAACGTATGCCTGTATTTAATTATTCCCCATTAAAATATTTGTTAGGGCAGAGACACACGTGGAGATTCGGAGAGATTAGTTGCCCAAGGACAAATCATATCTTCTTCGGGCTAATAATCTCCCCGAACTGCCTCCTCGCCGGCTAGAATCTAAGTCACCGACGGGATGGCGATCTGAGCTATTCATTTTCCGAAGTCGCATGAAGTTGCCTCACGAGGTTTAGATTCTAGCCGACACGGAGGCAGTTTGGGGAGATGAGTTGGCAGAAGAAGAGGCAACTTGTCGGCGGGCGACTAAATCTCCCGAATCTTCTCGTCTGTCTCTACCCTTAATATTTGATTGCTACAAAGGGGATTTTTATCAATAGAAATACATATCAGCAGCTTGGGAACAAGGCAGAACTTTTATCCTCTATCAGGATAAGATTATTCAAGCTTCTTGGGTTTGTCTTTTAAGTATCTTTTTTTTGTGCCTGAAATCATGTGGAACGTGGCTATTTGTGCGAACAGATAACTATTGAGCAACCAAACCTGTAAAAATGAAACTATTCCAAAAGGCGTCTTCACTGGCTGTAACTGAGGATCTTCTGTCAGAAGCATATGCTGAATTCGAGACTCACTGTTGTCTAGTGGACTATGCCATGACACATGGTCACCGCTGCAAAATGTGTTTTCTGAATTACAGAAAGAGGAGGAGGATTTAGGGGATTGCATCAGATAATCTTGAAAACACACAAATGAAACAAAACAAACATTGCTGAAAGCAAATATCAAGACAGGAGACAGAGTACATATTAGAAACTCTAGGATACCCGACCCGTTAGCCCATGGCAAATTTTTGAAGTTTTGAGACCAAAATCGCCATAACTACAGAGGATTGCATGTTCAGTTGACCCGTTTTTCTGCCTTCACTGATCAATACAGATACTTTTGCCACAGGCTTTGACTAGCTGTATTTGGTGATGTACAAATTACAGAAAGATCCTTTATCCTGAAAACCCCAGGTCCCAAGCATTCTGGATAATAGATCTTTGTATTATTATAGCGATTTCCTGTTCTCTAGGAAATTGAGAAAATACTATTTTCCTTTTAAGTGCAGTTAAATGGCAGGCACAGTTTTGCATTTTGGTCAACCATTTTAAACATAAAATTAAAGGTGTGGATCATCTTCCGTACAGTCTAAATTTGAGTAGTTCCTGTGAGAAAAAAAAATATTTTTTTATATATCATCTTTATTATTTTAAATCGAAACCTGAAGTTTCCTCCAGCAACTTTGGGTGACGTCATGATGGGTCAGTTTTTCCGCTAGTGATTTTAGTTATTTCCAACGGAGACAGACACAATTTCTGGAGATTTGTTGCTCGCAGTTGTGCATAAATAATCCCGGTCGACACATCTCCCTGTCGGCCACTGATCTACAGCTTATCTGGTCTGTAGCTTCAAAACTAAACATTTAAAATAATAAAGATGATTTACAAAAATTATTTTTACACGGGGGGGGGGGGGGGCTATTCAAATTTAGACTATGGCCAGAGGTGAACATTCCCTTTAAAGGAATGTGTGCTTCCCAATGCGCCTCCAGAAGCATGGACTTGGAAGTGTGTACTTATTACATATAACTCTGGAATACATTACCAGACTGGAAAACATATCTAGCAAGTCCCTGCATCAGTTCTGCTGGCCATGTTGGAGGTGCAGATTCGCCAGCCTCTCTTTTCAATCTAAAGGTAAGCTCAAAGCCAAAACCACTTGGACCATCAATCCCTGTATATCTGGGGGAGAAAAACAAAATGTATTGATGTTTTGATACTGGTTGACATGCATATCCTTAATTGATGCCCTCTTTTAAAATGAGAGGGCACCCTATTAAACCCCCTTACATCCGAGCAGAATAAAAGAAAGCCTACGCAATTGCATAAAACGCAAGAATCAAAATTGTGTTGGAAAAGACTATTCACGAAATTACTCTGTGGAAAGTGTAAATATGACTTCTATAAATAAAGCACAGTTATTGCCTGGGCAAGATTCATTCACAAGAAGAGAGGCAATCCTTTTAGCTGCAGCGTAGGAACCAAGCATACAAAGTAGCACTTAAAGGGGTTGTTCACCTTTAACTTAACTTTTAGTATGACGTAGAAAATGATACTATGTGACAGTTTGCAATTTGTTTTCATTTTTAATTATTTGTGGTTTTTGAGTTATTTATTATAGCTTTTTATTCATCAGCTCTCCAGTTTGCAATTTGGCTACTAGGGCTCACATTACCATAGCAATTGATTTGAAAAAAGGGACAAATTTATAGGAGAGGCCTGGTTAGAAGGAGGAGTAATAATAATACATTTGTAGCCTTACAGAGCATTTGATTTTAGATGGGTCCAGTGACCCCCATTTTAAAGCTAGAAAGCATCAGAAGAAGGCAAATAAAGCTATAAAAAATAATAAAGACCGACTGAAAAGCTGCTTAGAATTTGCCATTCTTTAACAAACTAAAAGTTAACTTTAAAGGTGAACCACCCTTGTTCTTATCCCACTTTATACCCACTGCCGACCTCTGCATTTACATAGTGGTGGAGTAAACAACCTCTTTTCCAGAGTAAAAAACACATTGGCCCTTTGTAGCTAATTGTGGGCTAGTTCATGTAGAAGTCAATGGCAGTTCACCTTGGCTTTTTTTATTTATTTTTTTAAGTTTTTAAAATTTGAGAGTTTGTAAACCTACTGAAAAGGAGTAGAATGCAAACAAGTTCAACAAGTACAAACATTTAAAAAAAAAATAAAGAAAATAAAAAAAACTTTTAAAATTCAAATTTTGATAACAGCAACATGGAAAAAGTGGTGTAACACTAGTTAACATGCAGCCAGGTAGATACAAGTTTCTTGTAAAAGTTGCAGCATCACTTCAGTGGACTTCAATGCATAACTATCTTACTCACTTTTATAAATATACAGGTATTGAATCTGTTATCCCAAAACCCGTTATACAGAAAGTTCCAAATTACAGAAAGGCTGCTTCCCATAGACACCATTTTAATCAACCAATTTTTAAAAATGGTTTCCTTTTTCGCTGTAATAATAAAACAATACCTTGTACTTGATCCCAACTAAGACATAACTCATCCTTATTAGAAGCAAAACCAGCCTGTTTATTTAATGTTTACATGACTTATAGGAGACGTAAGGTATGGAGAGCCAAATTACGGAAAGATCTGTTATTCTGAAAACCCAGGTCCCATAACAGGTCCTATTCGTGCATATGTAATTCACACAAAATGGAACTATATATAATGGATTTGGCATATGCTTAATAAAATGTTGCTTTGTCTTGGAGGCGCATGGCCCAAAATAAACAGTTTGGCTATTGTAATTTGTATCTCACAGACAAGTAAAAGTTGCCCCATTATTGTATGCGGCAGGCCTTTATAATTATGACAGAGATGCTGTATCTTTAAAGCAGCCTTACAGCACAACACAATTAAATGCGTATGCAGGCTTTAGTTGCCCTTAATACATTTGGAACATGCATGCGTGGGAGTTTAGATCTTGCAAAGTAAATCTGTCTCAGTTGGTGGCCTAATTTCTTTTCCCTTCGTCAGTGTTATTAATGGCGTTAACTACCTCAAACAAATCACAATCTGAAACTAAATACACTTGCGAAAAAAGGGTTTCCATATGTTACCAATTTCTTCCAGGGAGGTCTACCTCCAGCACAGAGGGAGAAGCGTTCCAGGAGACTAGTGCCCTTTCTGAGACTTTCCAGGGATAAATAGTTCATTTACAAAGACTTTATTGATTCTGTAATTTCACAATTAGAAAAGCTGCCAACATGGGCTCACAGATACTCGCACTAGCAGGGAACAGTGTAAACAAAGGAAAACCCGCAGAGAGGCGACCTCTCAGTTGGAAATAAAGCAGTGGCCTGCCGTTAAATAGACTCAGATCTATCAAGATCAAACTGAGAGTAAGACACTATTTAGCAGGTAGCTGAGGGATCATTACATACACTTACATTTGTCAAAAATAAATTTTATTGAAATCAATTTTAGAATCGAAATCCAGACTCTTCTCAAGTCTGTAAGTAGTAATTTGTACTGCAGCCTTTACTAAAACTAAAGCAAAAGTTTCTAAGGTCCTTAACAACTAGATCACAGTTCAAAGCCTGTGAGATACAGGTTAAAAAAAAAAAAAAAAAAAAAAAAAACAATTTAAAATGAAGACCATTTGCAATTTGTTAAATGCTCATGGCATATCAGGCAAAGATCATTCTGCGGAGTAATGCCTGTGACCCCTCACAAAGCCTGCAATTTAAGTTAATGTCAAAAACAAGCCTGGTGTACCACAGGCTCTAGAATTCTGTAAGTAGAGATTAAAGGGATGGTTCACCTTTAAGGTAACTTTTATGATGTTATAGAACGGCCACTTCTAAGCAACTTTTCAATTAATTTTCTCTTTATTTTTTATAGGTTTATAGTTATTTGTCATTTGTCTTTTTCTTCTGATTCTTGTCAGCTTTCAAATGAGCATCGCTGTCCCCTTCTAAAAAAAGAGGCGATTAGTCGCCTGGCAACTAATCGCCTCTTCTTCGGGGCGACAATCTCCCTGAACTGCCTTCCGGCTGCTGAAATGAAAATCAGCCTGCGGCAATGAACTTGCGTCGCTTCGATTTCCGAAATCTTCCGAAGTTGCCTCACGTGGAAACTTCGGAAATCGAATCGCCACGAATGCATGGCTGCAGGCAATTCTTCATTTTAGCAGGCGGAAGGCAGTTCAGGGAGACTGACGCCCCGAAGAAGAAAATCGATTAGTCACCAGGCAACTAAATCTCCCCGTGTGCTAAAGCCCTAAGGTTACAAATGTATCGTTATTGCTACTTTTTATTACTGATCCTATTCCAGTCTCTTCAGTCAAATCAATGCATGGTTGCTATGGTAATAAAAATATTACTATATCATACTAAAAAAGTTATCTCAAAGGTGAAACAACCCCTTTAACATTTAAAAACAAAACAAAAAAGAACCCCCATTCCACTACATTTAACAACATAACAATAGCTTCCTACACTGATGCCCAAAAACGTAATTAAGCTGAAATGTGTTTGTAAGGACCCTGAAGCAAATAACCCCCCAAGGAGTTAATCCCTGAGCAACAAAACACCTTAATCACCAACTATACCGTTGTACTTGGGGGGGGGGCTTAAATATAAATGAGGGGTATAAAACTGCAACATGTACGTTATAAATAGCCCAGGGACCTTACAAATTCTTGAAATTGCCGAGTTCTTCCGTCATTTAAAATGAAAAGTAATTACATGGTATGAAAGATATGTAGATGACTGTTGCGTTTCCATTAAAGAGCCTGACAATCTAAATTATGCTCATATTCTGTTGTATCATTTTCAATAAAAACTCCCAGATTTGCCAGGGCCTTACCACTACATAAGGAATTTTACCATATCATGGGGAATCTTAGTAGACTTATTTTTGTTTACTCTGCTGATAAGTTGTGATTAAAAAAAAACAGTACCTTACTTTCATGGGTAACCATTATACTCATAATAATAACACACTTGGAATGTTCTTTTTTGTTTGATAAATATCATGCATGTATATTATTGTATAAAATCCATACACACATGTAATATAGATCATAATGCTTGTGCAGTAAAAAAAAACATTTTCAGTCACAGTGACTACAAAATAGATTTCAAGCCTTCAGTCAGCAACTGTGGCTCTCTTTGGGTGTACAGGTATGGGATCCATTATCCATAAACCCGTTATCAAGAAAGCTCCAAATTACAGCTACTGATATCTTTGGGGATACTATTGTGGGTGCAGTACAAGGGTGGGTGCAGCATAAGCTATGTTAGCATAACCATTTCATTCTAATAGATATATTTCTTTTTTTGTTTACAGTTTACAAATTTCAATCAATGGACCTGTGTAAACAGGGCATTAGCCACAAGATTTAGAATGCATCTTTTTTTTTTTCCCTGTGGGCGCATGACCAAAGTGCCCTCAAATTATACATGTATGTAGACAATTTATATGTTATGTGAACTTACTCATGGACTCTGTTGTCACCATACAAATCACTCAGGCCAAAGCTGACATAGTGCCAATGTTCTGGAACGTCAAGTGCTGGATTGCCAAGATTCCTGTACATGCTCACATAATCTAGTGGGTCTGGTCCACCCAGCCTGAGAACAGATAAATTAGAGGTTACAGTCAGTGAAAATATGTTCGTCCCAGAGCTTTGAAATCAAATCCAGTACACACAAATGTTTTGATACACAATTTGAAGGGTGAAACCGTGTACAATTATGGGATCTGTTATCCAGAAACCCATTATACAGAAAGCCCCAAAATACAGAAAGGTTGTCTCCCATAGACATATCCAAATAATCCAAATTTTTTAACATGATTTCCTTTTCCTCTGTAATAATATGTATGTATGTATGTATGTATGTATGTATGTATGTATGTATGTATGTATGTAATCCAACTTACTGGAAGCAACCCCAGCCTACTGGGTTTATTTAATGTTTGCATGATTATCTAGTAGACTTAACGGATCTTTCTGTAATTTGGATCTTCATACCTTATCTGGAAAACCCCAGGTCCCAAGCATTCTCCCTTACCTATAATAGCATATGTACCTGTATTCAATATGGCCTTTTACATTCTACTAACTCCCAGAAAATCATGGCATTCTTCATATTTTTTAGAATGGTGGGAGTTGGAGTTCAGCAGAAGCTACAGTGCAATTATGTTCCAGATCCCTGGAACACATACAAAGGAGGGGGGACGAAGCACAGTACACACAGGCATAATTAATATAGGCATAACCACCGGGATTAAAACAAAAACTAAAGTTTAAGAAGTCTGCTTACTAATCATTTCTTCTATGTATATTTACATAAATATAATATATACATACAGTCCCATGTGTGGTGCACTCCCATATATAATCAGTAAATGCCTGGGTGCTGTCTTGTATATCATAAGTAAAGTTTCTCAACAACAAAAGCACTCCGGGACTTCATTATGCTGTGAAAATAAAGAAACATTTATTGTCAAATTTCAATTCTGTTTTGGACCTTCTGTTATGTAAGGTCTACAGAAAGGTCCAAAACGTGCCCGAAACGTTAATAAAATTGTCTTTATTTTCACAGCATTATGAAGTCCTGGCGTGTGTCTGTTGCAGAGAAACTTTATTTATGATATGCAATCTATATTTATATATGGAAGTATTATTTTAAACAACCTTCCAAAACACAAAAATGTTCAGCGATTTTAAAGTTACTTATGAATGTAGCAAAAAGTAGCGTTAGTCTATGCCTTTCTGTCTGCTGGTTTTGACTGTTATTACAATGTAACTAATAATACAATGTAATATAAGCCAGTTCTCCAGGTCTGTGTATAATAATTCTAAAGGAGAACTAAAGGTATTTTGCCACTGGACAAAATCTTAGGCATCCCCCAGTAATTATTATTGATTACCTGATACCTCGGGCTCCTGTTAGCAGATAACTGCATCGGCTAAGGGTATTTCTGTATAAGCTCATTCACAGCAATCATCTGCCTTTCCCGAGGCAGGAGTGTATACAGTAGAGTGAAAAATACTTATTTTTGCATCAAAGTTTGGCCTTCACTTTACTGTGCCTGCCCGACCAGAATAAGAAGACAGCAGAAGAAGTCAAAGAAAATGGCACCAAGGAACAAACAGGAGCACAGGCTTGGGGTCTCAGGTAAGTGATTATAATAAACAAGAGCCATGGCTATCCTGTAAATAATATCCTTATAAACGGTGCTTAGTGATGTCATTGGTTATAATCGGAGCTTAGTAAAGTCATTTCTGTCACATGAAACTTGTGTGTTTTAATAAATAAAGTACACCCTGTTGCAAAATATGAGGATATTGGAAGTCACGTCGTAGTTCCATGACCCATACGGTATATATAAATTAAATCTGTTGTGTGCCGCACTCTAATCCAGTGTAATTTATAATTAGGGATGCACTGAATCCATTATTATGGATTCGGCCGAACCCCCAAATCCTTTGCGAAAGATTTGGCCAAATACCGGTTGCGAAAGGGAAAACATTTTTTACTTCCTTGTTTTGTGACAAAAAGTCATGTGATTTCCCTGCTCGCCCTTAACTTGCATATGCAAATTAGGATTTGTATTCGGTTCGGCCGGGAAGAAGGATTCGGCTGAATCCGAATTAATTCTGGATTCAGTGCATCCCTACTTATAATATCCTTATATTTTACAAGAGGGGGTACTTTTTTCACTATATAATCACTGTGGGGGGCACCTAACCATCTCAAGTGATTACACCTTTAGGCAGGGTCAGACTAGGGGGCCCGGGGCCAACCAGGAGTGCTGCCCAGGGTCCCCCCACTCCCCTACTGTGACGCGCTGAGCATGGACAGAGCCACGCACGTGTGCAAAAGGTGCCACTCGGCGCACATGAGCAATTCAACCAGGATATCGGGAGAGGGGGTCTGGCCCGGTGGGGGGCGAATGAGGGTCGTGGCCCCCCGAGTTTTTACCCGGTGTCCTGCCGGGCCAGTCCGACCCTGCCTTTAGGCCTCCTTTTGACAGATTTACATTTTTAGCCAGCTTTAAAACCACTAAAAAATTACTACATATACAATCTTAAAATTGCAATTTGGCTCTTAGCATTACATTTCTATTTAGCTATTTTCTGCCTTTGAAAGTTTCTCAACTTGACTTTTACCAAAAACACCCCTTACTGTACCCAACAAACAGAGACTAGCATCTGGCCATGCCTGGGAAAATCTGCTCATACAGTGCCCATCTCTACGTCTCATGGGTCGACATGATGCATACTTTTATGAACTGCCACTTCATAACTTACTGATGTTATACAAATAATGGCAATCTTTATTTATGCCAAAATCCATAATGGACATAGTGGCATGTTGCGTGTAATCTTTATAAAGGGGTTGTTCACCTTTAAAGTAACTTTAAGTATGATGTAGAGAGTGGCTGGTTTTCATTTTTTCTTATTTGTGGTTTCTTATTCTTTTTATTCAGCAGCTCTGCAGTTTGCAATTTAAACATTCAGGTTGCTAAGGTCCAAATCACCCTAGCAACCATGCACTGCTTTGAATAAGAGACCAGAATATGAATAGAAGAGGGCGTGGATAGAAAGAGGAGTAATACAAAGTAGCAATAACAATAAATGTGTAGCCTTACAGAGCATTTGTTTTTAGATGGGGTCAGTGACCCCCATTTGAAAGCTGGAAAGATTCAGGAGATAAAGGCAAATAATTCAAAAACTATAAAGACCAATTGAGAAGTTGGTTAGAATTGGCCATTATAAAACAAACTAAAAATTAACTTTAAGGTGAACCACCGCTTTAAACTAACGTTAAGTATGATGTAGAGAGGGGTATTCTGAGACAATTTGCAGTTAGTTTTCATGTTTTATTTGTGGTCTTGGAGTTATTTAGCTTTTTATTCAGCAGCTCTCCACTTTGCAATTTCAGCAATCTGGTTGCTAGGATACAAATTACCCAAGCAACCGAGCATTGAGAGACTGGAATACGAATGAGAGGACCAGACAATAAATATGAGTAATAAAAAGCAGCAGTAACAATAAATATGTATCTTTACAGCGCATTTGTTTTTAGATGGGGTCAGTGACCCCATTAGTAAGTTAAAAAGAGTCAAAAGATGATGGCAAATTATTATTTTTTTTTTTTAAAAAAATGAACAAATTGAAAAGTTGTTTTTAACTGGACATTCTATAACATACTAGAAGAAAACATTCTCTTATTCTCCTCAATAGACAGGCAAGTGTCAGGCATTAAAAGCACAATGTCGTGTAAGGCTCTGTACACACAGCTCCCTTCCCTGCAAGTTACAAGGTATATAGTAATTAACACAAAGGGGCAGATTTATCAAGGGTCGAATTTCAAAGTTAAAAACACTTCGAAATTCGACCATCGCATTGAAATACTTCGAACATCGAAGTCGAAGTTTTTTTTCATCTAATTTATCCTGCGGTCGAAGTAAAATCATTGGATCGACTTCCAAAATGCTCTAGAAGGTAGGTCCCCATAGGCGAACATAACCCTTCGGCTGGTTTCATTTGGTTTAAGTATTGAAGTCAAAAGTTGTTTTTTTTTTTAAAGAGACAGTACTTCTATTATCGAATGGTCGAACATTCGAACGATTTTACTTCGAATCGAAGTATTCTGTTCAATGGCTGAAGTATCCAAAAAATTACTTTGAATATGGGATTTTTTTACTTTGAAAATTCCCTCGAATTCACTTCGACCCTTGATAAATCTAACCCAAAGCGTTTACGAACTTGATCCCCAGCTGGTGCCGCAGAGGACTGTGGGAGTTGTAGTTGCCCTGCAGAAATAAGTTTCGTCTGTCTCACTAGCACAATAGGCAGCCTGTTTGGAATACTCACCAGTACTTCACAATGGCCGTGACCTGGAGAGGGTTCGCCTGCTCCGGATAGAGCCTTCGGCACTCGTTATAGATAACGTGTAAACCGGGAGGAAAGAGGGACGGGAAAGCCTGGGGAAGGGGGGCACCACTAGGCCTCAGCTCCTCCATTCCCCCTTCCAAGCAAATCACCAACTGGAGACCCGGGACAATAAAGAAATGTCGGGGAGTACCGTGGGCTCGGCACTAACGAGGGGCCCACTCGAACAACAGGCGACTATCACTCCCACCTACAAACTACGGTAAACTCGCCCCCACCAACCAGCAGACGGCTGGGAAAAGTCTGAGGCGTCCAACAGCTTGTTGCTGGAGCGCAGATGGTGGTCCTGAGAGGCGGCTCCCGCTGATTGGCTGGTTGTTCTGCCAATATCTTTCGCCTTTGGACGAAGCTCGGTTAGTACTGCCCTCTTCTATCCTCCGTGCCAATTGCTTGTTCCGGAAGTTCGGTGTTTATGCGGTCCAGGGCCCTTTCTGCTTACCAATGGCTGTAATCACTGTCAATCATATCCATCGTAGCGTTCAGCCCCTTCGGCCTCCTTCTCGTTTGATTTATGTTGTGCCATTATTGGCGTAGCCTGTGGTAAAATAAAATTGTGGGGTTTAGACATAGTGACACAGGGGATATACCTTTCCCACAGTGACTGCAATGATTATTATTTTTCCTATACAAGCAATGTGGGCTGTGTTTTCCTTGTGCAGTTACTTGTATCAAGTAATATACTATATATGGAATATATAGTGAATAAAGTAGCCCCTCTTGTAACATATAAAGTGAAAAAAGTACCCCCTCTTGTAAAATATAAGGATATTATTAAGTATTAAGTTACTGAGGAGTTTAATGACCATATAAAAACATGAGGCCAAAGGCCGAGTGTTTATATACAGGTCATGGAACTCCGAGGTAGCTTCTAATATCCTAATATTTTGCAACTGGGGGTACTTTATCTATTATAATACACAAATTTCAGTGGGTCATGTGACAGAAATGACATCAGAACTAACTGTTTATAACTGATGACATCAGAACTTACTGTATAAGGATATAATTTACAAGATATTGATAGCTTTTGTGTATTTTATATATATTTATTTATAGGTTAGGTCCAGTGGCGGAACTACCGGGGGAGCAGGGGGTGCGAGCGGGCCAGGGCCTGCACCCCCTCAGGGCCCCCCGGCATTCCGTTCGCGGCTGAAAATGCAGCCAAATGCGGCCGTACGGAGGGGGCAGGGCCGCCCCCCTCTAGGATCGCTACTGGTTAGGCCCATAAATATTTGGATAGAGACAACTTTTTTCTAATTTTGGTTCTGTACATTACCACACTGAATTTTAAATGAAACAACTCAGATGCAGCTGAACTGCAGACTTTCAGCTTTAATTCAGTGGGTTGAACAAAAAGATTGCATAAATATGTGAGGAACTAAGGGCTCTTACACACGGGCATTTTTTGCTGCATTCCCCTGAGTTCCACTTTCTTCTGTTCAGCAGCAGGGGAGCGCAGGAGTAAACACACTCAGTTATTGTCAAGGGGGCTGTACAACATGCTGCCTCCTACCTGCGTTTGGCGCGTACATGTGTCTGGGTGAGTACAGCCCCCTTGACAATAATTCAGTGCGTCTACTCCTGCGCTCACCTGGGGCTGAACGGAAGAAAGCAGAATGCAGGGGAGCGCAGCAAAAAACGCCTTTGTGTAAGAGCCCTAAAGCCTTTTTTAACACAATCACTTAATTTCAAGGGCTCAAAAGTAATTGGACAATTGACTCAAAGTCTAGAAAAATGTATGGAGAAAGTGTGGAACAGCGTATGATCCAAAGCATACCACATCATCTATAAAACATGGTGGAGGCAGTGTGATGGCATGGGCGTGTATGGCTGCCAGTGGCACTGGGACACTAGTGTTTATCCATGATGTCAGAGGACAGAAGCAGCCGAATGAATTCTGAGGTGTTCAGAGAAACTGTCTGCTCAAATCCAGCAAAATGCAGTCAAATTGATTGGGAGGTGTTTCATAATACAGATGGACAATGACCCAAAACATACAGCCAAAACAGGAGTTTATTAAAGCAAAGTCAGTCCCCTGATCTGAACCCAATTGAGCTGCATTTCACTTGATGAAGACTAAACTTCGGACAGAAAGGCCCACAAACAGCAACTGAAAGCTGCTGCAGTAAAGGCCTGTCACAGCATTAAAAAGGTGGAAACCCAGAATCTGGTGATGTCCATGAATTCAAGACTTGAAAGGGGTTTCAACCAAGTATTAGAAAAGATTTTTAATTTGTCCAATTACTTTTGAGCCCCTGAAATGTGAAGTGATTGTGTAAAAAAAAAGCTTTAGATCCTCGCATTTTTATGCAATCTTTTTGTTTAACCCACTGAATTAAAGGCTAAAGTCTGCAGTTAAACTGCATCTGAGTTGTTTCATTTAAAATTCATTGTGGTAATGTACAGAACCAAAATTAGAAAAAAGTTGTCTCTGCCCAAATATTTATGGACCTAACTGTATATATGAGGCCAAAACGCAGCCCTTTATTTAAATCGGTGGTTCACCTTTGATTTAACTTTTAGTATGTTAAGAGAATGGCCAATTCTAAGCAACTTTTTTTTTAATTGGACCTAATTTTTTATAGTTTTTGAATTATTTGCTGCTTTTTTATGACTCTTTATACAAATGGTTTCACTGACCCAATATAAGGCTCTGTAAGACTACACAACGTGAGAGACACTCACCCTGGTGGTCTAGTGGGCCGGCAGGGATGCCCGCCGCGCCATCGGAGGGGATGCCCACCACGCTGCTCCCCATCCTCTTCTGTGCCGGTTCCTTAGTGTGCACACCTCCTGAATATATAGGCGCATTGTCGCTGGCGTAATGACGTCAGCGTGCAGTGGCACCAGATTCAAAACTATTTAAAGGGGCCTTGGCATCCTATTCATGGCCCGTTATAGGTTAATCTTCTGTGAGTTCCTAGGTGCCATTTTGTATCTTGCTTGTATCCGATTCTTGTTGTGAACCCTGCCTGCCTGATTAATCTGTCTTCTGTGATCCTGACCCCTGCCTGGTAATCGACTATTCTAAAATCTGTATTCTGACCCGTGCCTGTCTGACTCTTCTTGATTGATACCCTGGTTTTGACCCTTGTTAATGATTGTGCCCCTCTGCTAGTCCAGAACCCTTAACTTGGCTCCTCTCTTTATAAGACCTGGCGGCATCCAATTAGCCGAGGGCTCCTCCCAAGGTGAAAGGTGGCTGTTAAAGGCAGAAACAAGAGCCGAGACCAGGGAGCCTAGCATTGGTTCTGGATTTTGGGTACCAATCGTGACACACATTTATTGTTATTGCTACTGTGGTTTGGGCCAACATCCCAACAACAAGGCAGGTAAAACTTCAGAAACTTTGTCCATGTTAGTCCCAGTTTGAGAAGGTCCAGGGCAGGATTAAGGCTGGTATTTGTTTCAAGAATAAACCCATATGGTACCTGAACAGCCCATGGGCCAAACAGACACATATACTACAGGCAGCTATGTGCGTGTACCACCACTTTTACATTCCATCAGAACAGTGGGAAGTGAAGGAGAGCTACAGCTCCTCTTTATTTCCATTTAGTGGACCAACAGAAAGTTTTAGTTAGGACAGATATATAATACTTGATCCACCATGACTGCAAAATTACCTGTTGAAAAACTCCCCCCAACTTTCCATATATGGACAGGTGGTCGGGCAGTATGGTTTAAATCACCCAGACTGAACAATCAAATATTGGCTTGCACGTCCAACTAAATGGGGTTGTTCACCTTTGAGTTAACTTTTAGTATGATGTAGAGAGTGATATTCTGGGACAATTTGCAATTGGTTTTCATTTTTTATTATTTGTGGTTTTTGAGTTATTTAGCTTTTCATTCAGCAAATTTTCAGTTTGCAATTTCAGCAATCCGGTTTCTAGGGTCCAAATTAACCTAGCAACCATGCATTGATTTTAGTAATAGTATGAATAGGAGAGGCCCAAATAGAAAGATGAGAAATAAAATGTAACAATAACAATATATGTGTAGCCTTATAGAGCATTTGTTTTTTAGATGGAGTCAGTGACCCTCATTTGAAAGCTGGAAAGAGTAAGACAACAAAGGTAAATCATTTAAAAGATATAAAAAATAAATAATGAAGACCTATTGAAAAGTTGCTTATAACTGGCCATTCTATGACATACTAAAAGTTAACTAAAAGGTGAACTTTAAAAAAAAAAAACAAAACAATTACCAAAGATGATTGAACTAGCATTAGAGTCCTGCAGTGGGTTTGGTACCCTCAAAAAAAAAGCAGGTACCCTGCAAGTTGTTGATAGGGTTTTCCGATGCTGGTCTTATCTATATTTCTTCTATTATGTATATTTTACTTCTTTTAATAGAAAAATAATTTTTTGTCTGCCTTGTCCGAGTCTGATGTAACTTCCTGTTTAAAGGGCATGTAAAGTCTAAAATGGAATAAGACTAGAAATGCTGTATTTTGAATACTAAATATAAACATGAACTTACTGCACCACAAGCCTAATCAAACAAATAATTTATGCTTTCATGTTGGCTACAGGGGGGTCACCATCTTGTAACTTTGTTAAACATCTTTGCACAACTAAGACTATGCTCATGCTCAGTGTGGTCTGGGCTGCTTAGGGATCATCATAAACAAAGCTGCTTGAGTTCTGCGTGGCTGGGAAGTAAGGCGGGTTCTCCCCCTGCTGTACATAAGTATATTTGTTTCCCTGCTCAGCAGTTAGGGGCCATCTGACAATTCCTATACACAGCAGTAAATGAAGGGAGAATTTTACTTCATACAGTCAGGTTTCTTATAAAAACGGTACACATTTTTTAATTTTAGTAACTTGATTAGAGTGTGGCACACAACAGACATATATATATATATATATATATATATATATATATATATAATTTATTTATTTAGTGAATAAAGTACCCCTTCTTGTAAAATATAAGAATATTATAAGTTACTGAGGATTGTTTTTATACAGGTACAAACCGGCACTTCATCAGAGCTAATCAAACACCATGTATTAAAGTTTTTAAATAGTGTGTAGTCTATAATCACATTACAATTTAAAGGTATATCACATATCTGAATACATTATTAGATGCAATATTAAATATCAAAAGACGACCATATTATGCAATAGTGAAGTGTATATGGCTATAAAATGTGATTATAAAAAAGTGCTTGTAAAAAATCAGTGCCGAGTTGCATACTGGAAATTAGCAGACTACTAATTTTAAGAAGGTGGGGTAGAGTCCTGCGTGGGTCCATTTTTTGGGACCCGAACCCGACCCGTACCCGCAACCTGCAATCGCAACCCGCCTTCTTATCCGCTTGGACCCGCAACCCGACCCGACCCGCAAGTACCTTCTCTGCAACCCAGACCCGCTGACCATCATGAATCAGGAAGTGCTGTCATTATAAACCGGAAGTGACATAATCGGAAGTAGATATGATCAGAAAAAAGGGGGTAAAACTGGAAGTGCTGTCATTATGTACCGGAAATGACATCATCGGAAGTGGACGTGACCAGAAAAAGGAGCAAATATTGATATTGAGAAGACCGCAGCCCGACCTGCAACCCGCAGAACCGCCGACCCGCGGGTATACCCGCGCCTTGAACTTCAATGAAAAACCCACATGGGACTGCAGGTTTTTGCGGGTAACCGCGGGTACCCAACCCGCTGGAGGACTCTAAGGTGGGGTACCCCTCAGCAGCTGGAGAACCACTTCAGTGTTTCCCTTCTTCTAGTGTCCAAGTCAAATATTGATAAGAGAGGCAATAGCTTTTGGTCTATACTTGTCTAAAGTAGGTGTCAAGTACTGTCTGATCATTTACCCAAAGACTGAACCAGCCCAATTTGGCTCTCCTTTAATGGGGATTTAAACAAAAAATCAATTCGTGGAAACGCTCTGTTTCTCTGAGCACTTTTGAAATGTACAACTGTTTTTTATTTTAAACAGTTTGTGATAAAATAGTACCCCCTCATTTTACATTTTTAATGGGACCAGAAAAATTCTATCCCACAGCCATAGTCCCTTCCCAGAGACTATCCCACTGTTACTATAGGCACCATCTCTCCCTACTATACCTGCTATCCCACAGTCACACTCCCTTCCCAGAGACTATTATCCCCACTGTTACTATAGGCACCATCTCTCCCTACTATACCCGCTATCCCACAGTCACACTCCCTTCCCAGACACTATTATCCCACTGTTACTATAGACACCATCTCTCCCTACTATACCTGCTATCCCACAGTCACACTCCCTTCCCAGAGACTATTATCCCCACTGTTACTATAGGCACCATCTCTCCCTACTATACCTGCTATCACACAGTCACACTCCCTTCCCAGAGACTATTATCCCACTGTTACTATAGGCACCATCTCTCCCTACTATACCTGCTATCCCACAGTCACACTCCCTTCCCAGAGACTATTATCCCACTGTTACTATAGGCACCATCTCTCCCTACTATACCTGCTATCCCACAGTCACACTCCCTTCCCAGAGACTATTATCCCACTGTTACTATAGGCACCATCTCTCCCTACTATACCTGCTATCCCACAGTCACACTCCCTTCCCAGAGACTATTATCCACTGTTACTATAGGCACCATCTCTCCCTACTATACCTGCTATCACACAGTCACACTCCCTTCCCAGAGACTATTATCCCACTGCTACTATAGACACCATCTCCCCCTACTATACCTGCTCTTCCACAGTCACACTCCCTTCCCAGAGACTATTATCCCCACTGTTACTACGGGCAAAATCCCAGTTTTACAGAATAGCGTCACTGCTATAGAAGTCTTGTGGTGACCTCGCAGCTCTAGAGCAGCAATCCATAATTTCAAGGGACTCGGAGCTGAGAGCTCCCAGCCAGCACATCCGGCATCTCCACACACACTACCTGCCCCCACAAGCCTAATTCCCGCCTACCCCTTTCTCTGACAGGATTGCGTATCACTACCACGTGACTACCCATTCTCCCTGGGTTGCCCATGCGCAGAAGCGGATAGCGCCGGCCCGTCAGCTTCTGGAAGGAAGGCGCCATGGAGTCATACGATGTGATTGCAAACCAGCCCGTAGTGATTGACAATGTAAGTAACGTGGAGAAGCTTTTGCATAACGTGTAGTTATTCGCAGGTATCGCCTGCCAGTAAATATTCGGGAGCATATTTTCCCCTTTGTCATAGCAACCGCACCCCTCCTGTCTGCTGCACTTCTCTGTCTTAGGGCAACAGGCGCCACACTGAGGTTGAGCGTGCCAGACTATTCACTGAGCCGATATTCGGTGACAAAAGCATTATTTCCATGTTGGATTTTGAACGTTTTCAATGTGTGGTGTCAGCTCAACCGAACTTGCTGTCGCGTTAGTGAATATTAGTGGAATAAAGGGTGTGGCAAATGTTGCATTGAGGCGTTCGGATTGGCGGAGTGAGCTGTCGCTCAAACTAATGGTGGCTGGCCGGTGTGAATGAGCTCAGCGGGCCGCACCCTGTACTGTGATTGGTACACGGCGTGACGTGCATTTTACTTTCCATTTGTCACTGGTGGATTTTTGCGAAGGGGTGGGACTATAATATGGACCGGGTGTGGAAGGATGGGGATGACTGTGATGTGCATAATGACATCCCGTTATGTCTATTTCAGGGTCTCAATCAACCCTTATTGGGATAATATAAATTGTATTTGTCTGTGAGGAGTTGCGCTTTAGCAGTCCTAAGGCTGTGCATTTCCTGTTTATGCTAGGACGTCACGTGATCAATGTCAGTGGGCTTTTCCAAAATGGGTGCCAGGGCAGATTTCATTGGCTGCCCCACGACTGTTGTTTATTCTTATTCTCTTAACATTATTCCTCTGCCTATTTGGTTACTTATGTGTTGGATAATATTGGATTTACGTGAATATTGGTCTGTTGGCCAACACTGGTATCATACGGGCAGGCCCGGATTTGTGGAAAGGCCACCTAGGCCCGGGCCTAGGGCGGCAGGATTTTAGGGGGGCAGCATGCTGCCCAACCACACCCACATTGGTTCAAGAACACTGGGGATAACGCTGGTGATATAATAATTTTTTAAATTTCCCGTGCGCCAATCCCAATTGCTCATGTCCCCCTTGAGGGGACAGGGGCGACGAACGGCAGTGGGCCTAGGGGCGCCCACTATGTAAATCCGGCCTTGCATACGGGGCCCACGGAGACACAGTGGAAGAGACCTCATCAACAAAGCCCTTTCCCAACGGGACTTTCAAACCTGCCAATTTTGAGGCAGATATTGTTTGGCCAGGCCCTTCAGAGGACCCATATATGCACCAATGAGTGGACCCTCCTCCCCCAGCCTCGCTGCTACCCCGTGCAAATGGCCCTAACTTTTTACTTACCCCTCCGTGCAGATTCAGGGATCGGAGATCAAGGCAGCCATCTTCCGTTTCTTCAGTAATCTGAGTTGGAGCAATTTCCCAGTTCGCAACAACTGCGCATTCGCGGAAATTGCTGAAGCGCCATTCATGTGATTAGTAAACGTAACTGCAATTGAAGACATTTCTTTTCCAAATTTGGCAGGCATCAGCCAAATTGTTTTAGTAGTTAGAATCAGTAGCGCTGAGAATGTTAACACCCAGGTAGATACAGCATTCAATAGCAATTACATTCCAAATGAACACGTCTAATGATGTTGGAAAGCTTTCCAAAACAAAGAGACGGCTTAGCATGACCTTTTCCTTCCTTGGCATTTCACTTTAAATACTAATTGTCTTACTTTATACGTTTCAAGATAATTAGCTGTATTTTGTTATGGGACTATGTAAAGATCTCTGGAAGATTTTTTTCTTTATGCTAAAGATTTCACCATAAATTTATGAACTCCAGTTCACTTCACCAAAATGTTAGACTGCAGGTGGAAAAAATCAACACTATTTGATGGTGAACTGGATTGATGATCCTTTCTATAGATATTTACATACAGTATTTGTACAGTATTTCAAGCACCCACCAAAAAAACTTGATTAGTGTGTGTCACACAACAGATATTATATATATAGATATAGTCAGGTGATCCCACTGGTGTCTAATAAAAGGGCAGCCAAGTTTGGGAGTTTTACTTTGAAAGCAGCAAGTAAGTTGCAGGTAAAACTTAGTCCCTTTGTAAAATGTATAATGAAGCAATAGAATTCTTAATGAATCAGATAAAATTGAGCATAGGACTGGCCAGATATGGGATGACTTTGACGTAGTTGGCCAGCTTAAATATATTGCAATATATGGACAAACAATCCCTGTTTTGTTTAAAGGGTAAGGCATTTTTCAGTAGCAGTATGCACAAATGTCGCTGTCTTAAATATATTGATAATGGGTTGAGTGCAGAGGACTCTTGTATTTTTTTTTATATATATATATATATATATATATATATATATATATATATATATATAGTTTATTTATTTAGTGAATAAAGTACCCTTTCTTGAAGAATATTATAAGTTACTGAGGAGTGTTTTTATACAGGTCATGGAACTCTGAGGTGACTTCTAATATGCTCATATTTTGCAACAGGGGGTACTTTATTATAATTCACAAGTTCCAGTGAGTTATGTGACAGAAATGACATTACTAAGCATCATTTCTAAGGATATCATTAACAAGATTCATGGCTCTTGGGTATTTTATATATATATATATATATATATATATATATATATATATAAAATTGTCTGTGGTGTCCGCACTCCTTAAGTTGTGAACTCGAGGTGCAAGATCAATAAATCATATATAGAAGTTGGAAGGATCAGCACACTCCATTTTGTGATGAAAATAAGTGTTTCTTTATTAAACACACATAACTCCAACGTTGGAGTTGGAGTTATGTGTGTTTAATAAAGAAACACTTATTTTCATCACAAAATGGTGTGTGCTGATCCTTCCAACTTCTATATATATATATATATATATATATATATATATATATATATATATATCTACTGATTTATTCATAGTTCTATTAATTATATTTCTGTGAATATGGAAATAGCAAGCAGTTAGTACATGGTACAGCATTTTTGGTTTGGGCATAAATACATGAAACTTTTATGTATAAGGATTGCAGGGGATTGTTTAACAGTCAAGAGCCCCCAAATGCTGGAACAATGTCAGTATATGGGCCAGTAAATTCCATCTGAATGCTGTACCCTCATCAGAGATTTCATCATGACCTGTATAACAGAATTCAGCCTGCAGCCTCCTGTTTGTTCACTGTATGTGCAAAAGCAAGGGGATTTATATGAAGTTGGTCCTCTCTTTGCTGTTATAATGTAGGATTGGCATCCTTTCAGCCACAAGACTATTCGTGAGGTTGGGGACTGGCAGTGGGGGTCAGACATGGCTCACTGTCTGTTTCAGTACGCTCCTCAGATGTTCACTTGGGTTGAGGTCAGGGCTCAGTGCAGGCCAGCCAAGTTCTTCCACTCCCATCTTTGCAAATCCATTCTGTATGGAGCTTGTTTTGTGCATTGGACCCTTACTGTGCTGAAACAGGACCTGTTGCCCGTGAGCAAGTATGTAGTTGTCAGAAATTGTATGCTATAGCTTTAAGCTTTGCTTTCACTAGAACCAGGGTCTCCTAGCCCATACCATGAAAAATAGCTCTAGCCACTATTCCTCTGTTAACTCAAACTAATGTGCTATACATTCAGGCAGGTAGTAATCTAGATCTGCCAAACCCAGACTTCAAATTGGTGCATTCCATTTATCGGTGCAGATGACAGTAGGCTTTACACCACTGCAGTCCATGCTTGGCACTGCACATGGTGATGTTAGGTAGGTGGGGTTGCCTCTGATGTATCCTAAATAAACCTCAATCCTTATAAATAGTTTTTGTGCTGATGGCTGGGACTCAGTGCCACATGCAGTCTCAGCTCTACCAGGCTGGAGGTATTGCTATCTAAACATTGCTAAGACTCTTCTCTGCCAGAACAATGTGCTACCCATTTGAATTAAAGGGGCACGGGAAAGGCCTTTCCCTATAGGAATCAGCTCTATGGATTGCTAAGCAGAAAAACAACATAAAACATGCCACATATGTGGAGCCATGCCCCATTCAGTGTCTTAGGGAACTGGTGATATAGACAATAAAATAACAGGGCAGTAATAAAACGTATTTACAGGTCAAAGGAGAATGCAGATAAAGACTGTTGTGCTTTCATGATTAAGGAGAGTACATCATAGTTGGCTTGATTGCTATCTTCTCTTTTTGGGATTTAAGAGATTTGTGGATGTGAAGTTTATGTGAACAATAATGTGTGTTTTCCCTGAATGACAAGTAAAAGGGCATGCCAGATAATGCCCTTGCCATGTTGCCTTCTTTGGGTCTGGCCACACGGGCAGATTTGGGGCGATTAGTCGCCAGGCAGATCGGGGGGAGATTAGTCGCCGCAAAGAAGAGGAGATTTGTCGTCTGGCGACTAATCTGCCCATGTGGCTAGACACTTTGGGTGAGACATTCTTCACAAACCCCAAAGAGAACAGTTTATGTCCCTGGGAAGTGCTACTGTTGTCTGGAGCATTCAGCAGAGCATGCAGTATGGCAGCTTTGTTAACTTTGTTTGAATTTGAATTTGCAGAGAAGTGATGTTCAGTGCACACATGTAGTTATGCATAATGGAATAATACTATAGTTTGCACAGCGCAGGCACACACAAAATGCCGCCATGAAACTGCTGAGTGTGATTTAAGATCCAGTGGGTATTAACCGTATTTCCAGCCTATTGGATATTTGCATCACCTCCCAGTCTGGCATGATTGCTGCATTTTTTGGAACAGCCTCTGGTGGTGTGAAAACTGTGGGTCAATTGTTGGATCTGTGGCTGAATTACTATATAGCTATAATTTTGTATATCTGCAACCTTGTATAATGGTAAGTGGGGGGTAGGAACCCTGACCGAAGTTTGGACCTTTAAAAAGGGCTACAATCATGTAGAAATGCAGACATGGCAACCTGCTTTACTGTTCTTGCTTTTGGGACTTTATATTGGGATATATAACTAGTACTGGCATCATATTTTATAAAAAAAAAAAGAAACGGTTTCTGGCTTATACGTGTACACTCAGGCTTTACGCAGATGTGCTATTACTGTTCATGGAATTTGTGAGACGTGGTCATTTACAAAATCCTTTTTCTCTACAGGGGTCTGGAGTCATCAAAGCTGGTTTTGCAGGGGACCAAATCCCAAAGTACTGCTTTCCAAACTAGTGAGTATCCCTTTTTATTAATGAGTAGCCCCTGCTAATGGTGGCCTTTTTTACATTGTGAGACTATAATGAACTAACGATAACCTTGTTTTGTGTTCATTCTTTTTTTTCAAGTGTGGGAAGGCCTAAACACATCCGCGTCATGGCTGGTGCCCTGGAGGGAGATTTGTTTATCGGACCAAAGGCAGAGGTAATACCCCACAAAGATGTATATATAATGACTATATACATATTATAGATATTAATTTATTTATTTTATACTCGTAGGAGCACAGGGGCCTTCTCTCAATCCGTTACCCAATGGAGCATGGAATAGTAAAGGACTGGAATGACATGGAACGTATCTGGCAATATGTCTATTCAAAAGACCAGCTGCAGACTTTCTCTGAGGAGGTACAGTGTTGATGTGCAATATTCTTACTGCTTGTCTTTCTTATCATTAAACTGAGGGGATTAAGAAGAGGGATTGGTGGGGGTGGTGATGCCAAGTGGGTGAGATTACACTTTTCCCATACCACAGAATAGAAACTGAAACATGAATTCTGGTTATTTACACGTGATTATGTACATGCTTGCAGGGAAGGAATTTATCCAGTGAGAGAGGTTATTATGAAATTCAGTAATATGGATATTTGGATGAGGTCACCCCCTTAGAGCAATTGTGGCTGCTCCCACTGATAGATATAAGGAGATTATTAATAAGGCATCCTGTATAGAACAAGGAATATATGTTTTTGAGCATTTGTATGCAAATGTGAACCCATCCTTACAAATAGGGCACATTGTTTCTTTAAATGGACACTGTCATGGGAAGGCATGTTTTTTTTCTCTAATGCATTAGTTAAAAGTGCTGCTCCAGCAGAATTCTGCACTTAAATCCGTTTTTCAAAAGAGCAAACAGATTTTTTCATATTTAATTTTAATTTTGAAATCTGACATGTGGCTAGTATATTGTCAGACTCCCAGCTGCTCCAGTCATGTGACTTGTTCTCTGATAAACTTCAGTCACTCTTTACAGCTGTACTGCAAGTTGGAGTGATATCACCCCCTCCCTTTCCCCCAGCAGCCTAACAACAGAACAATGGGAAGGTAACAAGGTAGCAGCTCCCTAACACAAGATAACAGCTCCCTGGTAGATCTAAAAACAGCACTCAATAGTAAAACCCAGGTCCCACTGTGACACATTCAGTTACACTGAGTAGGAGAAACAACAGCCTACCAGAAAGCAGTTCCATCCTAAAGTGCTGGTTCTTTCTGAAAGCACATGACCAGGCAAAATGACCTGAGATGGCGCCTACACACCAATGTTTCTAAACTAAAACTAAAAAAATACACTTGATGGTTCAGGAATGAAATTTTATATGGTAGATTGAATTATATGTAAACAGTGAAATTATTAGAAATAAAAACAACATCATAAAAATCATGACAGAATCCCTTTTAAATTCTTTCTCTAAATTTATTTTATGCCGTGAATTATCACTGCCCATGACCATTCAGTTACAGCATGTCTCACACATACGCACGCACATGCAATATTAAAGATGTATTTGACTTTAAGAACATCTGTATTTAGTATATCTTCTATCTTGCTTATGTAACTGCCTTCTCTCTACATTCCCTGCAGCATCCTGTGTTACTGACAGAAGCTCCTTTGAACCCCCGTAAAAACCGAGAAAGAGCAGCAGAAGTTTTCTTTGAAACATTTAATGTCCCAGCGCTGTTCATCTCTATGCAGGCTGTGCTGAGTCTGTGAGTATACACTTCATCTTGAGGTAATACAAATGATATTTGTAACATTTCCTCTAAACCTACTCTTTTATGTTGCTGGATTGTAGCTACGCAACAGGGAGGACAACAGGGGTTGTTCTGGACTCTGGAGATGGAGTGACTCATGCAGTTCCCATTTATGAAGGATTTGCCATGCCTCATTCCATCATGAGAATCGATATTGCAGGCAGAGATGTTTCCCGTTTCCTGCGCCTTTACCTGCGGAAAGAAGGATACGATTTCCACACCTCAGCGGAGTTTGAAATTGTGAAAACCATCAAAGAGGTTCATAGCCTTTTTTATATCAGCATGCTATTATTTTTGTTCATTTTTTGCTCTGCAAGTAATTAGACCCAGTGCTCTTCATAATCTTATTCAGGCATCATCGACACAGGTTTTTTTCTCCTTATTTATTAATACACTTTTATGAAAATTTTGTTTTCGAGGAAAAAAACAAATGCAGTTTTTCAGATTTTCCACCCGATTTTTGCCCGAAAACCACAAAATATTCGGATTATTGCACAAAACCCAGCGTAGATCGAAATATCTTTGGGACTTCTCCCATTGACTTATATGCAACCTTGGCAGGCCTCAGATGCCGGGTTTTCGGATTCTGACTTTTTTTTTTCCCCACTAAAAATTTGGATTTCAAAAACACACATTTTCTGGGTTTTTGGCATTCGGAGTTTAGTAAATCAATAGATAAATAGTAAACAGATTTATTAAACGGTCCCAGGCTGCAAAGACCCAGCAAAGGAATTGCCATCAGATCACATTTACATAGCAAACAAGAAATAATCTCTGTGGATTACAGTGGTTTTAGTTTAACATGGGAGATAAACAGGGATGAAAGGTGTAGATCACCATTCATGGAGGCAATGATATCTGCATTAACTCTTCTTTTTTTATTTTTGGATTATTTAGCTTTTTGTTCAGCAGCTCTCTGGCCGGTATTGTTCAGTATTTTCTAACAACCAGGCAGTGGCTTGAATGAGAGACTGGAATATGAATAGGAGAGGGCCTAAATAGAAAGTATTATAAAGTAGCAAGAACAGTTATATTGTAGAGCACTCGTTTTTTTGACTGCCGGAATCAGGGACCTCCATTTGAATGCTGAAAGAGACAGAAGAAGAAGGCAAATAATTAAAAATATGAAGATCAATTTAAGTGTTACTCATTGCTCTCTACAGAACTGTAGAATAAAGGCTGTCTAATTTAAAACAGGGCATTTTCCCTAAAAATGAAGATATACAGTCAAACCCTATTTTACGTCCCCTGGTTTTCTGTTTTTCTAGATTTAAAGATTTTTTTTTCTCTTGCCTAGATTGGGGGACACAGGCACCATGGGAATGAAGATCCAGTTGCTGGAGGAAGGACACTAAAGGGTTAAGAAAAGCTCCTCCTCCTGCTCTGGGCTTTATCCCCCTCCTACTTCCTCAATCTTCAGTTTTTCTTTAGTGTCCTCAGAAGGAGGACGGACACGGAGTGGCTGAAGCAGTGGTCTAAGGGCCATAGCCACAACAGGGGTCTGTGATTTTTACTATCCAGTACCTCTCCAGCCAGGGGTCCCCCCCCCCCCATCCAGGTGCCATTTGCCTTTCCGCTCTACGGAGGTCTGCAGGCTGGAGAGCTTCCTCCTCCACCCCTGAGCGGCTGGTTCCCGCTCCACGGAGGCTGCACCAGCTGCCGGAACAAGGGTGTGTGTGTGTGTGCTTTTTTGGGCACGGACGGCTGGCATAGGTGGTAAGTATATACCCCTACCCTCCCCTTCTCTTATTCTTATTCTGCCTGTGGCGCTATCCTTATTCGCCTATAGCAGGCTTGTAGCGGCACTTCCTACCTTCTAGCGGTGCTCTTGGGCAGTGCGCAGCGTAGGTTCTCTGCTCCTCTTGTGCGCGTTCTTCCGCGCCATATTGAAGGTTCGGCGGCCATCTTGGTTAGGTGTTTGAGGCGGACGTACGCTACGCACGCCTAGTTAGCGTGCTCTATGACGCGCTCCCCGGCAGCCATTTTGGAACACGCTGCGCAGGAGTCACAGGCGGGCGCTCGGTTCGCAGAGAGACGCGCTTATCTATACAGGTACCGAATTTTGTCGCTAAGAGCCTGTAACACTATTAGGCTTGGTTTTTACCTCTTCCCCTGTTTCCACAGGTTGCCTAAGTGCTTAGACGCTGAGGGGGGAATTGCTTCTCCTCCTCTTCTGCGCTCCATAGGCCTCATTAGCTTGGGGCAGTATTAGCTTAGTGGGCTACGTGCTTGCTTAAGGGCAATTACCATGTCACACAAGGGGGTAGGGAACCCTGTCACTATGCCAAACAGGTCTCAAGACCAGCCCCTGCCCAAGGCACACGCTAATCGCACTTCAATTGTCACTTATTGGGCATGCTCCTCTTGTAAAGAAAAATTTGCAGGTGCTTCTGCTGACCCCATGTGTGGAACTTGCAAAACAGCTGCAGCTCCACCTCCCTGCCCTGTGCCGGCCACGATCACCCAAACGAGCTCTGACTCAGAATTGGTGCGTGCGCTGACTCTGTCATTGGCAGGTCTCCAAAACCTGGCCAAGATACCAGAGACCCTTGATAAGGTGCTAGAACATCTTTCTACACAACCACACAGTTCTTACACACACCAAGGGGCCCCAAAACGCCCGCCTCCTTCCCCACCATCCCAAGAGGATCAGGAAGAATGTTCAGGGGAAGAGGGTTTGATTCTCTCCGACGAGGAATCTGATACTGATCAGGACACCCCCAGGTCCCAAAGGGAGGTGGACAACCTGATTCAGGCAGTCCTTCAGACGTTAAATTTAGAGGACTCCCCGGCCAATACAGAACCAAGTAAAAATCTATTCAAGAGACAACGCAAGTCATCCTCTGTATTTCCAGCATATGAGCAGCTTGACGAAATAGTCAAAGCACAATGGAAGACTCCAGACCATAAGGTCCAAATTTCCAAGCGATTCACTCAGGCATACCCCTTCCCTCAGGAATGTGTTGACCTGTGGTGTTCCCCACCAGCTGTAGATCCTCCAGTTTCACGTTTGTCAAGGACAACAACTATTCCTGTCGCAGACGCAGCGTCATTCAAGGATCCTATTGATAAGCGACTAGAAGGTTTCTGCAAAGCCATCTTTACGGCAGCAGGTGGGGCTTTAAGACCTATATTCGCTACAGCGTGGGTCTCCAGAGCGATGGAGGTCTGGGTGGAACGCGTAGCCCAACTTATAGGATCCGAGGATCCTTCCACGGATTTAATTTTGGCACAAATTGCAGATGCAAACACTTATATATGCGAGGCGGCTCTGGACGCAACCAAGCTAGTGGCTAGAGCTTCCGCCCAATCCGTAGCGGCCAGAAGATTCTTATGGCTCAAGACTTGGTCAGCGGATCTAACTTCCAAGAGATCACTAGTCAGTCTCCCCTTTTCAGGAAAACAACTCTTTGGAGCAGAACTGGATAGGATTATTTCACAGGCTACGGGTGGCAAAAGCACTCTTCTCCCACAAAACAAATCAAAACGACCCACCTTCAAAAGAAGGCCATTTTTTCGTCCCTTTCGCCCCTCCCAAAGCCAGAGGCAAAGGACACAGACGGAAAGACATCAGACACCAGGACGTCCTAAGTTCCAAGCTAGACACAACTCTACCTGGAACTCATCTAGAGCTTCAAACAAGACCTCCCAAGACAAGCCCGCCTCCGCATGAAGGGGTGCCCACCCCCGAGGGCATCCGAATAGGCGGTCGTCTAAGCAGCTTTCGGGAGGTGTGGTCACAAAAAGTTCAAGATACCTGGGTTCTTCAATTGATAGGTCAGGGCTATCTCATAGAGTTTTCCCAACTCCCACCAAGAAGGTTCTTCATGTCAAGATTCCCAATATCAGAACCAAAAAGATCGGCCTTCCGGGAGGTCTTAGACAACCTTGCATCCTCCGGGGTAGTAGAACCAGTGCCACCCCCGCAGAAGGGTCAGGGGTTTTACTCAAATCTGTTCATAGTGCCAAAGAAGGATGGCTCCTTCCGTCCGGTTCTGGACCTCAAGGAACTGAACAATTATGTCAGGAGGTACCACTTCAAGATGGAATCCATTCAGTCGGTGCTAATGGCCTTAGAAAAGGAGGAATTTTTGGCAGTAGTAGACATCAAAGATGCGTACCTACATATTCCAATCCATCCCAACCACCACAGATTCCTCCGCTTCTATGTACAAGGGGCGCATTGGCAGTTCGTGGCTCTTCCCTTTGGACTTTCATCCGCACCCAGAGTCTTCACAAAGGTCATGGCGGCGGCCCTGGAAGAACTCAGAGTCCAAGGGGTTGGGGTTATCCCATATTTGGACGACCTCCTAGTCAAGGCTCCAACGTTGCCCCGGGCCACAGAGCATCTACAGACAGTCATGAGACAGCTATCTCAATTGGGATGGATCATCAATACTCACAAATCGAGACTGGCTCCGTCCAAGGAGACAGAATATCTAGGACTTATCCTAGATACCTCAAGGGGGCGGACCTTTCTTCCCCCAACCAAGGTGTCAACTCTGCACAATCGTGTCCAGACAATTCAGATGTCACGGCAGGTGACACTTCGAACAGCCATGAGAACACTAGGGACGATGGTGGCATCCTTTCCAGCGGTCTCGTATGCACAGCTGCATACCAGGTCACTTCAGAGACTGATCCTCCAACACCAAAGGAAGGATCGGACGAATTTAGATCGCGCAATATCCGTGTCGGACACAGTTCGGGAATCCCTCTCTTGGTGGCTCCAACCAAAGACACTCCGCTCAGGCAGACCATTCCCCAACCACAAGTGGAGGGTCGTCACAACAGATGCAAGCTTGCAAGGGTGGGGAGGAGTCCTAGGGGATCTTACAGTGCAGGGGCGCTGGCAGTTAAGAGAACGAGTGCTACCAATCAACATCCTAGAACTCAGGGCGATCTATCTGTCGCTACTTCACTGGACGGACCACCTGAGGGGGCAACCAGTTCGAATTCAGTCAGACAACATGACTGCGGTGGCCTACATCAACCACCAGGGAGGCACAAGGAGTCAAAGGGTGTTGGCAGAAGCAAATCAGATCTTACAATGGGCGGAAAGAACGGTTCCGGCCATCTCCGCAGTTCACATCCCTGGAATAGACAATTGGAGGGCAGACTACCTCAGCAGGGAAAGGATAGATCAGGGAGAGTGGAGCCTTCATCCAGAGGTTTTCCAAATGATTGCGGCAAGATGGGGAACTCCAGACGTAGATCTGATGGCATCACGGTACAATCACAAAGTGAAGGTCTTCATCGCAAGAAGCAGAGACCCACTAGCTGTCGCAGTGGACGCGCTAGTAGTACCCTGGCAATTCCAATTAGTGTATGTCTTTCCTCCATTAGCTCTTCTTCCCAGGATCTTAAAGAAGATAAGAGCAGAGGGGGTACCAACCATCCTGGTAGCCCCATACTGGCCCCGTCGCACATGGTTTACGGATCTGGTAACACTAGCAGCAGACGCACCATTTCATCTGCCAGACAGGACAGATCTTCTGTATCAGGGGCCCATACTCCACCAGAATTCACCTCGACTGAGTTTAACGGCGTGGCTCTTGAAGCCTTAATTCTATCCAGATCAGGCGTTCCGCCTGAGGCTATACCCACGATGTTGAGAGCTAGAAAGCCGGTATCGGCCAGGATATATCACAGGGTATGGAGGACTTTCATAGCCTGGTGTGAGAACAACCATAAGGACCCGCAGATTTGGGATGAGAGTAATCTGCTACGATTCCTTCAGGAAGGATTAAACAAGGGGCTGGCTCTTAGTTCAATCAAGGTACAGGTTTCAGCCCTCTCTATCTTCTTTCAGCAGCAACTAGCACAAAGACCAAATGTGAAAACCTTCATTCAAGGAGCACTAAGACTTGCCCCTCCTTATCGCCAACCTACTCATTCCTGGGATCTCAACTTGGTTCTCTCCGCACTACAAGAGACCCCGTTTGAGCCGTTGCAAACCATTTCACTTTCAACTCTCACTATCAAGGTTGTGTTTCTACTAGCAATCACGTCAGCTAGACGTGTCTCAGAGCTGGCTGCCTTATCCTGTAAGCCTCCGTATATGATTTTTCACAAGGACAAGGTGGTTTTGAGACCGACACCAGATTTTCTTCCCAAGGTAGTATCGGACTTTCACCTAAACCAGGACATAGTCGTGCCATCCTTCTGTCCTGATCCGAAGTCACCAAAGGAACAAAAACTCCATGCACTGGATGTAGTACGTGCATTAAGATGTTATTCTGCAGCCACAAAGGACATCAGAAAGGTTGATAGCCTTTTCATCTTACCTGAAGGACCGAGGAAAGGCCTCAGGGCTACCAAGGCGACAATTGCAAGATGGATAAAATCCGCCATTCTCAGGGCCTACAATGTCAAGGGAAAGCCTCCTCCATTCGGTGTCAAGGCTCATTCCACCAGATCGCTCAGCACTTCCTGGGCAATAAAACATCAGGCTTCCGCAGAGCAGGTTTGTAGAGCGGCAGTATGGTCTTCTTTGCATACTTTTTCTAGGTTTTACAAGGTCCATACATTCGCCTCAGCAGAAGCATGCTTCGGGAGGAAGGTGTTACGGGCTGTTGTCCCTGAACACTGAAGGATAGTCCCACCCTCATGGGTAGCTTTGGGACGTCCCCATGGTGCCTGTGTCCCCCAATCTAGGCAAGAGAAAAATAGATTTTTGTACTTACCGTTAAATCCTTTTCTCTTGTCCTACATTGGGGGACACAGGCCTTCCCTCCCTGTAAATTACTCAGTTTTTCAAAAAAAAAAAAAAAAAAAGAAAAAAGATAAATAAGGAAGGGTTTGTTTTTTTCTAGTTATGACCTTCCAAAAGCTCTTATTGTTCATTCTAGTTATTGTTGCCTTGTTTCAGGCATAGGAACACAGCACAGCTGTCTTGGGGAGGGGCTCCTCTTTTTTGTTTGGCTTAGGATAGGGTGTCCCTACTTCTTCGGACTGAAAACTGAAGATTGAGGAAGTAGGAGGGGGATAAAGCCCAGAGCAGGAGGAGGAGCTTTTCTTAACCCTTTAGTGTCCTTCCTCCAGCAACTGGATCTTCATTCCCATGGTGCCTGTGTCCCCCAATGTAGGACAAGAGAAAAGGATTTAACGGTAAGTACAAAAATCTATTTTTTTTTAAGTCCTTTGATTTGTTTTGTTTTTTTCCCGGTCTTCAGAAAAATATGGTTTGGTGCTGGGTGGACAGATACTTGAAATATTGAAAATAATAATTGTAACTTTTTGGGGTTACTGATCCTTTGAAGTATTAAAACCCAAAATTGTTTAAAATTATTTTATTGCTCTTTCTCTTTTCCATTTTGTATCCAGCGTGCGTGTTACTTGTCAATAAATCCTCAGAAGGATGAGACGTTGGAAACTGAAAAGGCTCAATACTACTTACCTGACGGCAGCACTATAGAGGTGGGTACGCTTTTGTTAAATACCAATGAGGCTGACGCCTCTCTCTCAAAATGATTTCACATTTTGTTCTATAAAAGATAATCATACACTTAAAAAAGATTCTAATCATATAATCAAATCCTCCAATTAACATATTTGGAGGGTTTAGCTTTGGCAGCAATTACAGCTGTGAGTAGTATAGGCTAGCATTGCTCTGGAGCAGCTTTGCATTATTATATTATTCATTAAGCAGTGAGCTTTTTCCATAGCAATACAATGGGACTGCCATTGCTATAAGCATGCACACAAATTGTAATGTTTTAATCATTCTTTCTCAGAGGGGAAAATTGTTTAAAGGACAACTAAACCTTAAAAGTGAATGGCTAAAAATGCCATATTTTATAAACTGAACTTATTGCACCAGCCTAAAGTTTCAGCTTGTCAATAGCAGCAATGATCCAGGATGTCAAACCTGTAACAGGGGGTCACTATCTCGGAAAGTGTCTGTGACACTCACATGCTCAGTAGGCCCTGAGCAGCTGTTGAGAAGCTAAGCTTAGGGGTCATTGCAAATTATCAAGCAGAAAATGAGGTTTGTCTGTAATATAAGCTGATGCTACAGCACTGTTTAATAAATCCTGATGCTAATTGCACTGGTTTCTGTGCTGTAATGTAGTAATTATCTGAATTAATTACTAATCAGTCTTATATTGTGACATTTCTATTCTATGTGTACTGTATATTGTGTGTGGGTTCCTAAGCTCAGTAAGTGACAGCAGCACAGAGCATGTGCAGTGAATCAGCATAAAAGAAGACGGGGAGCTACTAGGGCATCTTTGGAGACACAGATCTTTACTGCTAAAGGGCTGTGGTTGCCTTGGTGCTGGTACAAAAGCCCAAAACATAATGTACAACATTTCTAGCTACCTCTTTAGTTAGGCTTTAGTTCTCCTTTAAATTCATATCGGTGCTTAAATTAGGCAGCACAATGAAAAGGGTTTCAAGTAGGAAATTTGTTATAACTGTCTGTTATCAATTCTGTATTTCTTAGCTCTGTATATACTAAATCTGTGTGTGGTTATAGAGGAAGCTGTTTCTATGTCAGCAGCTGCTACTGATCCTTCCAGAATTATACTGACTGTTGCACTCTGTTCACTCTTCAGATTGGCCCAGCCCGCTTCAGAGCCCCAGAATTGCTTTTCAGACCAGATCTGATTGGGGAAGAGTGTGAGGGAATCCATGAGGTGTTAGTATTTGCCATTCAGAAGTCGGACATGGACCTGAGGCGAACGCTGTTTTCCAACATAGTTTTATCTGGTGGATCCACTCTTTTTAAAGGTCTGTTATAGACAATTGCTTTTGTCAGTGCTGAATCACCAAACTCGAATCACCAGACTTAAAGGAGAATTCAACCCTTTAGCAAAAAAAAAAAAGATTCAGGGATCACAGTTCACGGCAGCCATCTTCCGGGTCTTCGGTAAGCTGAGATGGAGTCCAGCGAAACGCTGCATGCGCACTTGGAGCAATTTACTGGTTTGCAACAACTGCGCATGCGCAGAAATGGAAGGAAATTGCAGAAGCGCCGGAAGAAGACACGGAGACCCCGAAGATGGCTGCCATGAGCTGCGATCCCTGAATCTGCACCAAGGGATAAGTAAAAAGTTAGGGGCATTTGCCCTGGGGGGCAGCTAGGCTGGGGGGGGGGGGCGGAGGGAGGGGGTCTATGTGGGGTGGAGGGTATGGGTTTTTTTTTTGGTAAAGGGTTGAATTCTCCTTTAAGCTGGTTGGACAATCATAGGAAAATATTCCTCATTCTGTCGTGGTTTTGCAGGAGTCTTGTTGAGAACGCTTCTGCCAAGGCAGAGGAGCATAATAGCCCCCACTCATATTTATATAACGTATGGCCTTGAAGTAAATAGATTTGTCACAAAGGGGTTATTTTTTTCATCACTGAAAATCACAAGTCTTTGAATGGACTCTTTGTAATTGTGTTACACTTCCCACAATTGCATGTTACTCAGCAAATGTAACATCTTATAAAGAAGAGCTTCATTTAACTGGCCCTGATGATAGTGGTTAAATGGCAGATGACGCCATTTTGTGAGCCTTATTATGTAAATATATACAGTATATTTTTTTTATTTTTCAGGTTTCGGGGACAGGCTTTTAAGTGAAGTGAAAAAATTAGCACCAAAAGATGTCAAAATAAGAGTAAGTCATACTTTATTGTCTCTCTATATAGTATATAGGTCTGCACTAGGTGTTCAATGCCAAGCTTTCTGATGGTGTTTCTCTAAGATGCTACATGGTCTGTGCCAAGTAAAGGATCTGTTCCTTTTTTAATACTTTGAGTCTTTGCCACAGCTTTCTCATACTCTGCGGTTCATGCTCCACTTTGTTCTTTTAGTTCTGAGAATTCTATCTTGGCCTTGATCTACCTGTCACAGAGGAGGTTCACATATATTTATGTTTATTTGTATTTCTTTTAGATATCAGCTCCTCAGGAACGATTATATTCCACTTGGATTGGGTAAGCGCTCTTTTAATTTGAATGCTACAGATGCACTAGGTTTTAGCATTGTGATATGCAGCACAGGGAACACCATTTACTTCAGCCCCTCTGTTTGGAGGCACTTTCCTACACTATTCACTCTTGCTCTGAACTGGCAACCAGTTTGCAGTCTCTCTAACATGAGATTTGCACCATTGGAGCAGGTCACGATTCATTACATGGTGACAGTTCTCCTTTAAAGTTTCACCTTCCAAACACTGTTTTCGGTTCAGTTGTTTTTAGATTGTTCTCCTGAAAGTAGGGATGCATCGAATCCACTATTTTGAATTTGGCCGAGCCCCCAAACCCTAATTTGCATATGCAAATTAGGGATGAGAAGGGGAAAACATTTTTTACTTACTTGTTTTGTGACAAAAAGTCATGCAATTTCCCTCCTAGTCCCTAATTTGCATATTCAAATTAGGATTCGGATTTAGTTCGGCTGGGCAAAAGGATTCTGCTGAATCCAAATCCTGCTGAAAAAGGCAGAATCCTGGCCGAATCCCAAACTGAATCCTGGATTCGGTGCATCCCTACCAGAAAGAAGCAAATGCAAATTAGGGTTTGGATTTGGTTCGGCTGGGCAGAAGGATTTGGCCGAATCCGAATCCTGCTGAAAAAGGCCAAATCCCGAACCAAATCCTGGATTTGGTGCATCCCTACCAGAAAGAAAGACTTTGTTCAATAACTTTCCATTTTTTATTTTTTACCATTTTTCCATAATATTATTTTAAATCTTAATGTTCCAGTGGGGCAGCTCAGTAATTCAGCTGCACTTACAATTTTGCAACATTCAGTTGATACATTTCTCAGCAGCATCAGTGGAATATTAGCAACTATTGTATCAATTCTAAGCTGTCTGTAATGAAACTCTGGGATTCAGTTTAGGGACAAAGATAGGAAATGTATCAACTAAATGTATCAATTTAGAACAGTTTACAGGGTCGACGACCCCCCCCCCTCCCAGAGCTGCTTTAGAAGGTGAAAAATTACACTTTACACTTCAATATTAGAAAAACTGTCACACAGAGAAAGTAATTGGAAAAAGTCTTTATTTCTGGGGAATTATCTGAAACCAACTGAACTGAACAAAAATGTTGGAAGGTGAACATCCCCTTTAAGCCCAACATTATTAGTGAATCTGTATTTTGGGGGGAAATGCCTTTAGGTACTGTTCAATACAAATGGCAGCAGGCAGTATTCGGTGTTTACCATTTTTCCATTTGTTTGCAGTGGGTCTATTTTGGCATCACTGGACACCTTCAAGAAAATGTGGGTGTCAAAGAAGGAATATGAAGAAGACGGAGCCAGGGCGATCCATAGGAAAACCTTCTAACGGCCCAAAAGACCCAGTCTCTTTATCTATCCACTAAGTTTAAAACTCGCTTTCCAGAGTATGAGAGTGTCCACGGGAGATGACTGTGGTGGGTGGGTGTGTATGTATGTGTCTGTATGCGCTCTCCAGCATGCCAAGAAATGGTTTCATGAGGGGGAAAAGATCTGATATTTATAAAGGCCAGCAGAGATCCAAGGAGAAGAAAGCCTTTATTCCATTCCTATTTATGTTTATTATGGCCTGTTGCAAATAAGCACAGCAGGTTACATACATGTGAGCTAGAACATGAAGGATCACACTGCAATCACAGTATGTGCAATGGCTCGAGCTGCAGTCACTTGTTGAGCTGCACTTAAATCGCCTTCCTGGTGTCTAGATGATTTGCATTTACTTGAGTCTACAAAGCTAAATTGTCCTGTCCGACTGGTTTGAAAAACACAATTTTAGGAAATATTTCTACTGCATGATAATAAATGAACAGAAGAGTTCAACACTTACACTTGTGTCTTGTTCACATGGCCTCCAGGTACCGGGATGCGAGGTCCTTCCCAGCCAGAGGGGTGATTTTATTTAAAGGGGAACTATCGTGAAAATGAAAACTTAATATAAACTTGACCATACTGAAATGATGTTTTCTAAATATAATCAATTAAAAATTGAAATAATCAAGTTTATCTTGACTGTCCCTCACATCTGTTTCTCTTCATTCTGTCTTCATGTAGAAGTTGGGTGTCAGATATTCATTGACAGTTAGATCCAATATATCTTATAGGGGGCTCCTTTTGCCTAGAATATGTATTAGAGCTCACTATAGAGTTCTGCGCGGGTCCATTTTTTGGAACCTGTACCCGCAATCTGCAATCAGCAACCCATATTCGTACCCGCTTGGAAACACTACCCGACCCCGAAAGTACCTTATCCGCAAGCCGGACTATAGACCCGCTGACCATCAAGAATCAGGAAGTGCTGCCGTAAACCGGAAGTGACATCATCGGAAGTAGACGTGATCAGAAAAAAATGAGTAAAAATCATTATTGAGAAGACCTGCAGCCCGACCTGCAAACTCACAGAACAGCCGACCCCCATCTATACCCGCACCCGGAACTTCTACCCGCAACCCGCAGGGTACTGCAGGTTTTTGCGGGTAACCCGCGGGTACCCGACCCGCTGCAGGACTCTAGTTCACTCTATTAAAATTACCAGACATCATGTCTCTCTACACGCAGGATTTGTACAAAGGGCAGTTATTTTGTTAGATTTTTTTTGTACTGGAATCAGTTATTAGAGTGAGCTCTAATTTATCTGCTAGAAAAGGAACCCTCCCCCGTTAGATATATTGGATCTAACTGTCAATGAATATCTGACACCCAACTGCTGCATGAAGACAGAATGAAGAGAAACAGATGCTGAGAGAATAATAGTGAAGATAAACTTAATTATTTCAGAAACAATGCAGAATATTTAGTTGATTGTATTTAGAACGTTTCTTATTTCAGTATGAGGAAGCTTATATTACATTTTCGTTTTCGTGATTTACTTTCTAGCATCTTCCACCCATTTCCCAACACACGTTGTATCTTATTTGGAGCATAGATCTTATTTAGAGCGTGTTGATTAAGCTGTGACTCTCCAGCCCCTGTAGGATTCTGGGAAAAACCTCGGGAAAGCCGTGGCCTGGAGATCCATAATGATGTAGACTATTGTCTTGTATGTGTAAATCCCCCCACTCCACCTTGGCATGCATCCCCGGCATACCTCTTGGAAAGTCTTGGAAGTGCTGGAGACATATGTATAATTACCGTCAGCTTTACACTAACGTAACATTTATGAACTATAAGTGCTCTTGCCTTACATATCCAAAAATAGATTTGGGCTTGTGGAGATGTTTGTAGATTATTAGTTCATCCATCCATTTGTAGACAGTGTTGTTTTATGACCTCCTGTCCCAGATATCGTATGTTGTAGGACGATAACGTCTAAAGGGCCTTACTAGAATGTGGGAATAGCAGCTATTTCCTTGTGTACAGAAATCTATGGGAGAGAGGATGGGCCAAACTTCTATCTTTGCCTGTCCTTTCCACTGAGAATCCCAGGACACTGTTATTAAATACATATGGACTGAACAAATCCTGAAATATTAAGCTTTCTGCATGTAACCTTAAGCAGCAGCACCTCCATGTATTAATATCTGTATATATTCGCTAACCACTGAGCAAATGCTAATAACTGACCATACCCACTGCTTGCCTGAAGCCTCCTGCAATGGGAATGGCCGTTTCCCTGGACTGCATGGACCACTTAATTACATAAGGCCAGAACATTTGTACCAGATAGGCCACAACTTAGACCACATTGATTTTGGTGAGCTGGCTGTGATCAGGATTAGCTAGTTCTGTAAAATAGTTGCTGGCTAGATATTGTACGTGCTGCTGCCATCAGTATTTATGCTCCTAGTAACGATTAGGATTTTAACCGTTTTAAAGGATAAGTAAACCTTTAAAATAAGTGAATGTAAAATTGATGAGAGTGTTATTCTAAGCACTTTTGTCATTTACATTCATTATTTGTTTATTTTTTATTCCAAGATATTAAGGGATACATGTGCTGTTAATATGAAAGAGTTTTGTTACAACAGCACCACCTGGTGGTCAGTTTCCAACTATTCTGACCACCAAGTAGAGTCCTGCACGGAACCAATTTCTAAGACCCGAAACCGCAGCCCACGACCCGAACCACAACCCGCATATTTACCCACTTTGACCCGCTATCTGCAACTGCCTTATCCACAACCCGCTGACCACCATCAAACCGGAAGTGATGGTGCTGCAAACCGGAAGTGACACCATCATAAGTGGGCGGGGACAGAAACAAGTTTTGTAAAATATAGACAATATTACATAAGATAAGAAATTTAGATGAGACCCGCGGTATAACCCGCACCTGAAAATCCTCCCTTCATTCCGCAGTGTAAACTGTGGGTACCAGACCCGCTGCAGGACCCTACCACTAAGTAGTCAGGAGAAAAAAGAGGCTTCTCTGATGATGTTCTGCTTAGGGAAAGAATTACAAACCTTTCTCACATCTTTCCTAAGCAGAAGAACAACAGAGCAGCCTCCTGTTTTCTCCTGACAACTTCCCTGACTTCTGGGTGGTTGGCAAGTGACCAGCAGGTGGCGCTGTTGTAACAAAATTCTTTCATATTAACAGTACATGTATCCTTTAATGTCTTGGAATCAAAATAAATAATATAAATGACAAAAGTGCTTGGAATAGCCCCCTCATCAATTTTAAATTCACTTATTTTAAATGTGTACTTATCCTTTAATCTACAATTGTATGAATCAAGTGGAGGGGAGAATATAATAAACCTCTCAGGCAGTGTTCCGTGCAATGGGAGAACAACCATTGTGTTTGTATTCTTGCTTTGTACTGTCCACTTGTGATCGACATTCTTTATTCATGTGAATAATAAAAAGTGGCATCAGTTTTCAGCACTCTTGCAGTATGATCTGCTAATTATGCACCAGCTACAATGGCTGGGAACGTTGTGAGTCGCCGGTTTAGTTTTGTAGGTGCTGCACAGTTACATTTCTTAATCATAAACAGAGATTGTAATACAGGATTGCAATAGTCTTGGAGGCAATTAGTCACCTTTTGTGTTGCCCTAAAACACAGTGCCCTGTGGTACCCACCAAACAGCTGGAATACGGACACAATATGGGTCCTGTAGTTAAAGGCCTACAAGCAACTTTTACATAGTCCTAATTTATTTACGTTACTGAATTATTTGCCTTACTCAATTAAAATATCGGGTTGTCAGGAGTCTCTGACCCCAGCTACTTTTGTTTGGTTATTGTCACTTTGTATTCAGGCCCTCTCTGAATCATCTTTCCAGCCTGTTATTCATATATCTGGTTGCTAGCATAAGTTATACCCAAGAAACCAGTTGAAAGTGCAAACTGTCTTAGAATATAACTATCTACATCGTACCAAAAGGGCATTTCAAGATAAAACTGTCCATTCCAAATTGGATCTTATAAGAGAGCCGTTATGGAAGCCAAAGCGCCTTTATAGAGAGGATTCCCATTTCTAACATTTCTTCCCACAGGATCAATGTTGGACAGACACATAAAATTGAGTTTTTAAAACTCGGATGAATAGAATCGACCTGAAAACTCGAATCGACTTCGATTCGAATGTAAAAACTTGATTCAAATTTCTTTTCTCCCAAAAAAACCTTGAATGTCAGGAAGACTCCAAACAACTCAAAATTGATCCCTGGACCTCTCCCATTGATTCGGCAGGTTTTTCGGCAGGTTTTTAGGTGGCGGATATTCACATTTGAGTTCCTAAAGGACCAGAGTATGATAAATCTTGAAATTCGAATCTGGAACTCAATTTGAATAACTCCAAAAACTGATAGTTTTGACCATGAAAATTAAATTCAACCCCTACAGGTCAAGGCGTACGCTCAGATTCATGGAGATTAGTAGCCCGGTGACAAACCTCCTCTTCTTCAGAGCGACTAATCTCCTCGAACTGCCTTCTGCTAGCTAGAATGTAAATCGCCGGTGGGATGGCACTCGGAAGTTGCCCTAAGTTTCCTCGTGAGGCAACTTTGGGCGACTTTGTAAAATGAAGCATTCTGAGTGCCATCCTGCCGGTGATTTATATTCTTGCTAGTGGAAGGCAGTTCGGGGAGATAAGTCGCCCCGAAGAAGAGGAGGTTTGTCGCCAGGTGACTAATCTCCCCGAATCTGAAAGTTTGCCCTAACCCTTAAGGTGGCCATAGACGCACAGATAATATCAAAAAAAAAAATTGTACGATATTCGTTGTGTGTATGGTGGGAAAAGAGCCAATCGATATCGGCAGAAGACTTGGATATCGGTCGGCTCGTCGATCGGGCTGACGGAAAATTTTGATCGGGTGCCTTTGAAGTCGCCCAAACATCGGCCATTGTTAGTGCTGAATCATCAGATACTATTCTAATTCTATTGTTTCTACTTGTATATCTGACGATTCAGCTCTACACGTGTGTATTGAAATGAACGATCTTTCTTAGAAAGATCTTTTCCAAGAAAGATTGTAATTGTTACGTCTATGGCCACCATTATTGTGGACTAACTCCACTCACCTACCTCCCATATAAAGTACCCATACCTAAGCCAATCTTATCTCAGATCTTGTTTGTGTATGTATTGGGCCGCAAGTGTCGAGTGTGTACAAGAAAGACTCTAATATTGTGTATTTACAGCACTAGAACTAATGTAGACTTGACCTAGAAACAGCAACACAGTTGGTCCATCCTGGCATCTATTTCCAGGATTTTTTTCAATATACTGTTAAGATGTATATGCAAAGTACTGCTGAAGAAGATTCTGTAAGTACATTCAATGATAATGGGCCCAGCCTAAATAAATGCTAGCCTGGGAAATATGTCATTATGGAACAAAATAAAAAGCTTAAGTGTAGAATGGCTGCTTTATTTAATGGGACTTTGTGACAAGTAATTGCCCTGTGAGTCTAAAGGACTGACTATGTTATTACCATGGTTCTGCTGTTTTGTATCCAGTAGGTCTGCATATAGGCCTGCCTGGCCGAAGCGAATCCTAATTTGCATATGCAAATTAGGGGCATGGAGGGAAATCGCGTGACTTTTTGTCACAAAACAAGGAAGTAAAAAATTATTTCCCCTTCTGGGATTCTGGGGTCGGTCGAATCCAAAATAGTGGGTTCAGTGCATCCCCAATATAAATGGTTAGAATTGGCACCAGCTGGGATCTTTATAGTAGTCTCACTAATACAGTGACCCTGTTTATTATATATTCTGTAGTTAATGCTATACCTTTCTGTAAACTAACGGAGACTATAGCTTTAAGGGAACCTGTCATCTATACATAAAAAGCTGTATTATAATTGTAATTCGCTAATTAACATGGAACCCAGTGGAAAAAACATCAAAGTTCAAAAAACTCTGGCATCTTTTTCTTTTTTCAGAGTGATAGGCTGCAAAAGACCTTTTTATTTTGGGTAACCGGTTTCCCCCATTTATTTTCTAACATATGGAACATAAACTATACACTGTGCTCATGTGTAAGGCAATATAACAACTCTGTTGTCTTTATTAAGGTTCCCTGAGCTTGTGTAATTATCAGTGTAAATGGAATGTATTTGCTGCAACATCTAACATAAAAACATTCCCGCCGTATGCAAATTAACCTGAGAGCAAGACCTCTAGCGAATTTGTGCTAGGCAGAAATGAACACTAGATCATCTTCGCTTTGAATTGCTCACATTGGCAAAGTAACGCTAGCGGAAAGTCGCCAGCATTCGGTGCCCACAACGAGACTCTTGGTGAATTAGCGACTGAGTGGATTTTCGACTGGCGAAGTGTGACGGGTGCAAATCGGTCGATGGGGACTTTTTGCCGGTAAGTGAATCTGCCCCCCAAGACTGAATTTCCCAGCTGCCCCAAGTCATGTGACTTGTGCTTTGATAAAGTTAAATCACTCTTTACTACTGCAAGTTGGAGTGATATCACCCCCCTCCCTTTTCCCCCCCAGCAGCCAAACAAAAGAACAATGGGAATGTAACCAGATAGCAGCTCCCTAACACAAGATAACAGCTGCCTGGTAGATCTAAGAACAACACTCAATAGTAAAAACCCATGTCCCACTGAGACACATTCAGTTACATTGAGAAGGAAAAACAGCAGCCTGCCAGAAAGCATTTCTCTCCTAAAGTGCAGGCACAAGTCACATGACCAGGGGCAGCTGGGAAATTGACAATATGTCTAGCCCCTTGTCAGATTTCAAAATTGAATATAAAAAAAAATCTGTTTTGCTCTTTTGAGAAATGGATTTCAGTGCAGAATTCTGCTGGAGCAGCACTATTAACTGATGTGTTATTAAAAAAACAGGTCTTATTTCAGTGAGAATAAGCTTATATTAAATTTTTATTTTCGCAATAGATCCTCTAACATTCTGCCAAGAAAAGAAAGCATTATCCTTTTCACCAACTATATCTATTTCTCGGTAATGCCAGAAACACACAACTGCAGAGGAAAAGGTATATAATGAGATTTTTATAAGTTAAGCACTCAAGCCCTACTAATTAAAGGAGCAGTGTAAACATTATTCATATCAGACACAGAATACAGTTCTTATGAAAACAGCACGTTAAAGTGCTAGTCACATTTGTATGGTATAAAAGATTAAAAATTGCACGCAATGGATTATCCTGGTTACAGACAGCGAAGCTCCGTTATGTACCAAATGTACAGCTTTGAACAAATACCTGTACATCCGAGTCATAAAAATAAAGACATTTACAAACAAGGGATTAAAAACAGCATTTTACCGTTAAGTTAGGCCTCTGCACTGTGCAGCTCTGCAGTAAAGAATTCCCACAAGGTAACAATGCTGTAGTTCAGCAAGAGCTGCACAATGAAATACACAGTATGTACAATCACAGATTAAAAATGCACAATGGATATTGTCTTTTTCCTCCCCCAACAAATAGACAAAATCATCCAAATAGCAAATATGATTTTCATGTAAACAGGAGAAGTGCCTTTAAATAACTTGAAAGGGAATAATTCCCCCTTTTTGACATAAGCTCGTTGAATTGGGAATATGTAGAATAAGGTGCATAAACACGGTCTAAACTGATTATATATATATATATATATATATATATATATATATATATATATATAAACACGGTCTAAACTGATTATATATATAAATATATATATATATATATATATATATATATATATATATATTAATAGTATGGCACAGACATTGCTGTTTCATCAGATTGGGAGGAGACCATTATAGTCTGCCTGTGACTCGCAAGAACCATTGTTACCCCCCATAGGCTGGTAGATTTGTTCAACTCCTCCCTCATTTTGTTCCTGCCTCTGGTGCATGGTAAATATTCCTAAATTATACTAAAAAAGACCAGCAACACCGAGATTTCTTGTGAAAAGTCAAAATAAATGTATTAAGTAGTGCATGTACAGCATATATATATATATATATATATATATAAATATATATATATATATATATATATATATATATATACACACACACACACACAGGTAGAGGATCCATTATCTAGAAACCCTTTATCCAGAAAGCTCTGAAATATGGGAAGACCATCTCCCATAGACTCCATTTTAACCAAATAATTGAAAAAAAAAATGATTTCCTTTTTCTGTGTAATAATAAAACAGTAGCTTGTACTTAATCCCAACTAAAATGTAATTAATCCTTATTGCATTCAAAATAATCCTAAAGGGGTTATTTAATGTTTACATGATTTTTTATTTTGTAGATTTAAAACCCAGATTATGGAAAGAATTCTTATCTGGAAAACCCCAGGTCCTGATCACTCACACTCACACTCACTCTCTCTCTCTCTCTCTCTCTCTCTCTCTCTCTCTCTATATATATTTTTTTTTTACAGGTCAGATAGTGGTTATGCACTTTTGTTTTACATAAGCCCAATTAATGAGTTCACACCAAAAATAGGGTAATTCTTCCCCTTTAAGATCTACAGAACACCCAGAATACTGATAAAGTGTAGCCCTAACCTGCCGGGTCAGATCAGGAGCAATGGCTGGTGCTTCCCACTGCAGTCAATGGAAACAAACCTCGGAGACCCATGATGCTTTGATTGCTGCCATGACACCTGCTGTGCCCTAAACATACATCACTTTTTTTCCCCACAATGCTATGGGCTTTAAGATCAAAGATTCTATGTCAGAATTAAGACAAGTTGATGCTGAAATGCTGCAGCCCTAAACGAAACAATTTCAGAAGCATCTGAAGGCACTAATGAAAACCGTCATATTGTCGCTTTTATTTATGCACCAAATACTGAATCCTCTGCAAACCATTTGGCCCCTGAATTTGCACATATTGCCAGAAAGTAATTCCATCCTAAAGTGCAGGCACAAGTCACATGACTGGGGGGCAGCTGGGAAACTGACAATATGTCTAGCCCCATGTCAGATTTCAAAATTGAATATAAATATATGTTTGCTCTTTTGAGAAATGGATTTCAGTGCAGAATTCTGCTGACTATTAACTGATGTGTTTTGAAAAAAAACATGACGGTATCCCTTTATTTTGTTCCAGCCTCAGGTGCATGGTAAATATTCCTGAATTATACTAAAAAAGACCAGCAACACCGTGATTTCTTGTGAAAAAAGAAAAAAACATGACGGTATCAATTTAAGCAGAATCCAATTGAATTTGCATAATAAAATAAAATCATCTTCCGTTGGGATAGTGTTGGGATAAAACCCATTTCCAAACTAGATCCTTTATTAGGTGCATCACTAGTTTCACTACAGAGCTCAGCCCAGTGTTTGCTCTGAATTCATTTAGATTTAAAAAATCCAGATTCCATAATTTGAAAGGGCCTCAATGACCCTTGGGATCTCTTAAGTCGTGTCCCATTGGGTTTAGTAGGAGCCACTCGCTGTGAGGACAAGAGCAGACTCCTATTCAGCAGAATAATAAATGACTACAAAGAAAGAACTTCCCTAGGCACACGGCTGTTTCCAAGCAAATGCCATTTGGGAAATACATTGTACAGTGGGTAGAGGAATAGATATAATGTTCATAGGAATCCCCCGGCAGCCACATACATATCCAGTAGGAAATAACAGAAAATGCAGCCTCTTTAACACCTTGATTGAACATTCAGGAGGAATCACAATAAAAATTCATCTTCCCTGATGCGAGCACCAGATAAGGGTACCAGAGATACCCACTCTGTTTCACATATTCTGTTTTTTTCATGAAAGGTTCTTAATGCTATAATTCAATTAGTAACAGTAACAGAATAGCTACACTTTAGAATTTTGCAGGTGGGTTATACAGTAATAAAAAGTTGCAAATTTTGCGTCAGGTCTAGTTACCTTTTATTTGGATTTTTTGCATACCTGATTAAAAGAAAATATATGATTGGTTGCTAGACCTGGTGCAAATCCAATCCAGTTAGTCACTATATTCAAGTTAAGGTGGTCATACAGGGGCCAATAAAAGCTGCAGAGTCAGCCCAAGATGACAACTTATTGGGCCTCTCCAGTGGCGTGCCTGACATATCTGGGTGGACATCTATCAGGCAGGTTGGAAAATCCCATTGAATGAGGGCCACATTGGCATGTACCTGTGTTCCTCTCCCAACTGGTCTTCCCAGGCCCTGATTATAATCCGATTGTTGGCCCCAGGGCCAAAAAAATAGATCATTCTGGTCTGGCCCTGAGCATTGGTGTCCAAAACAGGAAAAGATCCTCGAGGTCGGTGACCTAGATAAACAGGCAGATCATATTGTGTTTGCCCAGCCTAAGAGAGACCCAATATATATAAGTCCTGTATCGATGTATGAGCTGGTACATTATGATGATAAAAAATAAACTATAAAACCACCTATTAGTTTCACGTGATAAGATGAAGAAGGGGTCTCCATAAAGTAGAATATTTACTCACCACATTAGGGAAGTGGCCCAGGTGCACCGCCCTGAGCATGGGGAGCGACAACCGTAAATTAATCTGGAGCAAGCACTCAAATAAAGGCAATCTTCCATCAAAAGGTTGAAATCAAGTAAAAAAAAAAAAAGATTTATTGTGTCCTCTGCCTTACGCGTTTCGTGTTACAAACACTTAATCATAGGCTCATATACAGTAAATCTTTTTTTACTTGATTTCAACCATTTGATGGAAGATTGCCTTTATATGAGTGCCTGCTCCAGATACACCTATTCGTTTCAGTCAACTGATATTTCTGCATAAAACCTGGGTATGGAGACGTTGTCACATGACTGGGGGAAGGGTTGTCTCACACACCAATCATAATACAGTATACAAAGGGTAGTCAACTGTCCTAAATAAGTTCACAAGATCAGCATACCATTATCCACAAAGAACAAGGACGATCTGCACTCGCAGGTCTTAAAGATAATTTAAAAAAAAAAAACACGTTTATTACAAAGTCTCCATATTTTATAATAAAAGTATTTTTATTATCTTTAAGACCTGTGAGTGAGGATCCTCCTTGTTCGGTATATATTTAATTTTTAAAAATATAGTTTTAAAACAGTATACTCTTTAAGCACCGTCATGAAATGATCATACGAAAGGAATGTACAGTGTTATCATCGCTTCTTTAGGTTGTGAGCCAATGCTCCCAGCTTTCATAGCCAGTATCAAAGAATAGTGGGAAATTCGTTTCCAAGCTGGAGAACCATTTGCAGACATTTCCACAGGAGGAGGAGGAGGAGGTGATGCGGCAGTGATCGAGTAGCCCAAAACATATGAAGGGATTAGACCAACGTCCAGTGGCTGACATATGTCATATGTGTTTTCCACAGGAGAGATACAATGTGGTTTGTTGTCTATGAATCCATCCTGGATTTCATCTGTGAGGCAGGAATAGCAATTGTCAGTCATTGTTAAATACTTTCTTTTTTCTTAAGAACCATAAAAATATACAAAAATACATCAAGGTCTGAAGTAAACCAAGTACAAAATGTTCATATAGCTTTGACATCTTGGGAAGGTGTATTTAGAGGCAAGGACTGCCTGTAAGACTTCACGGCGAGCAGACGCTTCCCTCGCAGATTAAAATGAGACCAGGCGAAAAGCTGGAGCAGAGCACATGTGATTGGAACAAAGACGAGAAGATAAAAGCATCCCTGACGGAGCGTTGTGGTCAGCACTGTGCTGGATTCCAATTGTGGTTCAGTGCTTATATTATTCATAGCGTCCCTCTGGAAGATGTCGTATCCTAAGAGGGGAAAGAAAGATTGCACTATTAAAGGGCACATATACTCTCTTCTGAGCAATTATGAAATGTATTTATGTATTTATTTTTTTAAGATGACATATTAGTGGTTTTTATACTGCTGTCATTATGAATGTGTAACCTGAGAGCCTCCTGCTGTATGAGCCAGACAAGGCTCAGTTAGATGTTCAGAAGCATCTTCTGAAACTTCTCCATTTTGTTCATTCTCTCCTCATTGATTGAAATCTAAAGAAAAGTAATCGATGTAGAACCCCCATTATATGTTTTTCAGGGGACCAGGAAAAAATGATGTAAAATCAGGGAAAATGTAAAATCAGGGAAATGTGTTAAAGTAACTTTTTCTTCAAGTACTGAAAGGATATAAGCACAGGAGTCCGTTTTACTTTGAGATACAATATTTACTGTGTTAATAACAAGGGTTAAACATTGCAGCATTAATATTACACTATGGGGGGCAAGTGCAAGACTCTCTGTCAGCCACATACACAACCTAAAGCAATAAGTGATTGGTACAGGACTGTATAAGGGGCAGACTAATTGGAATTGACCATTTACAGGCAGAACCATAGCAAAATATACATCTGGTTAGTATTTTAATCCTATTTATTTTACAAATAAAAACAGTCAGAGGAAAAAAAGCATTTTTTTGGGAACATCAGGACAACATTTTGATGTAAAATCCGGAAAAACATTACTTAAAATCATGGAAAAGCACCCATTGAAATGCAGTATCGAGTGGGATCACAAAAAAAAATGTAAAGGGGAAAACTTAAAACCAGGGGACTTAAAATCGAGGTTCACTGTATATGGCAAACCTGCTCAAGACAACAATTATAGAATTATAGATGAAGTTGTATGCAGGGTATATGGCAACTGATGGATATGTGCTATTGTTTGGGGAGTTGATGTCATTTGTGGGGTGCAAGTCTGTTGTTTTTTTTCTTTTTTTCCCATGTGTATTTTGGATTCGGCCAAACCCCCGAATCCTTCGTGAAAGATTCGGCCGAATACCGAACCGAATCCTTATTTGCATATGCAAAACAATTTTTACTTCCTTGTTTTGTGACACAAAGTCACGCAATTTCCCTGCTGACCCTAATTTGCATATGCAAATTAGGATTCATTCAGACAGACGGATTTGGCCAAATCCTGCTGAAAAAGGCCAAATCCTGCTGAAAAAGGCAGAATCCTGGATTCGGTGCATGCCTAGTTAAAATCAAGTTTTTATCCAATAAATGGCATAAATCTGAAATGTCTAATTTAAGTTTTGTACAACATCCGCTGAGCCCCCTAACAAAAGCTTCACGGTAATGTTGTAAATAACAATGTTATGCCCAAGTGCACTATTAAAGAGAACAAGTATAGAACATTAATGAATGCATGGTTGTGAGTTATTCTACTACACATGAAGCGATACATGTTTGGCACGGTTATTTACTCTGGCACAGTCTCTAGAGCATTAGACATGCTGCTGACACTTTTTACTATGCTAAGTTTACATGAAGTTAGCTTCCATGGCTTTATAAGAATACTATAAAATAAATCTGTGCTATTTTTATAATACACAAAGCCATGAATTTCTTGTAAATTATACAAGATGGCTAGTGATGTCATCAGTTAAAATCAGTGAGTAGTGATGTCATTCTTGTCACATGACTTGTGTATTATAATAAAGTACACCTTGTTGGAAAATATGAGGATATTAGAGGTAACCTCGGAGTTCCATGACCCGTATAAAAGCACGAGGCCGAATTATATGGTCATGAAACTCCTCGGTAACTATATCAAATCCATAACTATATCCATATATTTTACAATAGGGGGTACTTTATTCACTATATTATGTCATGACTAGTGTTTTTGTATATTTGAGCAATACTGTTGTCATGTCGCGGTATAGGGTAGTGGATAAAATGCAGAGATAACAGAAGCTAGAGATTATGGAGATGCTTTGTTATATATGCCAGCACTGTGGGCTGCCAGTTGAGTCTTCTTCTGCAACAAGCAACCTGGGAAATGCCCACTGCAATGAACACAAGTATCTCAGACAACATGTGCAGCTTGAGGGATCCATGCCAAGAATTTCAGTTTGTTACACCGGCTCTAGAACATTTGCAAATGATTTACCTGTGTAAACACAAAGCACCCAGGTGCCAATGAGAGGGGCGAAGGTCTGCCCGGGCTTAGTTACTAAAGCTACCATTCCAAATAAAAGAGCAGAGGCTGCTTGCTTTCTCCGATTCAACACAAAATCCTCATCCACCAAGTCTGTGATAACCAAGTTCAAGAGTTTGCAGGTCCCCTCCGTGAAAACCCGATTGCTGGAATAAAAGAAGGAAGCTCGTTATTTTTAATGAATGACAAGCAGTGGCTATAGCACAGAGGGAGTATCGGTAGCAACAACCAATCATTATATGATTTTAAAGTCAAGTATCACTCTTATTGCTCAAACACTTTTCCCCTTGGGTGTTACCTTTGCCATTAGCTGTACCCCTAGGTTGGTACATTAAATTCAGTAGAAAAGAACATTTGTAGCATCAATCAGAGGGAACTGACCTGGCTATAAATATACAAAGCAAATAGATCTGGTCAGGTCCGGCGAGAAGCATCACCACACTGAGCAAGAGCTTCAGTAGAAACAACCATCGCACAACAATGTAAACGCCGTACTTTTGGCACAGGGACAGGAAATACATGTTGTTAAGATGTGGGGCTATATAAGAAATACCTGAGAATTGGGAGGAACACAGCTGTATTAGAAATTATGGAAAGCTGGAGATTTTCATTGAATATGTCAAAAGCAAAGAAAATGTGAAACATTCAAGTAGTATATTCTTAAAGTGGTGGTTCACCTTTAAAGGAATTGTTCAGTGTAAAAATAAAAACTGGGTAAATAGATAGGCTGTGCAAAATAAAACTTGTTTCTAATATAGTTAGTTAGCCAAACATGTAATGTATAAAGGCTGGAGTGACCAGATGTTTAACAGAACATTACTTCTTGCTTTGCAGCTCTCTTGGTTTCCCCTGACTGGTTACAAGGCAGTAACCAATCAGAGTCTTGAGGGGGGGGGGGCACATGGGTCATAACTGTTGCTTTTGAATCTGACCAGCATGCCGAGGATCAGTTGCAAACTCACTGAATAGTTATGTCCTATGTGGCCCCCCTTCAAGTCGCTGACTTGGTGTGTAGGTGCATCTCAGGTCATTTTGCCTGGTCATGTGCTTTCAGAAAGAGTCAGCACTTTAGGATGGAACTGCTTTCTGGCAAGCTGATGTTTCTCCTATTCAATGTAACTGAATGTGTCTCAGTGGGACCTGGGTTTTTACTATTGAGTGCTGTTCTTATATCTGCCAGGCAGCTGTTATCTTGTCAGGGAGCTGTTATCTGGTTACCTTCCCATTGTTCTGTTGTTAGGCTGCTGGGTAGGAAGTGATATTACGCCAATTTGCAGTACAGCAGTAAAGAGTGACTGATGTTTATCAGAGCACAAGTCACATAACTGGGTGCATCTGGAAAACTGACAATATGTTTAGCCCCATGTCAGATTTCAAAACAATCTGTTTGCTCTTTTGAAAAAAGTACTGCAGTACAAAAGCCTGCTGGAGCAGCACTATTAACTTATGTATTTTCCCATGACAGTATCCCTTTAACTTTTAGTATGTTTCATATTGGCTAATTCTAAGCAACTTTTCATTTTAATGTTCATATGAAAATAAAGGTTGAGGCTGGAAATTAGATATGTGGCAGGGTCATTAGTCCACCACGTAAAGAAAACCATACAATATCAGTACGTGCGTGGCCAGCATGTACATACTTATATTAACAGATACATAATGCTGACAAATCTAATTTGACTATTTTTAGAGAGTTCACTTTCATTGTTGATTTTTTCTTTTCTTTAAGCAGTGATTAAAGCGGTTATTCGGAGTGGCAACAACAGAGAGATTATTCTCAAATGCTCACACACTAAGCTACATTATACTTACCAAGGAGGAATGAACCTGTGGACAGAGAAATACTATCAGAGAGTAAGTGCTCCAAAAAAAGGGGGAAGAAATTACTGTTGAAATGGCAGTGAAAAACCTGCAGGTGAGACAAAGTAAAATAAATAAATAAGAATCATACATTTGCAACCCCACAAAGCCTAATATGCAAGGAACTATTACTAAGGATATACAACTGTGCTTACAAAAGCCACCTCTATATACAGGAGTCTGCATGTAAAGCTGGCCATGCACATACTGATATCATCTATGATACAAGAGAGTCTACATACATCATTAATGATATAATAAGTTCTGAGGCAACTGCTACAGGTACTGACATGTGGATAACTGTAATATGTTATGGATACCAAAAAGAGGGTTACATGTTACATGTTACCTGACCACAATGGTTTGAATAGACAAATAAACAACAAATTCATTGCAAGATGTGGGAAATAAATGAGCCCTGAGAGATAACAGAGCACAACATACCTGCACCAAATTCATGCTAACAAACCACAGAAAATTTCGGTGCTTTGACAGTTGTTTAAGGTATTCAATGAGAGTGATCCTCTTCTCTGGAGAAGCTGATGGTTCATCAACATATAATCTGGAAAAAAAGCAGCTTTGTTTTAACATATTCAAACTGAAATCAAGCTATAATGTTACTATACCACATTGTACAGCAGCATTGCTCTTAGTACAGGGGCAAACTTATGCTGCCATAGACTTGTGATTTCCCCTATGGGAATAGTTTAAGATATTAAATAAAAAAAAACACTGCATGTTATGTGTGCCAGAGGAATAAAATAATGAAGAAACTTCTGAAAATGTCTAGTAAATAATGTATTTTTGGCATATGGCACTATTTATATAGAGACTATAAATCTGCAGATTGTGACTAATTGAGCGGCTCCTATAAGATGTGATAGACAGTCACTATATATTGTGCTTGTGTGGGTATGTTTGGGCCTCTGTGTACTTGAAATGGCAGAATTTGTTCTGATTCTTAGTCCAGATTTGGACTCAAGTTTGTAGAAACCCCTCCCCCTGCATTGTGTACATTGGTACATACACAGTCCATAGGAGGAGTTTCTATTAACCATTGTCCAAAAACAGAACTTCTTAGGGCTCACTTAGAGACTACCCCCACAAAACACTTAAAGGGATTCTGTCATGATTTTTATGATGTCGTTTTTATTTCTAAATTACACTGTTTACACTGCAAATAATTCTCTCTACAATATAGAATTTCATTCCTGAACCAGCAAGTGTATTTTTTTAGTTGTAATATTGGTGTGTAGGTGCATCTCAGGTCATTTTGCCTGGTCATGTGCTTCCAGAAAGAGCCAGTACTTTAGGATGGAACTGCTTTCTGGCTCTGGCAGGCTGTTTCTCCTACTCAATGTAACTGAATGTGCCGCAGTGGGACCTGGATTTTACTATTGAGTGCTGTTCTTAGATCTACCAGACAGCTGTTATCTTGTGTTAGGGAGCTGCTATCTGGTTACCTTCCTATTGTTCTGTTGTTGGGCTGCTGGGGGGGGGGAACGGGAGGGGGTGATATCACTCCAACTTGCAGTACAGCAGTAAAGAGTGACTGAAGTTTATCAGAACACAAGTCACATGATTGGGAAGAGCTGGGAAACTGATAAGATGTCTATAAACCCAAGTCAGATTTGAAAATTAAATATAAAAAAATCTGTTTGTTTGAGAAATGGATTCGAGTGCAGCCGTTTGCTGGAGCAGCACTATACACAGTAACACCAAATTAGTGTTTTAAAGTAAAATATCATGTACTGTTGCCCTGCACTGGTAAAACTGATGTGTTTGCTTCAGAAACACTACTATAGTTCATATAAACAAGCTGCTGTGTAGCAATGGTGGAAATTGAAAATAGCTATATGGCACAGGTTAAGTAGTGCATAACAGATAACACCATTATGTTCTACAGAGCTTATCTGCTGTGTAACCTAAGCCTTTTCTCCTTTGAATGGCTGCCCCCATTGCTACCCAGCAGCTTATTTCTATAAACAATAATAGAGTTTCTGAAGAAAACACACCAGTTTTACCAGCGCAGGGCAGCACTGCATTATATTTTATTATTTTAAAACACTTTCATTTTTTGCTGTTACTGTTCCTTTAAGTGTTGTGTGGTCTCTAAGTGAGCCCTGATACCTCTAACGTTTTTTGACCATGAACAGTTAATATGAAAGTCCACCTATTAACCGTGTGTGTAAATTGTGCATTTGTTGAGTTCACTTGAGAAAGGGCTTGTGGCCCGAAATATGTAGTGGTACAACTCAATAAATTTAATTGCAGTAAAGTTCTGCTTTATCTTTTTGTTTTACTCGTTAGTTCTTGAATAGTTTCACATATAATAGAGACGTTTTAAAATCAGATGGAGTATGGTTTCATACACACATTTATGCTGTATGCTTTAAAAATAAAAATGTAATTAACTCATGTGACACGGTGTTGCATCTTATTTGGCACACATGGGATGAAAAACATGAAACCATCACAAACAAAGCTTTGCTTATTTTCGATTTCAACCATCTGGAAAGAGTTGTTATGGAAATGAATGCAAACTCGTGCAGAGTAAGACTAGGATTAACTTTGCTTTACAAACCTGTTGATACATCTTTGATCTCATACTGAAATCCACTCTATGGTCCATAGCTGTCTACACAATATTACCCATGCACAGCCTTCTCAAACAAGAAATATCACTGAGCATGAAGAAGCCTTGTCATGTCAAGTGCACTATCTACACCACTGAAAAGAAAGTTCTGCTAGAAATATGATCGCTCCACACCATCGCCTATGTGCTTTTCCACTCAACCATTATGATTTACCACCTATCCCAAACAAAAGAGGTGAGTCTCTGTTTGACACTACAGGTAAGTAACAAAATGTATCCTTTTAGTTTGCACCCAGCGGATTAAGTTTAAAACCTTATATGACCCAAGGGTGTGACGTTAGCAACATAAAAACATACACAACACACTTAGAGGCACATTTATCAAGGGTAGAATTTTTGAATTCATATGAGTTTTTGAAAAACCTAAAAAAATAGAGCTGGCACATTCCATAGCCTATGATTAAGTGTCCTGTGGGGACACGAAACGTGTCAGGCTTTTATTTTTTATACAAGATGTAAATAAAAAAAGCTTTTTGTACTACTTTACAACTATTTTGAGACTCCTGGACTTTACTTAATTTAGTTATTTTTAGGGGTGACGGAATGTGCCAGCTCTATTTTTTTAGGTTTTGCATGTATTTTCTCCCCCTGCTGAGGGCTTGGAGCTTGAGCACCTGGACCCATATGGAAAGCGGTAAGCCTTTCCCCTATACCTTCAAATGTCAATGAGTTTTTGAAAACTCACATGAACTCGAAATTCGGCCAATTGAAATTTATTCTAAAAAATCTAATATTTTTAAACTCGGGTGAATAGGATCGACCCGAAAAATCTAATCGAATACGATTCGAATAATAGATATATATGTAATGTTTTTTTTCCCTGCGAAAAAAACTTGAATGTCAGGAAGGCTGCAAACAACTCCAAACTGAGCCCTGGACGTCTCAGCAATTTGACAGGTTTCAGGTGGTGAACAGTCTAATTCGGGCGAGAGTATGGTAAATCTTGAAAATCTAATTTTGAATCAAATACTTGAATCGAATTTGAATAACTCGAATTTGACAGTTTTGACCATAAAAAACTAGAATTTCAAATTTTTAAATTCAACCCTTGATACATATGCCCCTTAGAGAGCGATTTGCAGAATTTTTTTTTTTTTTAAAAGAACTTTAGTATTTTTGGAACACATACTCTCTCAATATGGAATCCTGGTCAGCACTAGCCCTTGTTCCACCCCTGAATCTTTGTCTGAGCAGCCATGTTGACACTGTAAACCCGAGAGCAGAGATGGCTGCGAGGAACACACAAAATATCCGAAAAGAGAAGAAATCTTCTTTGTTCCAAACGGTGTAGGATGCAAACACTGAGAGAGATCCAATAGCGCTGAACAGTGAACAGTGGAAGTTTAAGCTAGTCCTCTCCTTTGCAGATACAGCCAGGTCTGCTAGCAAGGCATTGTGATTGAGGTCCACCATAGTGAGGAAACTGTCATACAGGCACAGGCAGATAAGGAATTGTAAACCAGGATGAGCCCAAGCAACCCAAAAAGCCAAAAATGAAAGTGCAAACAAGGGCCCATTTTGGCTCAAGGCCTTCAGTCTTTTAAGCACCACTTCTGGTGTGGAGATATCTACACTGGGCCTGTAAAAACAAAAAGCACATGGTTTAAAAGAGCACTAAAATCCTTTTGCCAAATAGAACACGTCTCTGTAAAGATCATAAAGTCTGAAAACTAGTGACAGAAGTGTGTTCTGCACATACTGCTACTGAATACATTTTCTAATAATTACACTTGAAACTAAACCACAACTCTGTATAATACGCAAGATTTATCTGGATCTGAAGCTTTATGTCAGCACACATAATTAGACCATTCATTAATAAGAAATGACAATGTTTACATACTGTGCACTTCATATGTGCCATAATAAAACAATAACAGTAATGATAACATGCACATAGCTTGGGCGGTATGTTTGTCACTAGGCAGATGTGCAGATATTACCTTTTAGGCCTTCGCTACTGACAAAGGATTGAATGGAATAAGGGCCTAGGACAGGGTTGTCCAACTGAAACCTACGAGTCAGATGAAGTCTACTAAGTGATTTTATGGCTCTCAGCTTGCCCTTGGGCCGCACCAGCATATCTGTGTGACATCATTTTATTATCCGGACCTAGGACATGTATTATACTGAATCATTTGTAAAGCTGGACATTGCTTGTCTTTGTTACTACTAATCACTAAAACCCATTCAGTTTCTTGTTGTTGTTTTGGTGATCACTTTGCTTATCCAACCTTGATCTACCTGCCTCTGCCCATACACTTCCTACCTGCTGGTGCCAGCAGCCCTCTTGAGATGTCATAAATTGGTACCCTTGCTATATGATAATGCAATCAAAACTGTAGGTCACAATCACTTGTATACAGTGGGACATATTTATAAATACTGGTCAAATTTGCACCTGGGCAGTATCCCATTGCAACCAACCAGTGCTTAGCTTTTCACAGTCAACTGCCAGTAGAACAATGAAAGCATGCATCTGATTGGTTGCCATGGGTTACTGCCCATGTGCAAATCTGCCCAGTGTTCATAGATAACCCCCAGTATCTTCAGCTTGCTGCATGACACTCAACACTGAATACTCGAGTGTTGTTATTAGATGTTCAGCCCTATATTGTTATTGAATACACTAACTGGCTGAATTTAAAAGAATAAATTACACTTCTGTCAAGTTCCACCCTTCTTTATTACAATTTTATTTTGGTTATTTACAACCTTCAACGCCAAACAAAAAGAGAGCGGCCATGTATGGGAGATTTCCTTTTTAGTTGTGAGTCATTAATTGCTTATCTTTTCAAATATTTTGTGTTGGTTTACTAGCAATTTCTAATTATTAACAGCTAAATACAAATATATCTATCTATATATATATATATATATATATATCTATATATATATATATATATATATATATATATCTATATATATATATATATATATATATATTTATTTTAGTGCAAAGTAACTCACTGTTTTGTGTTGAGAAAGACACGATCACTAATCCAGCCAAACAAGGGATCGTTTAAACTGTTCCAGATTAAAAAGATTGTCTGGAATGTAAAAGGCAATGAAACAGAATTACCACATAACTTAGACATAAATCAGAAAAGGTTAAGGAAATACATTTTAAAAAAAGAAGAGCAAAGTTGTTAGGTGCTAAGCTAAAAATGACATATGACTAATTGGTTACACTATCCCTATAAAAGCGCAGGGTGTGATTACAGCAAAGACAATGCAAATTCTGGGTCAACATTTCATAAAACAACCAACACATAACTTTTACTCCAAGGTAGTACAGGTATAGGATCCGTTATCCGGAAACCTGTTATCCAGAAATTACGGAAAGGCCGGCTCCCCTAGACTCCATTTTATGCAAATAATCCAAATTTTTTAAATGATTACCTTTTTCTCTGTAATAATAAAACAGTACCTTGTATTTGATCCCAACTGAGATATAATTAATCCTTATTGGAAGCAAAACAAGCCTATTGGGTTTATTTAATGTTTACACGATTTTCTAGACTTAGGGGCAGATTTATCAAAGGTCGAAGTTCGACGTTAAAAAAACTTCGAACTTTGAATTCAAAAAGACCAACCGAATGGTGGTCGAAGGATTTTGGGGTCGAAGTGGGCTGAATTCGGCCTACTTCGAATCGTACGATTCGAAGTAGCACTACTTCGATTCAAAGTTTTTTTTAACTTCGATCTTCCGAACTTCCCCAATTGCCTCCATACAGGTTCTAGGAGGTCCCCCATAGGCTAAAACAGCACTTCGACAGCTTTCAGGTGGCGAATGGTTGAAGTCGAAGTTTTAAAGAGACCGTACTTAAAAAAATTCGATCTTCGAATTTCTATGTTTTTTCAAATTCGAATCGAAGTTGGACTATTCCCTAGTCAAAGTACCCAAAAATTACTTTAAATTCAAAGTTTTTTACTTCGAAAATTCACTTCGACCTTTGATAAATCTGCCCCTTAAAGTTTGAAGATTCAAATTATGGAAAGATCTCTTCTCCGGAAAACCTCAGGTCCCGAGCATTCTGGAAAACAAGTCCCATACCTATATGACAGATCAACCTTTTTCTTCCTAAACATGAAGTCCAGGGAGTTCCTTAAGCAATGTTTATGGACCCTTATATTTAAAAAATTTAATTACAATATCCAAAGTGGCTGTAACTACTTGGCTGATGCTGCTGTGTTTACCTACAGGCTGGAACAGCACAACATAATAAAAATTTTCCTAGATCTACATCCGCAAAGAGAAACATTTTACCTACCTCTCCAATCCAGAAGGACAGTTTGTCGATTTTGTAAACTGACACAAAAGTGTCCACATAGTAAAGAAGAAAAACATTGTGCAGGACAGAAATAAAAAACGACAGCGAGCCGTATAGAACAGCCGTGGGGATGTGCAAAGCACCACAATTTGGTCTTAAGCCCATGGTTCAGTTCTTGAGCGACACACAGGGGTCATCTACACTTTTCCTTGTTGCTTGTGAATATACAGAGATCCCATCCTCCATCGGCCTGCAATACAAAATTCATGTAATAAAATACAACCCAAAAGACATCTCACTTAAACGATATTAAAGGGGAACTCCGGTTTCCAAACTAAACTTTGATAAAGAGGCCCACTTAACACAGAAACCCCTTATATATCCATCACAGTTACCTGTTTCTTCAAAAAGTATGAATAAATGCCATTTTCTATGCTGAAATCCAACAGTTTTTCCCTTTCTGCATCATTTGAAATCCTGGCAGGGAAGGAGGGACTAAACACTGATGTTACAAATTGTAACAACTTCTCCACAGTTTACAGACAGCATGCAGGAACTACATAACCCACAATGCATTGCACTGTGATGTTCTGTTCCTTATTGAAATCACATATGCAGGGAATTGTGGGGTTTGGAGGATGCAGGCTATGGAAAGATGGCTGTTGATACAAAGTAACAGTAGTCAGCCAGCTCAGCAAAGTAGTCAGACAGATTAGCAGGAGAGCAGGGGGCTAGGCTTAGGGAACTGTTCCAAACCATTAAAAATCATGAAAAGTCTGCATATTTTTTAATTGATGTATATTGCAAAGTTGCTTGAAATTATGTTGACTTTTCAAAAAGCTTAAGTTATGTTTGTGTGGAGTTCCCCTTTAAAGTAAAAAACAGAATAGTAAGCATTATGGGAATTTAAGCAGAAGGCATCATTTCCTTATTTTGGATTTCTTCATATGGTGGGTTTTCTCATACTGCTCACTTTGCAAAAGTTCTCTCACAATGCCAATCAGTTCCAAAACTCAATATGGCCACCAGTGAAGTCATGCATAATGTCAAAATGAGGAGGTTGTATTTAAGAGTTTGACACACAGACGGTGTTAAATACGCATTGAACCTGGTAAATACTCCCTAAAACCACATTTTGCTGGATTTGCTGGTGAAGTCCACCCTACTGTAATTTATAAAGGCATTAGATGTTGTGTAGGAATTCCATGACCATGTAAAAGCAGGAACTGCTTGGTGATTTCTAATAGTTCAAAGTTCTTTGCCTTTAAATGGTCTCTGTGACTTGATATCTTATACTTTACAAAAGGTTGGTTAGATATTCCCTATATAACGGTCTCTTGGTATGTTTTAGTTGAATGTGCTATGCTCACAAATAGGTGCAGAAAGTACAAAATGTAACAGGCGTCATATAGACCTAAGGTGGAAACTGTCCTAAGCTGTGTCCCACTGGGAGAGTCTCTGGTTATCTTATACTCCAGTCTGGCCCTGCCTCTATATATGAAAATTCTGGACACTCCTTTAAGATCCTTATTTCGATGGCACAGTCATGCCCCGTCCCAGATTGGGGTTCCTGATTTCTCAGGTGAAAATTGACGTTTGCATTAGACAGAGATAGTTTGCAAGTCATCACCTTTTTCTATTTTCTTCAAAATGTGTATAAGCACAACCTGAGAAGCCATTGTAGTGCAAAAGAAAAACTTATTTACCAGTCTCATGCACAAGGTTTCTGGCAAACTTTTACACAACATACCATTATTCATGAAAGATGGCCACCAGTAACAATAGGGCACCACTTCTACCTGCCTCTGTCCCTTAGGGCAGAGACACACGTGGAGATTCGGGGAGATTAGTGTCCCGGCGACAAATCGCCTCTTCTTCGGGCGACCAATCTCCGTGAACTGTCTCCTCGCCGGCTAGAATCTAAATCACCGGCGGGATGCCAGTCAGAGCACTTCGTTTTCCGAAGTCGCCCAAGTTTCCGTGTGAGGCAACTTCGGGCCACTTCAGAAAACGAATCACTTAGAGTGCCATCCCGCGGGCTAGAATGTAAATCGCAGGCAGTTCAGTGAGATTAGTCGCCCGAACAAGAGGCGATTTGTCGCAGGGCGACTAAATTTCCCCGAATCTCCACGTGTGTCTCTGCCCTTAGGGAATTAGCTTACAAACAAGAACACTCCAAAGCAGTTAGCAGCAAAGCCCCTATGGTATGTTAGTAGTTTGTATACATTTGTTTTTGTTTTGTTCTCTGCATAACAGAAAGTGACACAAGACTAATATCTATCATCTGGGCCAATCAACTGGCAGCCCCTGAACCATGCAAGAAAGGTGAAGTTAACCAAATACGGAATCCTTGTGCAGTAATAGTTGACTGCTAGTGTGATAGTTGTGTAGAAAGAAGAGTTGAGTTACACATGGACACAGACAGAGGCTTCCCTAGCAATACTACAAAACCTCTGCAGGTAAATAAGCCTTTTATTAAAGGGGTTGTTCACCTTCCAAACACTTTTTTCAGTTCAATTGTTTTCAGATTGCTCCCCTAGAAAAGACTTTTTTCAAACACTTTCCATTATTTATTTTTTACCGTTTTTTCAGAATCTAAGTTTAAAGTTTTGTGTTCGTGTCTCTGGTGTTGAGTCTGGCAGCTCAGTAATTCAGGTGCAGACTCTGAACTGTTACAATTTGCTACTACATTTAGTTGATCCATTTCTCAGCAGCATCTCTGGAGTATTAGTAATTATTGTAGTAATTCTAACAGCTGCCTTTAATTAAACTCTGAGGGATTCTGCTCAGGGACAAAGATAAGAAATATATCAACTAAATATATCAATTTAAAAACAGTTTACAGGGTCGGTGACCCCCCTCCCAGAGCTGCTTTAGAAGGTGAAACATGACACCTTACACTTCAATATTAGAAAAACAGTCACACATAGAAAATAGAAAGTAATTGGAAAAAGTCGTTATTTCTGGTGATCTATCTGAAAACAACTAGGTGTTTGAAGGTGAACAAAGCAAGCATAATCTCACAGTTATTATTTAGGCTAATGGCACATGGGGCCGATTCTCAGACTATGGATAAACATAGGCCAAGAATAAGCCCCAACTGGAGCCATGCTATCCAGTCCAGGTGCAGGCACACAGATTTTGTCCGAAATATGCTGAGGCCAGTGATGGGGCTGATTCTAAGCTTGCGTTTATCCGCAGGCCAAAAATCAGACCTGTGTGGCTGTAGCCTAAGGGTTAGGACACACTGGACGATTTGTCGCCAACGTTTTTAAAAAGCAAATTGCGGCGACATATCGCTCGTTTTGTCTCTGAACAAAACCAAATGAAAGACGCCAGCTCCTGTGCCCACAGCGCGTTTGTAAATCGCCTGTAGCTCCAAAACGCACCAAGACCCTTTTCCGAGCGATTTATCAGAAATAGCATGTACCGTATATACTCGCGTATAAGCCGAGTTTTTCAGCACCCAAAATGTGCTGAAAAACTCAAACTCGGCTTATACGCGGGTCATACCTCTGTCCTTCCCTCTGTCACCTCTGCTCTTCCCTCTGTCACCTCTGCCCCAGCAGGACTGCCTGTGTCGCCGCCCGGAGCAGGTCCAGGAGCTCCGGGCGGCGCGTCCTTCCCTGCCGGCGTTCGCTTTCAAAATGGCGGCGCCCATGGCCGCCACGTGGGTAGCGGCGCCGGCCGCTACCCACGTGGCGGCCATGGGCGCCGCCATTTTGAAAGCGAACGCCGGCAGGGAAGGACGCGCCGCCCGGAGCTCCTGGACCTGCTCCGGGCGGCGACACAGGCAGTCCTGCTGGGGCAGAGGTGACAGAGGGAAGGACAGAGGGAAGGACAGAGGGAAGAGCAGAGGTGACAGAGGGAAGGACAGAGGGAAGAGCAGCCAGGGTGGGGAGAGCGATGCTGGGGCAGAGGTGACAGAGGGAAGAGCAGAGGTGACAGAGGGAAGGACAGAGGGAAGAGCAGCCAGGGTGGGGAGAGCGACAGATGGGGGGGAAGTGGCAGAGGGAAGCAAACATGAAATAGGGGTGGCAGAGGGAAGCAAACATGAAATCCGGGCGGCGACACAGTCAGTCACAGACAGTAACAGGTACCTGCCCAGTGTCCCCCAATTGTTGCGGCTGGGTCACATTCACATTTTGAAATCTGACATGGGGCCCCTAGGCTTATACACGAGTCAATACATTTTTCCAGTTTTCTTAGGTAAATTAGGTACCTCGGCTTATACACGGGTCGGCTTATACACGAGTATATACGGTACTTAGAAAAGCACTGAAATCTCCTAGACACGCACACACATACAGATAAGTAGCAGCAATTGTATTCAAATTACAACGCGAACGCAATGACGCAAGAACGCAAAGACGCCAGGTTACAGCGGGAAGCACAAACCGTTTCCGGTTTGGGTGGAGCACGTACCGCACAGAGTAATGGGATACAAATCGCTCTGTGCCAATAGTCGCTGTGAATCGTCTGTTCAAAAAAGACAATCGTCTTGTCGCCGCAATTTACTTTTTTAAAACGTTGGCGACAAATCGTCCAGCGTGTCCTTACCCTAAAGCTTTGATTTTTATCTAATCCTAAGGGGGTTATTCATAAAAGGTTGAGTTGTGTTTTCCCAAAATATTCCAGTTTTTTGAGGTCCAAAACTCAAATTTTCAGGTTTACAAATCCCTCAAATAATTCAAGCTTTTTCCCGCGGAAAACTTGATCAACTAGAGTTTTCGGGTCTTCAACCCGAATACACTGAATCAAGCTTTTTCCTTTCTAGTACTTTCTTACATTTTTCTTTGAGTTTGTGGGTTCATTCGAGGTTTAAAAACCTCACAAACCTCTAAAATTCAACCTTTGATAAATGACCCCCTAAATCTTGCAAAAGTTCCAGAAAACATCATTACAATGGTTTATGTACCCACAGCAGGGTGAACTTCCAGCACCTCGAGGACAGCAATACCAACAGAGAAACGGAGCACAAGGCAAAGTTGTCTTGGAATTACACAACCACAAATTTACCACACCTGCTGATATAAACCATCACAACAGTCTCCCCAGTTACATCAGCTTGTTTATGATGTTTGAATGCTCCAGGCTAGTGTCAATATCTGACACGCATTTACTTCTGCCGTGTATTCGAGATAAAATGTTACATTTTAACTTTGTTGGAAACATGCGCTCTGGACAAGTCTATAAAAATCCTGCATTTTCACTAGCAGAAATGGTCGCCACTTTAAAAACTGAAAATAACCGCCATCCACGTGGCCACGCTGGCATTTCTATTTCAATTTTTTTTTTTTGTAAAAAAAATGATTTTTGAAAATTATAATGAAATAAAAAGAGATAACTTAAAGAGTCAGTAGCACAACTCAATTTAACAGCTTATTATGTATTTATATATATATTTATATATATATAGCTGGATGCCGGCACAACACGTGTAAGGGTATACAGTGCCTGGGTGCATATAGCCCAAAGAAATAAATACAGGAACGAAAAAGGGGGACTTGGGGTTTTTCCAGATAACGGATTTTTCCGTAAGTTGAATCTTCATGCCTTAAGTCTACTAGAAAATCATGTAAACATTAAATACACCCAACAGGCTGGTTTTGCTTCCAATAAGTAATTATATCTTAGTTTGGATCAAGTACAAGGTAATGTTTTATTATTAACCAGCCTATTGGGATTTCTAGTAGACTATGGGGCAGATTTATCGAGGGTCAAATTTCGAAGTTGAAAATACTTTGAACTTCGACCATCGAATTTAAATACTTCGAATTCAAAGTTTTTTCAACAAATTCGATGGATCGAATTAAAATCCTTCGAATCGAGAGAGAGAGAGTGATTTAGAATCATTATTACTAATTTCACTATAATTATTATTAACATGTATTTTTAAAGTGGCAACATATTCTGCAGGGCAGCTATCATGGCGCTGAAAGAAAGGAGCCTGCTGAATACCCCTCTCTTTCACTAAACTATGCACATTCTTCTAAAAATAAAAGCAGTATTTGCCTGGAAACTGTATCCTTTCAATGGCTGCCAAATATTCACAAAGCCCCCAGACAAAATGGTAAGGAGGCAACCGCAGGCGAATTCTTTTTTCACATTCCATACGCACATGTTGTATCAGGCATGGCATGCAGATGGGCCTCAATAGAAAGAACTAACAGGGAAATTCCAACATTTGTTGGATAACAAAAATACAAATGGTTTCAGCTGCACCTACAGTTCCACATAACTTTAAAACCATTGAACATTTACAATTATTGTATTGGAAAGTTGCTTAAAATTACCCATGATTTCATAGTTAGTGCAGTAAAGGTAAAGGCCTGTTATCCAGAATGCACGGGACCTGGGGTTTTCCATACCAGGGGTCTTTCCATCATTTAGATCTCCATGCCTTAAGTCTTCTAAGCACTGCATAAACCCAATAGGATTGTCTAGTCTCCAATAATGATTAATTATATCTTAGACAGAATCGAGTACAGGTATGGTAGGGACCTGGATCTTTCTGTAATTTGGATCTTCATACCATAAGTCAACTAGAAAATCAAGTAAACATTAAATAAATAGGCTGGTTTTGCTTCCAATAAGGATCAATTATATCTTAGTTTGGATCAAGTACAAGGTACTGTTTTATTTTTACAGAGGAAAAGGAAATCATTTTTAAAGGTCCAGTAACATCAAATTTTTTTGAAAAAAAAAGGAGTTATATATCACGGAAAAAAAACACCAAGACACATTTAACTTTAAAATCACAGTCTTAATTAAGAAATAACTTACTGAAACTCCGCTTGTGCTCCTCTTCAGAAAAGGCGACAATTCATTGTGCAGCGCTCGATTTCTCCTCCCTATCTCCGATAGAAGACAGGGAGAAGAAATTGAGTGCCACACAATGGATCGTTGCCCCGCTGCCTTTTCTGAAGAGGAGCGCGAAGCGGAGTATCGGTAAGTTATTCTTAATAAAGATTTCGCAATTTTAAAGTTAAATATGTTTTGGTTATCCAGAAAGCTTTCTCTGTAATAATAAAACATTAGCTTGTACTTGATCTAAAACTAAGATATAATTAATCTTCATTGGAAGCAAAACCAGCCTATTGGGTTTATTTAATGTTTACATGATTTTCTAGGGGTGGTTCACCATTAAATTAACTTTTAGTATGTTACAGAATGGCCAGTTCTAAGAAACTTTTCAATTAGTCTTCATTATTTATTATTCCACAGTTTTTGAATTATTTGCCTTCTTCTTCTTCTGACTTTCCAGCTTTCAAATGGGAGTCACTGACCCCATTCTAAAAAACAAATGCTGCGCAAGGCTATAAATGTATTGTTATTGCTACTTTTTTTATTACACATCTTTTATTCAGACCTCTCCAATTCATATTCCAGTCTCATTCACATCAGTGCATGGTTACTAGGGTAATTCGGAACCCTAGCAACCAGATTCCTGTAAAAGATATCTGTAGAGCTGCTTAATAACTAAAAAAACACAAATAATAAAAAATGAAAAGCAATTGCAAATTGTCTCAGAATACAGGTCCCATAACTGTGCATATATCTCCATATAATAAAAATTGGAGCACTGATGGGACAATGTTTCGATCCAAACAAAAGGTCCTCTTGCTGTGGCCGAAACGTTTTTAACCACTAATAAATAATTTCACTTATTCCCATGAGTGCTCCAATTTTTATTATATGGATACTCTACACCGGATATATAGTTTACCCCAAATATAAAGTTCCCCCAAATGACACCTGCCACTAGGTATGCCAGCCCACACCTTGAAAGTGGAGTGGTGCCCATTCTCTGAAATGCTCATGCCTTTCATGGATTTTAGATGACAGCAAAAATAATTATCCCGAAATATGGCAAAAATTCAGTGAAAGATCAAACAGCTCCAAGCAGTATCTAAAAACTGGGCCAAAAAACACCGCTAAATAAATACTTTGCAGTTCATAAATACTGTTTGGAGCTGTTTGATTTTTTTTTTTTACCATTGTATTCTAAAAGCCAGGGAAGAAATATTAGGATAGACTATACAATATATATATATATATATATATATATATATATATATATATATATATATATAATTTATTTATTTATTTATTTTTTTCCACTACAGATGAAACTCTCTGTAGGAGACCGAAACTTTTTGTACATTTATATATTTTGCATGTCAATTCTTTAAATCCTAGGAGTGCTGTCCTTGGTCCAGTGTATTTTTTTTTTGTACTAGCACCCAGGTTTTGTTGCTACACATGGTGTGCACCCTTTGGACTCGTTTATAAATATAGGATATGAGACCTCTGATCAGTACAAAGAGACTGGAATCTACTAACTAGCAGATCAAGGTGGATCACACACGAGTACAGTAGTGATCCAGGAACTTTCATTTGACCTAAATGCACCTGAGTGAAAAATGTTATTTGTTAGGGATGCATCGAATCCAGGATTCGGTTCGGGATTCAGGCGAATCCTTCTGCCTGGCCAAACTGAATCCTAACTTGCATATGTAAATTAGGGGCAGGGAGGGAAATCTTATGACTTTTTGTCACAAAACAAGGAAGTAAAACAATGTTTTTCCCTTCCCATCCCTAATTTGCATATGCAAATTAGGATTCAGATTTGGTTCGGTATTTGGCCAAATCTTTTGTGAAGGATTCGGGGGTTCGGCCGAATCCAAAATAGTGGATTCGGTGCATCCCTATTATTTGTAGACTTTCGCAACAACAGCTGCAACTTTGGAGGAAGCAGGAGAGCTGTAGTCAACTAAATTAACTTTCTGGGCACATGAATAGTAGGGTTTCTATAGTTGTTGCTTATTTCCATCGCACTGACATAACCTAATTTTTAACGAAACCAAAACACAAAGCTCAATACTTCCTATTTTATGTTGCCTTAGTCTCTAGACAATATCATCCATGTGACAGAGAAGTGAGGCAGAAAAAAAGCCATGTACAGTGTGATCAAAGGTTTGGTTCTCCTCTGGGACATCAGCAATCTGTATTAGACACTTTGTGCTTACAGATTTAAAGGAAAAGTAACACCAACAATGAAAGTGTTTTAAAGTAATGAGAATATTATGTACTGTTGCCCTGCACTGGTAAAACTGATGCGTTTGCTTCAGAAACACTACTATAGTTCATATAAACAAACTGCTGTGTAGCCATAACAGAAATTGAAAAGAGGCTATATGGCACAGGTTAAATAGTGGATAACAGATAACACCACTATGTTCTACAGAGTTTATCTGCGGTGTAACTTGAGCTTTTTCTCCTTGGAATGGCTGCCCCCATTGATACACAGCAGCTTATTTATATAAACAATAGTAGTGTTTATGATGCAAACACAGCAGTTTTTCCAGTGCAGGGCAACACTGCATTATGTTTGTATCACTTTAAAACTATTTCATTTTTTTGGTAGCACATTCGATTGCTTCTAAGGAGCTTTCCATGCACTGAAACTCTGCTTGCTATGCTGTACGGCAGTGATCCCCAACCAGTAGCTCGTGAGTAACGTGATGCTCTCCAACCACTTGGATGTTGCTCCCAGTGGCCTCAAAGCAGGTGCTTATTTTTAAATTCCAGGATTGGAAGCAAGTTTTAATTGCATAAAAACTAAGTATAGTGCCAAGTCTCCTGTAGGCTGCCAGTTCACATAAAGCAGGGGTGTCCAAACTTTTGGCTTGCCGGGCCACATTGGAAAAAGAAAAATTGTCTGGGGCCACACATGAAATACACAAACACGCCTGATTTGTAAAAGTAAAGGAAATACACAGAAAAATGCCAGTTGGATGACCAGATGGAGCTATACAATGGAATATGGGATACCTGAATATTAAATAGACTTATTATTATATTATTATTACTAACTGGGCAATGGGCAGAGTCCCTCCTCCTCCTATATCCTTTGTGACATGACGTTTCCTCGAGAACCAAGCTGGGCCATATTCATATGCCTTCTGGGCCGCATGTGGCCCTCGGGCCGCAGTTCGGATACCCCTGACATAAAGGCTACCAAATAGTCAATTGTAGCCCTTATTTGGCACCCAAGGGACTTGTGTTGTTTGTGTTACTCCCCAACTCTTTTTACATTTGAATGTGGCTTACGGGTAAAAAATGTTGGGGACCCCTGCTGTACATTTTTATGCTTTTCATCTCACAGTAAAGCAAGACTGCTTCTACCACATCCAGGGGCGATCCTGCCCAATATGCCGCCCGAGGCGGCCTTAGTTTTTGCCGCCCTCGCCTCTCACCTTCAGCCCCGGACGGGTCCACGTTGCTCGTCAGAGAGCGCAATTGCGCTCTCTGCACTAGAAGAGCCAAATTTCCGGGTTGAAAATCGGAAATCCGGCTCTTAGTTACAAGGAGTGGCATTTTTGCCGCCCCTGGCAACCAGGGGAGCGCTGCCGCCTGAGGCGAGTGCCTCAACTCGCCTCATTGGTGGAGCGCCCCTGACCACATCAACTCAAGGCATCAGTAAGTACAGAGATCATCTCCAGGTAAAACTGATTTTTATTAATGAAATCCAGGGCTGCCATCTGTGAACATGTGCCTCATACTATTAGCAGGGCCCTCCCCCAGGGAGCCCCAATTATTAGGGTACTGGTCACATGAGCTCCCTGGATGGTGGGCCCTGCCAACAAGTAAAATGGGAACCCAATAAAAAAATGCCCCTTGCATGTATAGTCACAACCAGGGTTGGACTGGGTCAACGGGACACCGGGAAAAAAACAGCCCCCCCACAGCCACTTGAGACTTTACTCCCTGACCTCCCCCAACCCAGTCGTAAGAGATAAGCAGGTAAGCCTGGGGAGGAGGGAATGTGGGCCCCTAATGTGGCAGCCCGGGTGGGTCTGGACCAGGGTTGGCAGGTCTAATTTTCAAAACCAGCCAAAGTCAGCTACAAAATCAGCACAATATGCGTAGTGAAAAAAAGCCTTAAAAATAAACGAATAGATGTGGAAAATACGCCTTCTTCAATTTTCACTTTTTTCCATGAAGCAAAATCAGAAAGATTCGCCCCCTTCATCAGGGACATACAGAGGGGGGGCTCAGGAGGTACAAGGGGCCCCACGAGGCCCTAATACACATACAATCAGAGGCGATCCTAGCCCCTCCGCCGCCTGAGGCAGCAGCAGGTCCTGCTGCCCCCCTCCCCCGGAAATTCGCTCTTAAAGTACCAGGAGCAGCATTTTTGCTGCCCCTGGTACCTAGTTGGGCGCTGCCGCCTGAGGCGACAGCCTCAACTCACCTCATTGGCGAAGCACCCCTGCATACAATTTCAATAAGTATTGGTGAAGCAGCTCAACGTCTAGACATTTTGGTGGCCAGCAGATTTTTGCCACCAGGAAAGTCACCTGGAAAATGGGAGAATGCTTAAAAGGGAAGGGAGATGGGTACAAAGCCCAAAATTTGGAAACTGCCGATTTCTACACAAGTCAGTCCCATTGCATGCTGGGGATTGTAGTCTTATATTAAAAACTTGGCAAATTGTTAAACAAAAACAACATTACCCAACATACACTGGGAGACACTGGGCACATTAGGGCAAGAAAAAAACTTAAGTAAAACCAGACAAAAGGCCCAAAAAGTAGCCTGAATTCGTAACTTGGCTAGTTTGTAGTTTCAAAAGACGTCTGGGCATTAAATTAGTAGCCCAATTTGGCTGAAAACTGCCAACCTGGCAACCCTGGTCCAAGCATTGGTCACGACCCTTAACTGCACCAACCACAAGCCAATTATGCCAAAACTCCACCCATGGACCCCAACAACTCCACCCACTCTGCCACGTCCTGCCCTTCCAGGACTCACACATTTTGGGGTCCCCCTCTGCCAGAGGCCATTGACCCCATGATGATATCAGACTGATGCAGGCAGAGCAGTATTTAACATGAATACACACAGTCACACACATCCTCTATATTGTACAACTGGTACAGGGAGGATGCCATATGGAAACGGGCGAAACCATTCCAAAAACGGGGCAGACCAAACATCTCAATAACTCAACATGCTTAAGTGCAGGATCCAACAACTCCCGGGCAGAGCCCAAAAACTGTTTGAGGGTGTCCAGCTTTTGCGATAACTAACAGCCTTCCCTTCTACAGAAAAGCTCTCCGTAATTGCTGTAAGTTGTATTTCTCCCGCTACCCCAGAACTTCATTTCCCAGTGTCCAAACACACTCACCCCCATTGTTTAGGTCCGGAACCCTGAAATCTCCTCAGGCCGTGGGACCGTCGCTCCCCCGCTACCTCCTGTGATACTTCACACTTCCTCTTCCCCTCAGCCGCGGTACTAAGAGCCGATGGATGAGAACCCGGATGTAAGAGTGTGTGCGTCAGTGCTGCTCTAGTTCTGCACGTAGTGGGGCCGCCCTGGAGCAGTTTCTCAGCCTCCTCCATGTGAATCCCACGACGGCCCTGTGGCTTCTATTACTGCTGTAGTTGCGCCACCATGATAGAATACTGTATTCTCTGATGGCTAAAGGCAAGTGCTGTAACTACGCCTCTGCATGGGGTTTGGTGGAATGTGATTAAACGGATATATATATATATATATATATATATATAGTGAATAAAGTACCCCCTCTTGTAAAATATAAGGATATTATAAGTTACTGAGGAGTTTCATGACCCTATAAAAACACGAGGCCGAAGGCCGAGTGTTTTTATACAGGTCATGGAACTCCGAGGTAACTTATAATATCCTCATATTTTACAACTGGGGGTACTTTATTTATTATAATACACAAATTTTAGTGAGTCATGTGACAGAAATTACATCACTACTCACCGTTTATAACTGATGACATCACTACTCACCGTTTATAAGGATATAATTTACAAGATATTCATGGCTTTTGTGTATTATATATATATATATATATAGCTCTTTATTCCCCAACACCTCTCACGTTCCCTGCTCACTGGGGGTTGCTATGGGACCCTAGCAACAGGTGTTTTGGCGCCGTTTTGGGACATTTAAACCCTGTAGTTTGTGTTATGCACTGTTTTTCACCCTGACGAAAATTCCAGTACCGAATTTGATGGTCTACAATAAACCTTTGAAGTAAGATGTTGTTCCTGCCTTGTTGATTACACACTGGAGTGCCGTCATCTCTGTGGATATTGATGTTTTCTTAAGACTGGCACCCAGGACTCTATGTACTCATACTGTGGGACTACTATATATATATATATATATATATATATATATATATATATATATATATATATATATACTTCCCTATTGATGTAATATGAGGCCTGTGTCTGTGCCTCTGTGAAGCAACTGGAGCTTGAGGGTTCCCTCAATTTTACTTACACCGTTGCCCCAATATTCTTTCTGTGCCTGAGGCTTTTCTGTTCAGCAGCTCTCCAGTTTGCAATTTCAGTGCCAATCTGGTCGCTAGGGTCCAAATTACCCTAGCAACCATCCATTGGTTTGAATGAACTTTGGAGTATAGTACACTTCATTTATGTATTTGCTCAAGAAGAAAATGTACATATTTTAGTTTCTGACGTTGGAAGCCGGTCCTGGCAATTTAATTTTACGCTCCCTTTGTGGTTGTTAAACACCTGTTAGAAAGGTAAACTGTTTAAGACAGTTTGACGTCCTAAATTAGAAATCTATTGCCAGTGTGTCTGCTTGTTATATTTAACTTTGCATGCTGCCAAGGATCTGTAGTTTGAAGAACGGTGCGCCGTGTGCGCATGTGCACAATGTGTTTTCACATTAAAGGAAAACTATACCCCCCAAACAATGTAGGTCTCTATTAAAAGATACTGAGTAAAACAGCTCATGTGTAAAACCCTGCTTCATGTAAATGAACCATTATCATAATAATATACTTTTTTAGTAGTATGTGCCATTGGGTAATCATAAATAGAAAATTGCCATTTTAAAAAATAAGGGCCGCCCCTAGAGATCGTAAGATTCACTGTGCACTGTACAAACCACATGTAAGGTCACATGAGCCAATTAACAGACAGAGTTCTGCCTTTTGCTTCCTCACTTCTTCCTGTTACAGTTAGTGTTGTAGTATTTCTGGTCAGGTGATCTCTGAGGCAGCACAGATATAGAGTCACGAAATGGTGGTTCAAGGCAAGAGATGTAAAAGGGCAATATTTATGTAAATATATATTCCAGTTTGGTAAGATTCTTTAATATGTCATTCAATTTGATATAAACTATCTGTTGCTTTAGTATTCATTTTGGGGGTATAGTTTTCCTTTAAGAAGCTAATGTGGGTGCGGATCTGGGTTGGCGGGGCCCACCTGGTTTTTCTCCGGTGTCCCGCCAGGCCAGTCTGACCCTGAGCTTAAATATTGCATAAAAATGATTGTTTAAAAATAATGAATGAGTTTGAAAATCAACTTTTCTTGCAACCTATGGGGACGGCGATGAGTTTAGGTGTCACAGCTTCATATACTAATCCGATCGTTGGGCCCTATGGCCCACGAGGATCAGCCCAATATTGCCCACCTCAAGGTAGGCAAATCGGAGAGAGATCCGCTCATTTGGTGAGCTCTGCATGTATGGCCACATCATCTATGGTAGTCTTTATAATGAAATGTCCCAATTCAATTGATCTTCATTATTATTATTTTTTTAATAGTTTTTTTAATTATTTGCCTTTTTCTTCTGACTCTTTCTAGCTTTCAAATTGTGGGGTCACTGACCTCATTTAGAAAACATAATTGAAAAACTATAAATCAAAAGGTCAGTTGAAAAGTTGCTTACAATTAGCCATTCTATAACATACCTTGCTATCATGTAATTACCTTGGCTTTTTTACCCTTTGATTATTTTGGACTTTTGTGTAGTAAAGATCTGTGTCTCCAAAGATGCCCCAGTAGCTCCCCATCTTCTTTTCTGCTGATTCACTGTACATGCTCTGTGCTGCTGTCACTTACTGACCTTACGGACCCACTCACAATATATACTATAGTGCATATAGAATAAAAATGTCACAATATAAGGCTGATTAGTAATTAATACAGATAATTACTACATGGCAGCACAGAAATCAGTGCAATTAGCATCAGAATTTAATAATCAGTCCTGTAGCATCAGCTTATATTAGAGACAAACCTCATTTTCTGCTTGATAATTAGTGACGACTACAGCCGCTCAGAGCCCACTGAGCATGTGAGTGTCATAGACACGTTCCAAGATGGTGACCCCCTGTGACAAGTTTGAAGTCCTGGATCATTGCTGCTATTGACAAGCTGAAACTTTAGGCTGGTGCAATTAGTGCAGTATATAAAATATGGCTTTAGCCATATTCATTTTTAGGGTTTAGTTCTCCTTTAAGGCCTCATTTGCCTAGGCATTGTTGCTTCAAAAGTGTTAGACAGAGTCACAAGGTGTAACTGTGTGGCTTACTTTATATTGATGTGGAATTGTAACATACCTTCTCCATCAATTCTGCAATGTGACAAAATCACACATTTTTTTATGTTTGTTTTTACTAAGGAATAGCACACAGTTTATTTACTTAAGGAGCTTTCCTTTTACTAATATATTTGTATTTTGTAGCAGCAATTAATGTAATACTTTTACACCTTTACAGCATTAGACTGTGTACCAAGTGCAGTACAAAGAATATATATCTTTGTCTAGTTGCACTCATGCTGATTGTGAATTAATTCCATAGCACCAGCTATACAATAATGTTGTTTGTATGGGGACATCAACTATAGTAATAAATAATAGTTACAGAATGAGATACAGGTACAGATACATTTGACCAATTATCCAGAATGCCTGGGGTTTTCCAGATAAGGGGATTATTTATCAAAGGTCAGGTAGATTTTACCCAAAGATTTGAGTTTTCAAGGGTATTTTTCAGTAAATTTTTCTGTTTTTTTTTTAATAAAAAACTCATTTTTTTAGATTAATTATACCCTGAAACTGAAAATAGCTTGAATCTGAAAATACTCCAGCTAAAACTTGTCAATGTCCTGTAGAGGTCAATGGCAGAAGTCCCTTCAATCATATGAAGATTTTTTTTTGGTGGGTTTCGCTTGAAAACTTGAATAATTTGAGCAATTTGAGTTTTTTTCCGCTAAAAAACACGATTCATTGGAGTTTTCAGGTTCTTCACTCCAAATTCACTGATTTCAGTTTTTTACATTGGAGTGTTTTCATAAAATAGAAAACATTTAAGTTCATTCAAGGTATAAAAGAAACCTCACAAACCTTTAAAACTCAACCTTTGATAAATAACCCCCCCCAGTCTGCTAAAAAGTAATTTAAACTTTAATTAATTAAACCCAATAGGCTGGTTTTGCCTCCAATAAGGATTAATTGTATCTTAGTTGGGAAGAATTACAATGTACTGTTTTATTTATAGAGAAAAATGAAATATTTTATAAAATTTCGAATTAGTTAATTAAAATGGAGTCTCTGGGAGATGGCCTTCCTGTAATTTGGGAACTTTCTGTATAACTGATCCTATAGCTGCATTTGGATTTGAGAGCCCAGCTCATAAGTGTACAGGCTGGTTCTCAAACTGAGAATGGGGCTTAGAGCAGCGGCAGGTGGATTGATAGGCAATTTAGTGTGACGATTGGGGAGTGGCAAGTTGCTCACCTAGAAACATCTGAAAGCCGAGCTTAAAGGTACAGTAAGTTAGGATGAACTTTGGAGTATAGTACACTTCATTTATGTATTTGCTCAAGAATAAAATGTACATATTTTAGTTGTTGACGTTGGAAGCAGGTCCTGGCAATTTAATTTTACGCTCCCTTTGTAGTTGTTAAACACCTGTTAGAAAGGTAAACAGTTTAAGACAGTTTGACGGCCTGAATTAGAAATCTATTGCCAGTGTGTCTGCTTGTTATATTTAACTTTGCATGCTGCCAAGGATCTGTAGTTTGAAGAAAATGAATGATAGTATTCCAAGTTAAATTAGCAGTAAGAACAGAGAACGCGCCTGTGCGAATGTGTCGGTGCGCCGTGTGCGCATGTGCACAATGTGTTTTCATATTAAGAAGCTAATGTGGGTGCGGATCTGGGTTGGTCGGGGCCAACCGGGATTTTCCCTGGTGTCCCGCCAGGCCAGTCTGACCCTGAGCTTATATATTGCATAAAAATGATTGTTTGAAAATCAACTTTTCTTGCAACCTACTAGGATGGCGATGAGTTTAGGTGTCACAGCTTCATATACTAATCCGATCGTTGGGCCCTATGGCCCACAAGGATCAGCCCAATATTGCCCACCTCAAGGTAGGCAAATCGGAGAGAGATCCGCTCATTTGGTGAGCTCTGCATGTATGGCCACATCATCTATGGTAGTCTTTATAATGAAATGTCCCAATTCAATTGATCTTCATTATTATTATTTTTTTAATAGTTTTTTCATTATTTGGCTTTTTCTTCTGACTCTTTCTAGCTTTCAAATTGTGGGGTCACTGACCTCATTTAAAAAACAAATGCTCTGTAAGGCTACACGTATTGTTTTTGCTACTCTGCATTACTCATCTTTCTATTCAGGCCTTTCCTATTCATATTCCAGTCTCTTATTTAAATCAATGGATGGTTGCTAGCAGAATTTGGACATTAGCAACCAGATTGATGACAATGGTTAGGTGCTAAATAAAAAACTGAAACACTCAAAAACTCCCAAGTTATTTGCAATTGCAAATTGTCTCAGGATATCACTTTATATATCATACTAAACATTAACTCAAAGGTAATCCACCCCTTTAATGTATATTGATTTTACCTCTTAATATCTTTATTAGTGTTAATAGGAGGTGTATTATATTATCCTACTGGGTATTGTGGTTTCAGAAGGCATCCATCTTATTAAATGTGATTAAATTCTCTGAGAAATTGTGGCAAGGGGAAAACAACAGGATTAGAAGGAAAACATAAATGTACATGTCTATTTAAGTTACAGTATAAATAGCATCTTTGTAATAATACCTGTGCGGCGGGGTCGTCTGCTGCGCCATCGGTGGGGACGGCCGCCGCACCATCCTGTCCGCTAGCAGCGCCAGCGTGTATGCGCGCAAGGGTGCGAAATTCAAAAGTATTTAAGGCCATTTTTGTCCACAGCACCTTGCCCGTGATAGGATTTGTTCCTGGTGCTTCTGAGCTTAAGCTATTTTTGTCTGAACCTGTTTGTGATTCCTGTTGTGACCCCTGCCTGGCTTTTGACTATTCTGACTTCTGGATCCTGACCCTTGCCTGATTACCAACTACCTCTTTTGATTAACCCTTTGATTGACAACCCGGTTTGACCCTTGCCTGCCTGGCAACTTTTGATATCTGCCTGCCTCGACCCAGCCTGTCTGACGATACTCTTACCTGCTCCATTTGTACCGTGACATTCAGCCCAAAAGACTATCTACCTGCCGTGCCCCTCTGCTAGCCAGAACATCTTGCCTTGTACCCCTCGTTAAGTCCAAGTGGCATCCAAGTAAGCTGAGGGCTCCTCCCGCAGCCCAACGGTGGTCACACTACCGGTGAAGCCGAGCCGAGACCATGGTACTTGGCACCTGTTCTGGTATTGGGTGCCGGCCGTGACAATGTTCTTATGTCTAAAATGCCCATTTATATATAGATAGTAGTGTATCCAATATATGATATGTCGAAAAGGAATACCACAAAATCCATTACAGGTATTTAAAATCACGTATACTAGCAAGAAGAACAGTTATAAGGATATTATTTACCAAATATTCATGGCTCTTGTGTATTATATAGTTAACAAAGTACCCCCTCTTGTAAATTATAAGGATATTATAATTTACATAGGAGTTTCATGACCATATAAAAACACAAGGCCGAGTGATTTTATAAAGGTAATGGAACTCCGAGGTAACTTATAATATCCTCATATTTTACAACAGGGGGTACTTAATTCATTATAATACACAAGATTCAGTGAGTCATGTGACAGAAATGACATCACTACTCACCGTTTATAACTGATGACATCTGTACTCACCGTTTATAAGGATATCATTTACAAGATATTCACGGGTTTTGTGTATTATAAGATTACAATACATATAAGCAATGACTATCCTGTAAATGATATCCTTAGAAATGATGCTTGGTGATGTCATCAGTTATAATCAGTGCTCAGTGATGTAATTTCTGTCACATGACATGATATTAGCAGTCACCTCAGAGTTGACCTGTCTATAAACGATATGGTCATGGAACTCCATAAATATGAATATCTTATATTTTATAATAGCACTGTACAATATATTTATATATATGTATTCCACATCACTGTTAATTACCTTAAAATAGTAAATTTTGCAAATAAGACCATAAAACAGAAAATAATATTTATTTAAATATTTATTAGGCTTGAACTTCAAACACAACATAGACCCTTTGCATTCTAGAGTTTGTGGCACTGTGAGAATTCACTGCCTGGGTCACAACTTCACACAGTAAAGGACAGTGACATCCAGGTAACTTTAAACAGAAATCTGTCTGTGTTATTCACAACTGAGGTTTTTTTAAGAGAGAAGATTCTTGTAACACAACCAAAGTCAGACTGAGGGGGTCCAGGCCCACCACAGCAGGAGCCCACACACCCCCGC